>JAQPZY010001164.1:292500-892500 GCA_029931535.1 Margaritifera margaritifera
GTCTGCAAGGCCCGTAGAAAGTCGTACAAAGCCTGTTAGCTCCGTACAAAGTCTTACAAAGCATGTAAGCCCTGTACAAAGTCCGTAAGCCGTACAAAACCTGTTAGCTCCGTACAAAGCCATACAAAGCATGTAAGTCCTGTAGAAAGCCTTACAAAGCCTGTAAGCCCCGTATAAAGCTGTACAAAACCTGTAATCTCCCTACAAAACTGTACAAGCCTGTAAACCTAGTGAAAAACATGTAAGCCCCGTACAAAGCCCGTAAGCCCCGTACAAAGCCGCACAAAGCCTATACGCCCCAAACAAAACCGTACAAAGCCTGTACGCCCCGTAGAAAGCCGTGCAAAGCCTGTAAGTCTCGTGGAAAGCCGTACAAAGCCTGTAAATCCCGTAGAAAGCCGTAAAAGCCTGTAAGCTCCGTAGAAAGCCGTACAAGCCTGTAAACCCAGTGCGAAGCATGTAAGCCCTGTACAAAGCCCGTAAGCCCCGTACAAAGCCTATACGCCCCAAACAAAGCCGTACAAAGCCTGTACGCCCCGTAGAAAGCCTGTAAGCCTCGTGGAAAGCCGTACTAAGCCTGTAAGACCCGTAGAAAGCTGTAGAAAGCCTGTAAGCCCCGTGCAAGGCGTGTAAGCCCTGTACAAAGCCGGTAAGCCCTGTACAAAACTATGCAAAGTCTGTAAGCACCGTACAAAGCCCAGTATAAAGAAGACCTCTGTAAAATTTGCTTTGTTATGGCATGGATGATCTGTTTTCAAAGTATTATGCCATTCAGATAATGCTTGAATTAGGTACTTGCATTAGATAAAGGTGTTGTTTTTTTTTAAAGTTATATTAAGCTAATTAATAAAAATGCTAATTAATGTGTTTTGTATGGGCACAGTTGTAGGCTGTCCCTCGGTAATATTGGTCCACATCTAGTCGTGCAGATTCTCTCTGGCAATGCAACTAAACTTGGCCTATTATGATTGACGTAGTACCTAAAATATGGCCAATAGGAAAACACATACAATACAATACAATACAATACAATACAATACAATACAATACAATACAATACAATACAATACAATACAATACAATACAATACAATACAATTCAATACAATACAATACAATACAATACAATTCAATTCAGTACAAGGCAATACAATGCAATGCAGTGCAATCCAATGCAATAAATACAATGCAATGCAATACAATACAATACAATACAATACAATACAATACAATACAATACAATACAATACAATACAATACAATACCATGGAATGCAATACAATGAAGCGCAAAACAAGACCTACACACAGACCAACACAATGGAATGCAATACAGTGCAATATAATGGAATGCAGTTCAGTTCAGTACAATACTTATAGGTTACTGCATTTGTATGGGAAAATATGAACGAGTTTTCTGAGTTATACTGCACGACTTTAGGAGTGCAGTATAGCTCAGAAAAAACGAGTTCATATTTTCCCATACAAATGCAGTAACCTTTTTGTTATATACTCATTTTGCTTTTCTACCTAAGACTGAATAATAAAAAGAACACACTACAAGAAACAAAGTAACTGAATTTCTGCTATATTCTAAAGTAAATACACAACCGAAGTTAAACCAATACACAGTAACAGTATTCATGCGCACATGACACCGCCCAGTGACCTTTGAACTTGGTAGAGTACCGCGCGCTTAGTGATTTGTTTCAAAAAGAAATCTCATTTTGGTCTACTTAAAATTGAAATTTTGAGTCATATTGTGAATGACTGCGCCTTGGAACAACTTTCCCAGTTGATCTGGAATGGAGGGATTTTGTTTTTCTGTCGATTCAGCTAAATTCTGCTCTTTTAGTTTTTAGCTGGGTCTATTACGTACGATGTACATGTAGCTAGAGGGACTGGCCTCGACAGCAAGCTAGCTTACACATGTGTTACTGTCCTGTCATTGATAGTTTGGAATCATAAGGTGGACAAAATATGAAATTCTTTTAAGTGAAATTCTCAAGAAGATGCAGGATTAAATATTTTTGTTAGGGAATATTAAATTTATTTCGTTTTGGAGTGCAGTAAATTCTCCTTTGGAATGTGATTTCTGTTGGAAATGTAGTCTAGATTGCAGTGCAATTTCGCGCCGTGGATCAGAAAGTACATTTTGAAGAAATTCAGGATGCAGAAAAGTAAGTACATTTATTGCCATTCTTATTACCAGCTATAGATGACATATTTATATGTACTGTCATAATAAATCCAAACAATTTCTCAAAAAAAGCAAAAAAAAAAAAAAAACAAACAAAAAAAATAAACGGCTATATTGCAAAGCGGCTGGGGTGTGAGAGCCCATTTCGTCAGCGGAAAATAAGGCTTCTTCGTTATCGTGGCTTCTTGGCTCCGAGGCACTTGCTTTTATACCAAAACCCGCCTTCTTTAGTTGTATTTTTTCGAATTTAGTGCTTGGACTGACTTGTAAAATTAACGGTCTCTGAGAGAAACGGAATATCATTTGGTCATAAGATGCCTTTTTATGCTATTTTTTTTTTATAGACTCTAGAGAGCACGGTTCATAGTCTGAACCATCGGCTCAATAAGTGTTTAAATGATCAGAATGATATTTTCAATACTGCATGCCTCACGTTTGTTGTCATAAAGCCACCGCTGTACATTGTGAATATCACGTTCAGTCAATTGCTTGGTTGAAAGATTCTTTTGTGACTCATTGAATTCATCCACATCGTCAGCTTTATCATCTCTACTCTCAAACAGCTTGTTTAGTTCACCCACAGACAAATCTAATAAAGCAAAAGCTCCGGTGTCTGCTACATTTGCGTACATTGTTTGTTTACAATAAAAAGTAGTTCCTAACACGCGATACTATTTTTAGACACACGTGTCGTGCAGTATGAAGCCGTGCAGTATGTAGAAATACTGCACGATTCTGACAATGCAAAGTTAATGGAGAAAAAAATGAGTATATAATAAACCAGGTTACGTTACGTTACGTTACATTATATTACGTTACATTACATTTATACACAATTTTATTGATGTAACACGGGCAGACACTCGTTACTACAAGCAATCATACAAATAGCATTGAAGCAGAATATTTTTTGTTATTAAAATATATTATTATTATTATTATTATTATTATTATTATTATTATTTCACCTGACCAAGGGTATTAATAATACTTGCGTCCGTCGTACGTCGTGCGTAAGTCAACAATATCCATTATATACTTGTTCTAAACAGAAACCAGATATATTTTGACAAAATCTGGCGTAGAGCAACCTGGCATGAAGGGCTTTCACATTTACGTGAATAATGCCGTTCCATCAACAAATATGATGGCCGCTACTGTAAATAGTGAAAAGCCTTTATGTGACTTCTTCAAAACAACCCCCCCCCACCACCACCCCCCCCCCCAAAAAAAAAAACAAAAAAACGATGAATAGAAATTTATCAAGTTTTTTGGCAGGAAGACCATTCATGTTTATACCAATGATGCCGACCAATGATGCCGATCGGGCTTCAAAGTTGGCAGCTGTAAAAAAAAATGGGAAAGACGCTGTTACTCATAATATAAAAACCTATAAATGACTTCTTCTCCAGAATCCCCGGTATAGAGTCCGAACAAGCTTGACACACAGCATCCTGACATAAAAATGTTTCGAGTTTGTACAAATGATGCCGATCCGCCTTGAAATATGGCTACCGTTACTAAAAATAGAAAATCTGTAAACGACTTCTTCTAAAATACCGCTCACCAGAATATAATCAAATTTGACAGACGGCATAGAGGGCTTTCCATTTGTATAAATGATGCTGATCAGCCATCAAGTGTGGCCACCTTTAGAAACAAATTAAAAAAAAAAAAAAAAAATTTGATCGATCACTTCTCCAAAACCGTTGAACAGAATTTGATCATGTCTGACAGAAAGTATTCTGGCATAAAGACCTTTCAGATTTGTACAAAGAATGCCATTTCCGCCATCAAATATGGCTGCAGTTGTTGAAAATAGAAAAATATTTAAACGACTATTTCTCCAAAACTGTTGAATAGAACTTAACCAAACTTGACCGAAGGCATTTTAAAATAAAGATCTTCCAACTGTTGCACAAATTATGATGATTCTCCGTCAAATATGTCCGCCGTTGCTGAAAACAGAAAAAAAACAACATTTAAACGATTTCTTCTCCAAAACCGCCCAAAAGAATTAGATCAGACTTGATGGAAAGCATCCTGGCATCAGGATCTTTCAAATATTTACAAAATATGCCGATCTGCTATTAAATATGGCAGCTGTTTCTAAGAAAAAAAAAGAAGAAACTTTGAACAACGTCTTCTCAAAAATCCATCATTAAAATGTGACCAAATTTGAAAATAAGCATCGTTGCATAGAGGGCTATCAAGTTTGTACCACTGATGTCGATCCGGCTTTAAATGTGGCCGTCGTTACTAAAAATATAAACACTTTAAACGATTTCTCCAAAGCGGCTGGACAGATTTCAATGCTATTTGACAGAACGCATGCTGGTATGAAGTCCTTTCAAATTTATACAAATGGTGCTGATCCGCGCTAAAATACGGCTGCAGTTACAAATAATATTAAAATCTTGAAACGACAACTTTCTTGTTGCCAGGGCGGTGTGTAGGCTGCATGGGTAATTGGAGGTATAGCAAATAAATAAGCTTTTGGCTACATGTTTAATTGCTATCTTTCACTAAACCAAATCCCTCTGATAACCAGTGCTGTTGGTTCGTTCGTTCGTTGGATTAATGACGTGTGCGGCCATTCGGCCATTTACGTCGTATTGTGAATCAAGCTAACTAATTTCACAGAAGACATCCTGATATCACATTTCCGTGTCTTGAGTGCTTCTGATATAGAAATCTGTGTTTCCTATGTTAAGCTAAACCTTTAATTTATCAATAATGATTTGTCTAGAAGTTGATTTATTAACATCTTAATGATTACCATTTTTACTCGCGTATAAGTCAAGTCCAAATGCAAACAACATAGATCCTGATCTGCCGTAGCATAATGCGCCGGCAGATCAGGGTCTATGTTGTCTGTTCTACTGATTAGTCATTACAAACTGCATAGACCCAGATCTGCCGGCGCATTATGCGACGGCAGATCTGGGTCTATGCAGTTGGCAGTTGGTAATAGTTTATCCGCGATTATATACGGTATATCATCTCTGATCTCACTCACACTCACTTCAACCTTTGCAACAAAATGTAAATGTGAAATAAATGTGCTTTAGGTGTAGAGGCCTGGCTAAGATTATCAAAGTTTAAGTATAAACTCTCTCTTTCCTTCAAAACTATATAACATTTGCTGTTGCTAATTAGAGCCAATTAATCTACCATCTTGTCTGTAATATCATCAGCAGGTTCAACTTCTAACGTTTATGCTAAGTACTCTAAATAACAATTTAATTATTATTAAATATACATAAACACGCATACATGTATATGCTGTTTGTAATAACTATCAGGCCAGAACTCAGCCTGTGAAAGAAAGGATTGTGTCCATAGTGTAGGGAGGTTTAGGGGTGAGTGTGCTGTAAAGATTCTGCTTGTATGTTTCAGACTGCAGAGGCAGAAAATTTATTAAAAATTGGATTCTAATCAATGTAACTTGTACAAGATTAGAAAAATTGGAAACAGTTAAATCACATCAATTGTCCCTACGACATTTTCCCCTCGGCTCTAAAATGTGGTCTCCAAAACTTGTTAATAAATTTTAAAAGAAGTAAGCTCACACACATAATCACACTAGAAACTTAGAGTTTCTAAAATAAAATTATCTATTAATATTGTGAAGTACTACTATGAAGGTGGACAGCATGGTTTCTAATTGCAGAATAAGTTTTGCTTCACAATTACAGAAGAATTACGTTAATAAACTGATATGATTTAAATTTCAGTGTTCTGAAGATCGTCAGAAATAATGAATCAATTAATGTTCACTGTTACATTGGAACCCAAAGTTTTAAATCCAAAAATGGACATGAATGAATTAAAGTTCACTGTTATGCACTAATCGTGTACTAGACAGACGCATGAAAATATGCAGAGGATGAAAATTTCAATCAACTAATATAAATGCTGCTCATAACTTATGGCATTTTCATTTGCAAGAAAGTTTCAGATATTCAAATGACACACATGAAAGTAATTTCTTTAGGCAGGTTAGGATTTTTAAAAAGGCTGAATTAAAACGGTTATAGATTTAAATGACAGCTATACAAATCTTCCAGTGTCATATCATGGGGTGTTGAGAAGATAAGGCGATAGGAAAGTCAGAAGATAGTCTGCAGAGAAAAAGTCCAACATTATATGACATTGGAACAGCTACGATTACACTGATTGTTTGAAATTCTGAACCAGTCCTTTTTCCGAATTAATGTTGCCATTTCACTAATGTTTGTTCTGTTAATATGGTAATCCATAATCAAAAAGTCTGGTAAATTTTCTGCTGTTCCCAAGTTTTTTTTAATAGCCCTGCCATTTCACCTTGCACACTTTTGTTCCCGCGTTAAGCATTGGCAGGTCATGATCTTTGTTCTTTGCAGTTGGGCGCGATTTATAAGCGAGTATATAAGGTAATTCAGATACATGATACAATCTTCCCAAATGTGTGAAAATATTCCTGAAACAATTTCCTCTTACCAAGATTTACACATATTAAACTATCTCCACCAACTATTCATACAATAAACATGTGATTAAAGTGAGAAATAAGTTTAGTGCATTTAGAACTTTAGTACGTCGAAGGAACATTATATAGGAATTGTCGAAGAAAATCCCAACCATTAGGATGAGCTATTTATTTCACAAGCTTTGATTCCGGCCATGATTTGGCATTTTGTGCATCAAGTTAATTGTCTGGAGTATTTCTTGGTTATATCGTAAAACTAATGTAATTAGCAAACCTTTAAATGACCAATCGGATTCGGAAAGCCGTCGTCTGTACCCTGTATACTCGTTCGGTTCATGATAATTGTGCAGACGTGCCCTTAAACCCTAATGCATACATGCATACATACATACATACATACATACATACATACATACATACATACATACATACATACATACATACATACATACATACTATACGTTAATGATAAGCAGTGGTAGGAACGTGTCATTCATTAGAATTGGTGTTGCTGCAATCTTCAAGGTTAAGGTACTCAATTGAATTTTGTCAAGGGTGTTTATGGAATTTTCACATCTTCATTATGATCACTTGCTAGAAAATGAATGACGTTGCCAAAGGTGCAGTGGTTTCAACAGGGAAAAGAACATTGTCCCATTAAATTTTGTTGGAAACAAAGCATATATTCAGTTTGCAAAATATGGTTGCAGCTAAATTGTGCTACTGTTAGCAGTAATAAAATTTCCTAGCTACATTTTGAGGTGCACGGTCATAATATGCATCAAGTTTCAGTTACTTAAATGTTAGGCGCATACGTAATTGTTTGAAAGCTCCTTCAACGAATGCAGTATATTAGTACAATGGTGAGGCTGATACTGTTGATCTGGAACTGAGGTTGGTAAGGTTAATCTAGAACTGAGGCTTGTAAGGTTAATCTGGAACTGAGGCTTGTAAGGTTAATCTGGAACTGAGGCTTGTAAGGTTAATATGGAACTGAGGCTTGTAAGGTTAATCTGCAACTGATGCTTGTAAGGTTAATCTGGAACTGAGGCTTGTAAAGTTAATCTGGAACCGATGCTTGTAAGGTTAATATGGAACTGAGGCTTGTAAGGTTAATCTGGAACTGAGGCTTGTAAGGTTAATCTGGAACTGAGGCTTGTAAGGTTAATCTGGAACTGAGGCTTGTAAGGTTAATGTGGAACTGATGCTTGTAAGGTTAATCTGGAACTGAGGCTTGTAAGGTTAATCTGGAACTGAGGCTTGTAAAGTTAATCTGGAACCGATGCTTGTAAGGTTAATATGGAACTGAGGCTTGTAAGGTTAATCTGGAACTGATGTTGGTAAGGTTAATCTGGAACTGAGGCTTGTAAGGTTAATCTGGAACTGAGGCTTGTAAGGTTAATGTGGAACTGATGCTTGTAAGATTAATCTGGAACTGAGGCTTGTAAGGTTAATCTGGAACTGAGGCTTGTAAGGTTAATGTGGAACTGATGCTTGTAAGGCTAATCTGGAACTGAGGCTTGTAAGGTTAATCTGGAACTGAGGCTTGTAAGGTTAATCTGGAACTGAGGCTTGTAAGGTTAATATGGAACTGAGGTGTGTGAGATTAATCTGGAACTGATGCTTGTAAGGTTAATCTGGAACTGAGGCTTGTAAAGTTAATCTGGAACCGATGCTTGTAAGGTTAATATGGAACTGAGGCTTGTAAGGTTAATCTGGAACTGAGGCTTGTAAGGTTAATCTGGAACTGAGGCTTGTAAGGTTAATATGGAACTGAGGCTTGTAAGGTTAATGTGGAACTGAGGCTTGTAAGGTTAATATGGAACTGAGGCTTGTAAGGTTAATGTGGAACTGATGCTTGTAAGGTTAATATGGAACTGAGGCTTGTAAGGTTAATCTGGAACTGAGGATTGTAAGGTTAATATGGAACTGAGGCTTGTAAGGTTAATCTGGAACTGGTGCCTGTAAGGTTAATCTGGAACTGATGCCTTTAAGGTTAATCTGGAACTGATGCCTGTAAGGTTAATCTGGAACTGATGCCTTTAAGGTTCATCTGGAACTGATGCTTGTAAGGTTAATCTGGAACTGATGCTTGTAAGGTTAATCTGGAACTGATGTTGGTAAGGTTAACATAGAACTGAGGCTTGTAAGGTTAATCTGGAACTGATGTTGGTAAGGTTAATCTGGAGCTGCGGCTGGTAAGGTTAAGCTGAAACTGAGGCTGGTAGGGTTAATCTGGAGCTGAGGCTGGTAAGGTTAAGCTGGAGCTGAGGATTCTATCTTAGATACATAGATCTTGATAACAAGGTCAAGCTGGTGAGATGCTGTGATACTTTTGTCTGTCTTTTTATTGGCTTGCATCGTGGCCACTGCAAAATTCGGCATTTAACTAATTAGTTCCTTGATTTTGTGGAACACATACAGTTTAGTGAATGCGGCAGGAGTTCCATGGACGTAATAGTGTATTTAATTTCAGATAATTAAACATGGAGATTCAATTTTCTCAAGTACTTTATTTGTTTGTTTTAAACCACGCATATATTTTCATTTCGTAATATCTTGTTCCTATTGTTTGTAAGGGTCAGAGAGGTGTTACTGGTTATAAGCTCCTTTTTTAGGACAGTTGAAGTATCGCGAGTTGTTTATGAGGCAACAATGTCTGACTGTTATGACCATTTCAACGTCTGACATAAGACAAACCGACGAACACTAGTTCATCAATCAGTGGATGTACTTTTAGAGTTTGCAGCCTTGCCTTCTGAGGGATGCTGATTTGGTAAATGAGAGGGATCGTAATAAATTGACCCATTTATTTGTTTTCAGAAGGATATAATACCTATCACACAACCCGAAATTGATGCGTTTGCCAAATCAATGTCTTGACGATTTACGGTAAGAAACATCACGAAGCCAATCTAAGAAAAGAAAGCGCATTCTAACCCAGCAAAATAATTTGACGGCGAATACATGAACAGTACGGAAAAGAAACTACTATTGTTTGATTGTGTCACTGCAGTGTACTTTCAGAGATTCAGGTTTTGGTAAATCAGTTCATTCACTCAACAGTCTGGACTTTGTTTAATAATTGTGATTGTATGTTGCATTTACATCCTTTCAGGTCTTTCATATTGAATTTTTACTAAGATATGTATCAATTAATTATTGTGAATGGCCTGTATCGAATAAAGCCAAAGTTTAAATCACAGTAAAGTTTAACTTTCCATTAATTTACATAAGTAACACAGTTTCGTACTTATTACAAGTATGCATATTTCTATTCAGTGTGTGTGTGTGCGTGCGTGCGCGCGCGCGCCACGGAGAATTATTTTTCTCCATGTGTTGTAAAGGGCGGTGAAACGGGTTCATCTTAGAATTAAGAAATAATGACTTGAAAAAAAAAAGTATTTCAATAGATAAATATGTTTTAAATGTTGCAATGTGTCAATTAATTTTATGTAGATAGTAAAGTAAGGCGGTCATAACAAGATGTATATAATGCATACAGTACTTTAATGAGTCCTGTTATTCTTGATTAAATCATATATGTTTATTGCATCCAAAATAAGACATAAATGTGTCTTCCTCCACGATTAGTTTTTTTTTTTGATAAAAAGAAGAAAAACAAAGAAAAAAAATATCGGTCCTTGAATGTGCCGACAAACAGAGCGTTACATTTTTTTCTTAAATAAAACGCAAGACTTGGGTGCTTTAATTCACCCATTCCTTCAAGTCTGCACTGGATTTTTGTTGTCCATCAATCTCAAAACTTGCTTGATTTCTTTTGTGTACCTTTATGGAGTGATGTAAATAAATAGGTCATTATGAGGAAAATGTCTTTGTAGAGTTTTTAAGAAAAGAGGGAAAAAAATATAAAAATAAATAAATAACGGAACTCATGACTGCGAAATGTAACAGCCATAATTGCCTAGTATATATATGAATGCAGTTCTTCACTGCAACCGGTTCCGTCATCAGATGGTGATCCCCTATCCTAGAGTGTTTCGGCGCTGACCCACAACACTCTCCAGGGGTGCCCCGACGGAGTTGGTCAGACTCAGCCCGGAACCGATTAGCTTTTCCATCGCTCCTCTCTCTCTTCCAATATGGATGAGTGGTTGATAATTAGCCAATTTCCTCTCATAGGCCTCCTCTATTCTAGCTTCCCGTGGCACTGTCAGTTCTAACAAAACCACCTGCTTGGTACGGGTCTGAAGTTGGTGTTACAGATGTCTCTTGGGAACTTCGGCTGTCCTTTTACATCTGCCTGCATTTCCCAATCATGTGCTGTTGTCAAGATGCCTCTTGCTTCAGCCTTTTGCCTTTGTGTCTCACCGCTTCTCGCAAAACTGATGAAGTTGTACCACTTTTCACTTGGTGTTTCTTTCTCTTGGCTATGTCCATACTAGCATCAATCTCAGCGAGCACTTGGGAATGCCGCCAACGATAACAACCATCTGTCAGAGCTACATTGCAGGATGACAGCACATGCTCAAAATGTGCAAGTCTCCCACAAAGTTTACAGCTTGGGTCATCAGTTAGTCCCCATGTCTTGAGGTTTGTTGGTATAGGGAGAACATCATACACTGAGCGTATGAGGAAGCTGATTTTCTGGGCCATATACTTCTTTCTGGACCATGGCACGCTTCTCTTTGGTGCTTGCTGCTTGCCATGTAGGTCTTTTACGACTTTCCAGCCCCAACCTTCCTGTTGCTACTGTGCCTCCCATATCACTTTGTCTCAGTCTGGATTATGCCTCTTCAACTGTTTTTGCTGCTACTCACCTTCTACCTGTCCGTACCTCCACTGCTGCTTCTCTCACCTTCTCATCTGCACGGTCTTTCAACATCATCACCTGTCTGACCTCGGTCACATTGAACTCCTCTGTCACTGATGATAGTGGTAACTGAAGATTTCTACCGGTACTGTACAGGCCGATACTACTGAAGCTTCTTGGCACTCCCATCCATCGTCGCAGATCCATTGAACATTCTCTCAACTTCCTCTACGGCTGTCAATGGGACTTGGTAAACTAGAAGTGGCCAAAGGATTCTTCCTAGAATACCATGATGGTAACACCAGGCCTTAAACTTCCCAGATAGCCCACTCTCGTATATAGATTCCATCCAGTCTTTGGCTTGTTGCTTCATGTCTGCCACACTCTCACTGTCATTCATGGAGTCACTTAAACCACTTGCCGAGGCTCTTAACTGGTTGCTCACTCGGTGTTGGTATCACTTCCTCTCCTATTTTGAACCTGTATTTATCTTGCATCTTTCCTTTCTTCTAACATCCACCTACCTTCTGGTACTGACTTGGATGTAATTGTCATATCATCCATGAATGCTCTTGTAGGAGGCTGCCGAACTACAGATGATATAATTGGTCCTCGGATCATCTTCTATGCTGACGTCACAAGGAGATTCATTGAAGCTAAAAAATAGTACTACCGAAATGGTACATCCAGTTGTGATGCCAACTTCTAATCTCTGCCATGCTGTCGTGTTGTCTGACACGGTGAAGCGCATTTTGAAGTTATCGAGTTAGTGATGAAGCATGTCCCTGAACTTCTCTCGTACATGATACTTCTCTTGAGTTAGGTTCACCAACTTGTGTGGAATACTGCCATATGCATTGGGGAGGTCGAACCACAACACTCTCAGATCGCCTTTATTTTCCTTGACATCCTGGATCTTAGTTAAGACACTTGTGTGCTCAAGGTAACCAGGTACTCCTGCATCTCCACCTTTCTGAACTGAAGAAACGATGTAATTGTTCTCCAGCAGGTATTTCGTCAGACGCCGGGCAAGGACAGATAGGCATATCTTCCCTTCCACATATTCTTCTCAATGGCACATATAGTTAGATAGGCTGAAAGAAGAATGATAATGCAGGGAATCAGAACAGTACGACTGAATGTTGCTTGATAAGCAAGTTAAGAATTCATATATATATATATATATATATATATATATGCTACCTAGAACATACCACCATAGCACGCACCCAGAGAGAGAGAGAGAGAGAGAGAGAGAGAGAGAGAGAGAGAGAGAGAGAGAGAGAGAGAGAGAGAGAGAGAGAGAGAGAGAGAATACATATTTGATAAAGCGAGTGAATTATTGCGGCTCTTGTGGCGGACGTATTAATGTTCCAGAGTCCTTTTGCTTTCGAGAGGTGTTAGGTGTGCCTACATGGAACTAGCACATCGGGGACAAAAAGGTAGTATTGATCTTCCATATTGAATAATGTACGAACATGTGTCGTAGTGATTCTTTGCCAGAGTTGTAGATGGGGACGGTCCAGAAAAACAAAAGTTATAGCCGACCAAGTGTGACATTGCAGAATCCACAGACTTAATTGTGGGACATGGGGTCATTGTCATACTTTGATCGGAATGGCAATTATGCATATGTTATATCTGACTATTTTATTACTGTGTTTAAAATAGGGCATGAAAATAACCATTACCTTATTTTGTCTTCGCAAGTTTACAGATTTAATCTCATTATATAGCTGTACTAAAATGAAAATTGTGTCAACCTCCAACCTTCTATATTTTCTTCCCATGGATTACATACCACCAATCTACCGTATTTTCGTACTTGCATAGACTTGACGCAGGAACATCTTGTATCGATAAAAGAAACTATGTACATTATAGTTAAAGACGGAGGAATGGTATACGGGCTACATCAGGTGTATGTACTGTAAGGTTTCAATGAATATGCAGCCGATAACATGCTGGAGCAGGCAATTCCACACTCTGAAATCTTCGGTGAGATAGACCTCTGATACACTGTGTCCTGACAAACGACACGAGATATTTCTGTGACTGGCCTCGTGTGGTAAATGTCAGTATCAAGCACTTATGGTTGAAGTTAACAAATCTACGGGCAACGCAGTACATCATCACAATTTTGGCTTGTACACGTCTTTCCTAGAGGGTAGGCCAGTGTAGCTGTTTCATCATGGTTGTCAGCTACTTGTAGTTCAGAAGTCTCGAGAGACAGGACGCGCAGACCAACTCTGAACCAGCAACAGTTTCCTAATATTGTCTTCCGTGCTCAAATCTCATATCACTGTAGCATATTATATCATTGGGCGTACAATAGTTTTGTAGCAAAATTATTTTGTTGTGCTTGGGCACTGACTTACACTGAGCCGAAGAAAATCTCTGGTGGTATTTGCCTTTTTTTTTGTTGCTCATAATGGTACGTCCATTATATTTTGTTGTTTAATTTTTTATACAGATGTATGCCAAAGTACTTCGCTGTTTCACCCTCTTCTGGGATATGTAGATGTATAGTATATATTATCTTTATAATTTTAATCCTGTTACAGATATGTTATATCTGACACTTGTTGGAAACGAACTCCATTAGTCAGTCCTTCTCATGACATCATCTTCTGACTTGATATTACTGTAGAGAATGCACTTATCAGCAAAGAAATTGGCTCTTGAATGATATGCATTGTAGCATGTCATTGGTGAAGTAAATTAATAGCAAGGGACCAAGAACGCTACCTTGTGGTACTCCTGACTGTATCGGGGCTATCTTAGATGCACCAGCATCTAGGAGGTTCTTGTGTTAACAGTTTCTCAGAAAGTTACAGATCTATACATGCATTCTTACTCTCATACTTTAGTACTGTAACTTGTGCAGTAACCTGATATGTGTCACCTTTTAGAAGGACTTCGAGAAATCCAGCAAAACATCATCTATTTGACTTCACTTATCTGTGTTGTTTGCAAGATCCCAAATCGTAAGAATTAGGTAGGTTTTACTGCAGCGCCTTTTTCCAAAACCGTGTTGAGCATTTGTCAGCATCCTCTACTAATCGAGATGAGATATGATATTACTGCAGGTCACTGACGTCAGATATACTTTTCTTTAGTTCTGAGGTCTGGTTTTTATTTTCTTACCTTTTTTTGAAGATTGGAACTACACTCTATATAAGGACACTGTGCTTGTTTCATTGTAGGATATGGGCTCTAACCTTTGTCTTTTATGATCATACATCTTAATATTTGATGAAAACCGACAAGAACTGTTCATTCAGTGTGTTTAATTTCATCAGATTATCTGACTAGGTGATGCCATTATTAGTTTTCAACCGGTGAACTACTGTACGAGGGGTATTACAAAAGTTCTGAATATTAGTGCGCTGAACAACAAAGTTCGTTATTAGTGAACAGTACGTCAGTGCATCCTTTCAAAGTACATCCTATGCACATCTACACACTTTTTTAATCTGATTATCCAATTGTTAAATGCCATAAATGTCTTGCAGCTAAATCAAGGCTCTATGGAAAATATGGACAAGTGTGGATGTTGTGCGCCTTTATGGGCCAGTGCGTTGTCATGAAGTAGATGGATACCAAGGGTACCGGTATGTGGACGGGTGGTTCTGTAGTGGTTTACTTTTGGCAACACTTGGAAGCATAATAATAAACAGTGACACTAGCAGAGTCAGTCACAGGTACCTGGACAACCGAGCCTTTTGCGTCGAACACAAAAAAAATGTGTATGAAGCTCTTGACAGTCCGATTACGTCCAGCGATTTGTGGTCTCTGCTCGTTTTCTCTGGTCCAAACTTAGTTAACTTGTCTTGAGTCGGGTGTCAGAAAGTTAATCCATGTTTCAACACCTGTGACAATATCATTCAAACGTCTCTGGTTACTCTTGTCATATTTAGCGAGTAGCTGTTTGGCGATTTCAACCCGAGTCTGTTTTTGATCAGCCGTCAATAAATGTGGGACCCATCTTGCACAAACCATTTTGAGGTTCAAATGATTGGTTAATATATTAAAAAAAGCTGACGAATTAATGGCCGTGATGATAGAAATACGTTCTACTGTGTATAGAGCATCTTTATCGATTGCTTCCTTCACAGCAGCCACTTCCCGCTAACCAATCGCAGTCAACTGTCTTCCAGAACGTTGGTCATCTTCCGTGGATTTACCACCATCTTTAAAACGATTAAATCACCTCAGAATTGTGGGATATGACAGAGAATTACATCCGTAATCCTTAAACAAGTCAGCCTTGATATCAATCACGGAGTACCCGAAGAGCATCTGGATTTTAAACTATACTCTATGCATCGTAGCAGAATTGTTCTCCTCCGATATTTTTACGTCACTGTCATTTATTTATATTACATCACGCGCATATATCTGCAACAATATTTTCCCTATCGATCGCCATTATATTTATTGACAGGTTCAAAGAAATAAAAATGTTCAAACAAAAATTTCAGAACTTTTCAAATCCAGCTCGTATTGCCACATATTATGCTGTCTATAAAATTCCAGGAACGCTTGGGATTGATAGTTAATTCTGGACTAATTATATTAGTCATCTAATAGTTATATGCCCTTTTGCATGCTTAACTAGCTGCCTTTGTAATCTGTAAGTACGTCTTAAATTATCACTGCACTAATTTAGGCAATCAGATGTTATTGCATTCTGTAGAAGTGCATAAGTTTATTTTAAAAAAATCATTAATAGTATTTTTTTTGTTCAGATTCTTTCTGGAGGTTTGCTAACCAGTGGAGAATGTTAGTTGCATTCAACAGAAAGCATCATTAAACCGTAAACAGAAAATAAAATGTTTATTGTGTTCAGTTTCTTGGCATAAATTAGGGCAGTAATACCTTAAAATCTTTTGATTTCTTTGAGTCGGTCTTTAGTTCTCGTTATCGATCAGACTTTGTATATTTTAAATATAATTTACCGTATGCACGCGCGTATAATTCGATAGCCACTGCAAACTGCATAGATCCAGATCTGATGTCGCATAAGGACTAATCAGTAGAACAAACAACATAGACCCTGATCTGCTGGCGCATTATGTCTATGTTGTTAGCATTTGGACGCGAATTATACGTGAGTATATACGGTAGTTTCTGGACGTGGATTTAGAAACTTGCCAAATGGGGTTTTATAAAGTTGCCTCCTCCTGTTCGGTGCGAACGCGTCGATTTAAGTGAATTTTACTGACCTATAGAGTATGTTTGGAGAAGAGTGTATAAACGTTTTCTTTCTGACCAGTTTACGTCGGATACAAATCTAGGTGATACATGAAATGATCGCAAGAATTTCCGTTGAGTCTATTAATTAGTTTGGAAAAACAAGAGATAAATATGTATGATGCACGGAAAATATCTGACAACTTTACACACACACACACACACACACACACACACACACACACACACACACACACACTGTTGATCTTCTATTTAAGGATCTTAATTCTTTTACTTTTGACTTTTATTTGTACGTACCTTTTAAAGAATTTTCACATCTTTACCTTTTATCTTTTATCTTGTTGTGTAGGTGTTTACTTTTATTTTGAAGGGTTTATATTAATTCCTAAAGATTTAGCAAAGTTTTACCTTGCTTTCAGTCTCACATTTACTTTTGCTTGTCACTTTATTGCCGGTGATGTACTGATGCGTCGTTAAACCCTATACATACATACATACATACATACATACATACATACATACATACATACATACATACATACATACATACATACATACATACATACATACATACATACATACATACATACATACATACATACATACATACATACATACATACATACATACATACACACACACACACACATACATACATACATACATACATACATACATACATACATACATACATACATACATACATACATACATACATACATACATACATACATACATACATACATACATACATACATACATACATACATACATACATACATACATACATACATACATACATACATAGACTATTAGAAAGGCAGAAGCAATTTTACTTGGAGTTTTTCATAATATTGGCAACAACAAAAATAAATAAAAAAGGCTGATTTAGATGTAAAGTGTGTATCGTGTATCACCATGCAATAACTGAAAGGTTATGACAGATCAGAAATAGAGATAGAGGAAAAGAAAGTTTTGGGTGTCGATGCCGATATCTCTGATACACAGTCCTAAAGTCTTAACCACTGAGCTATTCAGAACATGACTTATGGCTCAATATGTTTAGTCATGACCACTGAAACAGTACAAGTTTGGAAACCATATTTTTGTATGTGGTGAAAAAGTTAGTTTTATTTACGGATGAGTACCGTCGCAATTTATCGTTTAAATGAAGAGGTTTAATGATACGATTCTTTGGAGCACAAATGTGTGGATACTTTCATTTAATGTCAGGAGTGCCACCCCCAACTCCCACACCCACCCCTGAAATTTTAAAAATCGAACAAAATGACTTATCTAATGCTTTATTTAGATTTCAGTAAAAGCTGCAATTTCACGTTATTATGTCCAATTTCGAACATTTATACATAAATAATGTAAAATATCTCAGAAGATTTTGTCATCTCAACGTATTCAAACAACGACCTCTTTGGGGACAAATGCCCATCAAACTCGGCCTTGTCCTTTATAACATCAATTAGCACTAAGTTTACATTAAAACTATAACATTAAAATACAATCTAGATTACCGTATATACTAGCGTATAACTCGAATCCAAATGCTAACAACATAGACCCTGATCTG
Source organism: Margaritifera margaritifera (assembly GCA_029931535.1). Lineage (NCBI taxonomy): Eukaryota > Metazoa > Mollusca > Bivalvia > Unionida > Margaritiferidae > Margaritifera > Margaritifera margaritifera. The sequence continues at coordinate 310,746 of JAQPZY010001164.1, forward strand.
CCGTCGCATAATGCGCCGGCAGATCAGAGTCTATGCTGTTTGTTCTACTGATTAGTCCTTATAAACTGCATAGACCCAGATCTGCCGTGCCTTATGCGACGGCAGATCTGGGTCTATGCAGTTTGCAGTTGGTATTGGATTTTTACGCGAGTATAGACGGTAGGTAATCCATACTATCTAGAGCATAAATACAATTTACGGGTATAAGCCAGCGTTGTCTTGTGTTAACAATAAGAACACTGTCATACTGATAGCACGTCTACTTCATAACGCGGTTAGGGAATGCGCGCTTAGAATAGACCAAACCTAATACTTATGCAGGTTTATTGTTAGCTGAAAAAACGAACGTTGTATAGAGAGATAATAACTCTTTTATTCTGACAATTTATAAACATTTGACGCCATCTAACACAATCAAACGCTGTTTAAAGCCTTTCGTTGGATATTGACTTATATACTAGTAGTACAAATCTATGAAAGACTGATTACGTAAGATATTAACAGAGACTGGAGTTCCTCCTTTGAAGCAGTGGTATGATTTGTAATGGTTCAACGAGGAAAGCGGCATTTTGGTTGCCAAAAGTGAAAATAAACTCGGAATTTGTTGAGAAGGCATATGTGTGTACTATTTTTTTGCAGTAAATATCCTTGAAGAAATAACTGCAATATTGTCGACATAATTAAGTAATCTTTAAAAGTTCACTAATATATTTCTTCCTGGAAACGAGTAGCAAAGGCTTAAAGGGTATCTAGAGGCTAAGAAATACGAATCTTCATGTAATATATATATACGGTAAAGAACAGGCGGGATTTAGAAGAGGTTACAGTACTGTAGATAACATATATGTTTTGAATACTACCATTTGGAAATATCTGAGGAGGAAAAAGGGCAGATTTTATCGTGCATTTATAGACTTTGAGAAGGCCTTTGATAGAATTGACAGGAAAGCTCTATGGTATAAGCTTAATGTATGCAACTTAAGTACAAAGATGCTGAAAATGCTGCAAGTAATATATGCAGACGTCAGGGCTTGTGTAAGAACCTCGAGTGGATTAGACAGGGCTGCATATTGTCACCACTGACGTTCTCACTTTTTCTAAATGACCTGCAAAGTACACTTTCTGATGATAACAGTGGTATTGACATAGAAAATGTGCTGAAGCTTTTTCTTCAGCTTTATGCAGATGATCTTGTATTACTGGCCGATACAGCAATTGAAATGCAACGTTTATTAGATAGACTTATCCAATACTATGACTACCGGAAACTTAAGGTAAATCTTTATAAAACTGAGGTAATTGTTTTCCGAAAGGGCTGTTATTTAAGAGGTTATGAAAAATGGTATTTTGGGGACAAGAAACGTAAGGTTAGTTCTTATTATAAATATTTAGGGGTTGTTTTCTCGTCAAGGGGAGTTTGAAACAAGTGTCAAAAAACATTAGCAGAAGAAACATCTAAGGCAACGTATGCTCTGAAAATTAAATTGATTAAATGTGGATAATTGTCTGTAAATATTTTATTAAAAATGTTTGACACTACAATTCTGCCCATTTTGACTTATGCTTCTGAAGTATGATGCGGAAAGGGTGCATGATAATTTTTGTAAATATTGTTACGACTAGGGGTAATGTAACAAAAGAAAAGACTCAAACAAACTTTCAAGATTTAAAATAAAAATCTTTAATTTCCTAAAATATTAAAATATTTCAACAAACAATCAAAGTGAAAGAATTAAAAATAACTTACAGTATAGAATATCCTTAATAGTCCTAAATTGTTTTAAAGTTCACTGTTCCGAAAGTTAATCCAAATATTTCGAATGTATGTTCCGAATGAAGTAACCTTCACTGTGCTAATGTGTTGATAAGAATAAGTTATATCCAAATAATCCTTGTGAATATGTAATCTCACAAGTTCTAGAAATGTTTCCGATAATCCACGGAGCTGTATAATAATTAAGTTGAAGACACAGTACTAATCCAAAATGCACTGTATTAATATCAATAGATCTCCAAAGAATAATATCCCAAACGCAAAATGAACCAAATTTGTTATGACCTCTCTATTCAATGTAACTATGAAGAATGCCTAAACACAGGATTATTTCCTAATATATATATAGCCTTAATGCGCAGAATCGAAATAAAAACCCATTCTACGTCTTCGATAAACAACTGGGTATTTCGAAATAATTTCCTTCTAACAAACACGATTCATTCTTCGGTAATGACCTTAAACTATAATTCCTGGTCAATACAATGTTTACTCTTAAAAGTACGAGCACTAGGTCAAAAGTTCAACCTCACGCGCTAACACGTGATGTACTAAAAACTTCAGCGAAATGTCGATCGAGCCTACCGTATGCATACTCATAAGACAACAGCTGTTTAGACTAAGAACAGAGATCGTAACTAATAAACTATATCATTATTAAAAGAAAAATGATATATAATTCCGTAACAATATGTCTTACAGATAGGTAAATCGAGTCCTAACTGTTTTGTGCTGGGAAAATTAGGCCGTAACTCTCTTAAATCTGTATATATTGCCAGAACAATTAAATATTGGTTGAAACTACTTGAAATGTCAGATAATCGATTGCCCAAATTGTGTTATAAAATGCAACACTCTTGGCTTGAGGGTACAAGTAGTAGCTCTATAATTTGGGTTCATAATGTTAAGACATTTTTATTGAGTTATGGTTTTGGTGAGGCATGGTATAACCAAGGAGTGGGGAACAAGGGGACTTTATGAATTTATTAAAGATTAGATGTAAAGATATAGACACACAAAATTGGCATGCAGAGGTAAATAGTATTGACAGACTGAGAGTATACAGGATATTAAAGACAGACTTATGTGTTGAAGATTATTTGCTCTGCTTAGACAAGCCTATTTTTAGGAATATATACTGTAAATTGAGGGGCGGGTTACTTGATGTTAAGGTTAATTCAGGACGCATTGAGAAACTGAAATATGAAGATAGACTCTGTCCATACTGCGATCTTAACATTGTGGAAACAGAATATCATTTTATTTGCTGTTGTCCAGATGTACAGACATTCGTGTGAAGTATTTACCTCTGTTTCCGTATTTGAACCCACGTGAAGAGAAATTATTTGATGCATTGAGAAATAATCACAGAGAAACTATTGTATCAGTTTGTAAGTTTGTACTCTTTAGCAGGGAGAAAAGAAAACTATCGTGAAAATGTAAGTACTTACACTTACTGTACTTGAACTTGTTATATTCACCTGATGTGTTTGTTTGTTTAATATGTATGTATGTAATTTGGGCCGGTGGCCTATATTACTGAATAAAGTATTATTATATGCTTATATATATATATATATATATATATATATATATATATATATATATATATATATATATATATATATATATATAAACAATAATGTATACTAAATATAAATCAAGTATGTATTGATTTAAGCACTTTTATATAATTAAAACTATCAATAAAAGTAAAACCTAATGTAACAGTTGATATGCATCTTAGTGGTTCTTCAGTCATTTCATCAAATCAAAATTGTAATGTATTGAAGTCTGCACACTATAGCAGTGATATGAAGCGCATGCCAAAAAAAAAAAAAAAAAAAAAAAAAATATGAATCAGAATAATGATTTATAATCCTGATTTTGTTCTTGTGTTGTAATATTACCAATCGAGAACATAATTCCGTACCTAGTGAATAATGCATACCTTGTGTTGTAATATTACTAGTCGAGAACATAATATCGTACCGAGTGAATAATGCATACCTTGTGTTGTAATATTACTAGTAGAGAACATAAAAACGTACCGAGTGAATAGTGCATACCTTGTGATTCGAAATGAATCAACGATGGATAAATTTATTTTAGTGCATGACGGAATTTACAAAGATAATTTGAACTGCCTAATCAGTGGCGGCCCGATGGGGTGGGGCAATTGCCCCCAGGCACCGGACGAGAGTGGGCGCCGTCTGATTTTTTCTTTTTTTGCCAACACCCCCCTCCCTTCCAAGCCCACGGTTTCAGGGCTTAAGATGGGGGTGGGGGGTGGTTGGAGATTGGCAACTGATATAAAAACTCTTCTCTGTGGCAAAGTAGGAGGCGCCACTAAATAACATTGCCCCCGGGCGCCTCGGTAGGGGGGCGCCTTTTAAAGAATATTGCCCCCGGGCGCCTCAAACCCTCGCGCCTCCATTATTGCCTAATAAAGGTAAAACTGAAATTTTTCTTTTGAGCAGATTATTTATGTGCTTCCAAGTGAAATAAAAAGCTTACCCGTGGTGTGTTAGACTGTATATTTTATATGCTACAAAGTTCGAGGTTTGTATTATATTCTGTATACGCAATTTATTCGATGTGATATTGATTGTAATATAAAGGTAGCTTTATCGATCTATCTATCCACACACACACACACACACACACACACACACACACACACACACATATATATATATATATATGACATTCTAGTGGCAAACACAAAAATTCAAAATATGATTAGCACATAAATACCAATCACTATCTCTTAATCTATCGCTCTTTACTTTTATTACATCACTGAACTAGATGTATGAGGTATTAATATTGCTTTTTGTAATAGTTAATATCTGTGATGTTTCTTTCTATGTTTATTAATTGTAACGGAAAGGACCATAATGATGGGACAATGCATGATCCGATCCCATTGCCAGTTTGTACAGAAAATAATAACATGTTTGAATAAAAATAAAAAAAAGTTGGAGGTAAATTCAAGTAATGGTATCATTGACTTACATATTGGAAATGACAATTAATGACTCAATGTTTGCAAATAATACACGTAATCATGAGTCTGATTCACCATTTAATCAAACATATGATTCGTAAAATCAAATGCGATCCAAGTTTTGCGTGGTACTGAAGAAAGTCAATCATTACACGCATTAGGTAATCGTTTTAGTAGTGAGGATCTTAATACTGGGACCGGTCTGAAGGCAGAAGTAGTAGGAGGATCTTAATACTGGGACCGGTCTGAAGGCAGAAGTAGTAGGAGGATCTTCATACTGGGACCGGTCTGAAGGCAGAAGTAGTAGGTACTAATGTCAATTTTGGCGTAGCTTGTTATTTTTGTTTTTTAAATTGTGTAAATTGTTGTGTGTGATTGGTATGTAAAATTGTTGGGACCACATTTTTTTAAACACATATATTTAACCCAGTTTATATATATATATATATATATATATATATATATATATATATATACACACAAACACGCACAAGTTGGAAGTTTTTGAAATAAATAAAACTAGTTTAAACGCATTAGATGACAACAAGTATAATATTTATAGTGTAAGTCAATATTCTTTTGGTGATTGTACAAAAATAAATAAATAAAATATATTAAGGTGAATTGAAACCATTTTATATTTTAGGTCATGTTTATATTTTATTTAAACCGTTTTAAATAAAATATAAAAAAAATGTTTAAAAAATAATTTTAAAAAATGGGTTAAAAAATAATAAAACTGGAAGGCAACCCTACATGGTGGATTGCATAGAAAATGACTCTAGCTTCATAACGCATGACGAGGTTAATACAACTGACCTTCCGATTCCACGTACTAATTGACACAAAACATTAACAGTTTTTTAAAAATCACCTACTCGACTTATGCAAGGGCACGGGTATACGCATAGAAAATGGAAGATTAAATGATGACACAGATAAGAGTCAGTACACATATGTCACAACAAAGGCATAAAGTATAATTGATTAGGTCTTGACTACAGAAACAATTTCTCTTTCATGAGCAACTTCAAAGTTCATAGATTAACAAAATTTTCAAATCACAGTCCCATTGTCCTTCTCGTTAAAAACCGCAAATAATAGGCAGAATTAAATTAATTTTACAATGCTACAACATAAATAGTTTCTTGATTATTTTAAAACTGCGTTCCTTGCTGATATACAGCGAGACATTGGGGGATTGAAGAACACTTTAATGTAAGTGCTACTCGACTCATAGACCAAAGCATAATTAATGAAAAAGCTAAAACATTGACGCTCTTTGTTAGAAAAAAAAGCAAATTCATATTTTGAAGAAAACTGTGCACTTTCAGGATAGGAAATTTAATGTTCGCATTAAAGATAATGCTCCATGGTTTAATGGTGAATGTAGAGAAACAAAGGAAATTACATAAGCATGCTTTTGATTAATTACAATTGTTTCAAATCCGATGTAAATAAAAGAAATTACATAGTAAAGAAAATGAATACAAACAGTTCTTTCGTACATGTTAATTACTCCAGTTCAGATCCAGATGGCAAAAATTGCATGATTTACGATAAGGAAAAATCCACATTTTGGAATCTTAAAAGGTCCGAAACGTTCCAATAATTATACGAATGATTGTTGTAACTTTTATGAACATTTTAAGAAACTTACAACAGCCTCAGCCGAAATACATACTGGTCAATTAGAGCAGAGTATACACATACAAGAGGAAGGTAGAACTAAGTATTTAAGCAAACCGATATTTGCCGAGTTGGATACTCCAATTATAATTGAAGAACTTAACTCAACTCTAACGCAATTAAACAATAATAAAACAACATGTATTGACATAGTTTTGAAGGAATACATTATTAAGTCATTTCCAATTTTATCAAATTACACGCTGAAACTTTTGAATATGATATTCAGTAGCGGTAATTATCCATCAAATTGGAGAAAGTGTCTTATTATGCCAATCTTTTAAAAAGGTAATCCATCCGATGTAAATAATTATAGAGTGATAACATTGCTTAGCTGCATCGGAAAGGTTTTTACTAGCATACTATATCAAAACCTCTCTTCTTGAGTCATTAAATATGATATTATTAATGATGCACAATTTGGTTTTAAGAAGAACAATGGTACAGTAGACACCATTTTTATATAAAACAATTTTATTAAAACTCTTCTCGATGAAAAGAAAACGCTTTTTCGTGCCTTTATTGATTTTTAAAAAAAGCATTTGATTATGCAGAAAAGACAAGCCTATGGATAAAAGTAGTAAAATGTAGAGTGATTGTGAAAATACGAACGATAATAAGATCTATTTACAACTCAGTGCATTTATGTGTAAAGCACTTAAACTCACATTTAGACTATTTATTTCGAATGTTCCTCTAGGCTTCTTCAAGGAGAAAGTCTTTCTCCATAACTATTTTATCTTTATATTAATGATCTGGAAATGACCTTACAATCAAATATAGATGTCGGTATCATTTTCGAAGAAATTTCATTATATCTTTTATTGTTTGCTGATGACACGGTGATATTTTCAGAGACAGCAGATGGTCTACAAGCATCCTTAGATAAGTTACATGCATACTGTATAAGATGGAATATATATGTAAATATTGATAAAACAAAGGTTATGACTTTTAGCAAATGAATTAGAAGACTAGATGCTTCATTTGAGTACGGAGATGTGTCTCTGGACATTGTGGATACTTTAAATTATTTAGGACTTGCTTTTACCACCAGAGGCTCGTTTCGATGTGTTACAGATACTATTTCTGGCAAAGGTGTCAAAGCAACGAACGTACTTTTGAATAATGATAATAATAATAATCTACAATGTCCAGTGAATATAATGTGTGATTACTTTTATTCCTTTGAATCTCCAATTTTGTCTTATTGCTGCGAAATATGGGAATTTTTGAAAGCAGAAAAAATATAGAACGGGTAAAATATTGCAAGTGGTTATAAGATGATAAACTATCTATCAACAGTATGTTTGCATATGGAGAGTTGGGACGTTATCCACTTTATGTTAATAGATATGTGCGTGTCATTATGTACTGGTTCAAATTGCTAAGCAGAGAAAATTGTATTCTTCGCAAAATATACCAATTAATGCTTACTGATTGCAATGAAGAGAATTACAAAAACTGGGTTTCTAACGTGAAAAAGATATTACCTATTTCAGGCTTTGGAGAAGCTTGGTTTAACAATAATTCAGAACAGATATCTTCCTTTTTCAAAGACATATTTCATTGTGATTGAAGTTCTGCAGTTGCTTTGAATACTTCATATATGTATAAAAATATAAAATATATCTTCTAAACCGCTTCCTATCTTAGAGTAATTGTTAATGGCAGCCACAGAAAGGCTTTAAGTAAATTAAGGGTTTCATCACACCCATTAAGTATCGAGACTGGTAGGCATTTAGTAAACGAAAGGCATGAAAGGAAATGTGAACTTTGTATAAATAATGATGTCGAAGATGAATATCATATTGTCTTAATTTGTACTCTATACCTCTCACTTAGAAAATCTTATATTAATCCTTATTATTGGCAGAAACCATGTGTGTCTAAACTATTACAATTATTTAAAAATGAAGATTCAACAACTGTAAAAAGAACCTAGGTAAATATGTGTATAATGCATTCAAACTAAAATTATCATCTCTCTCTCTCTCTCTCTCTCTCTCTCTCTCTCTCTCTCTCTCTCTCTCTCTCTACGATGAGTATTTATGCGTGCACATATTTTCTATCACCATTATTCATTCATGTATGAATCAATGTATTATATATGCATTATATATTTATATATTATACTGACTTTGTGCTTTCTTGCATACGTCAAATCAATAAAGTTCAGTTCTGTTATGTCCTGTTTCGAGTGGCTAACAACTACACACAACAGGCATTTTGTTAACAAAAGTTACCAAAAACAATCTGCTACAAAAATACCACATCTGGTTGTTCTCGGTACCTATATTTGACGGAATAGTTGAAGATAACAACACATATCTTTATTATGTGGTTAACTAGCAATACTAATGCCTAGAGAAACCTCTTGGTGAGGTAGGTCACTCAAAAAGTGTACGGTTTGTTGGATTAATAGTATACATACACGTGTGACACAAGGACAGATGATAACATCTTTTTCAAGTGAGATTTCAGTGGTAGTGTCTAACTGAGGTGATTACTTGTGAATGAAATATGTATACTCGCAATAGTACCGTCTATACTCGCGTATAAGACAATACCAACTGCAAGTGCGCGGGTTCGAATCCCACCAACAGATCAACTCGGGTCGGCTACCGTTGTGTGTCCTTGGGCAAGGTACTTTATTCCCGTTGCCTCAGCACTAAATAACCTACTTGTGTTGCTATGCCATAAAACACCAATCAAAGCCAACCTACTTGTGTTGCTATGCCATAAAACACCAATCAAAACCAACCAAACTTACTTGTGTTGCTATGCCATAAAACACCAATCAAAACCAACCAAACTTACTTGTGTTGCTATGCCATAAAACACCAATCAAAACCAACCAAACTCCAGCTGCGTTTCTTGGAATCATTGCTAAGTCCATTGTAAATCCTTCTTAACAGTTGTTTGACATTTACTTTGAGAAACAAAAAGCATATGCCAAACTTAAACATGTTTTCAAGTTATAACACAAAACAAACGCTTGGGTGTAATTTCCATACATCTGTGAATCCTAAAATAACGGGTTTTGTTTAAAACACCAGAATAGATGACTTGAAGATTCAGTAAACATGTGTGAAATTCTGTTAAGTATTGCTTATATAGCAGAGTGAAAAAGAGGAAAATACATGAGCGTACATTTGTAACCATTTTACTCCCGTTTCACTGCAGAGTCTACATTCCCATTATGCTCTCGGTTTTGTACCAAACTTTGATTTAGCAATATGTATCACTTCGGCAATAAGGGTTACCTCTTTGAATGTAACCTTGTTATCTTGCTTGCATACGATGCTGCCAATCATGGATTTTACACGCACACTTTCGCTCGTCAATTTTTGATGAGTTATGTCTTATACGGAACTTGTGACGAAGACAGTAGAAATCGCCATTAAAATCGAATCCTCAAAAAACTCCACTGAGGAAAAAAAGACAGAATAGTAGAGAAAATATTCTTGTAATTCAACGGTAAAATATGCTATATGCATCGTTTTCAAACTATCATTTTGGTAAGAGTTACAATAAATTAAATTGTCTTCAGCACGGAACTATACCTATTTTAAGTTTCACGTCTTTACATTCTGAGTGGTGAGATTTCGCCGGCGTCAGAACGCCAGTCAGCGTTAGAGCACTATGTGTATATTAACTGTCCATGTTTCTGATTCGGGTTTGGAAACATAAAATGCCAAGTTTCCCAGATACGAATGTTACAAGGGTTAATGAAAGTTCACCCGTCCTATTTAGTGTGGTCACGTTAATTAATTTTCATTGGATTTGTCACCATAAGAATGTTTACCTGGAAAGTAGTACCTAAAATTTTATTCTCGAATTATACATGTGCTTCCGTATCTATCTGGACGTGTTCGACAGAGATTTATTGAAATTTCATCGACATTGTTTTCCTCAACCAAAAAAAAATATAAAAAAAAAAAAAAAAAAAAAAAATGCAAAGCGTATGAAATAGAAGGCAGATTAGTGCCTTGACTTGTAAAAGATTTTGAAACACAAAGAAAATGTACAAAGATTGGCGTCTTTAGATTTTTCAGATAATTGTTCTTTTCAAAGTAAAAACTACCGGTTAGAAAAGTCTGAATATATAATATTATTGAAATGCTACTGTGTTGTTATACACTTCTAATACTTTGTTTCCATCTACAGCCAATGTATTTTTTATTAGGCCGGTACAACGTTCATGTTCTGTCCCGCTTTCTTCATGTTAAAGCTTGTACGTTAAGGCGCCTTCTCCGCTACGAATCTCTTAACAAATTGCTAGGAAATATGGAATCGAAGCGTACTGTTTAATATGATAATACCCAGAGATTTTACTTACATTACATGGTTGATGCAGTTTTATATGAACCCGATTTTTTCCCCTTTTGTACAACCGAACGCTCCGAATAAAAAAAAATGCAATTATAGTCATTAGCAAACTTGAATTGATTTCAACAGTCGAGAAACTGGAAGGGATGGACTGAAACATTGCTTCTTCGGTTGGACTGTAATGGACTTGATCCCTGCGAGAATGAGACATGTATAGTCTAATAAAATAATTATCTTGTATGTATGAAAAAACTATATTTCCTGAAATCACGGCTCATTTCTCTGAATGTTTAGCAGTCATCCTCTAGACGTTTAGACAGCAACATCGAAAGTCAAAAACTACATGACACATCTAGCATGTTTCTTCCATAGTAAATTGTTACATGTGCTTGTGATTTACATACGTCATTGTATCCCAATGTATGGCACGCCAAATGGTTGAAAATGGATGAGCTGCAGCGATCATAGGGTGACCTGGAGAGATCGTAGGGTGAGCTGGAGAAGGCGAGTTGGAGTAATCGTAGGGCGAGCTGGAGAGATCGTATGGTGAGTTGGAGTAATCATAGGGTGAGCTGGAGAAGGCGAGCTAGACAGATCGCTGGGCGAGTTGGAGTAATCGTACGGTGAGCTGCAATAATCGTAGGGTGAGCTGGAGTAACCGTAGAGTGAGCTGGAGTAATCGTAGGGTGAGCTGGAGAAGGCGAGCTGGGGAGATTGTAGGGCGAGCTGGAGTAATCGTAGGGTGAGCTGGAGAGATCGTCTCTTCTGTGATGTCCATGCTTCTTCCGGATAATCTTCCAACTTTTCTTCCTGACTCATCATCATACATTGGTCGTGTTGTTTTTGACTAGGATGATCGATTTGACAACCATAACAATGTTCTCTGGTCGGGAGTGTGATTCCTTTAGCCAAGTGGTCAGCAAAACAGGAGACTAAATGTTCTTCTTGTTCTGGCCATCGTGACATCACTATTGTTTCTTCTTTTTCTTCGCCACTACTATCCCTTGGATAGGATATCTGTGACTGCTGTAGTTCCAGTCATGGATGTGTTATGTATGATGTTTATATGGTGTTGTAGGTATTTTGTGAAATTGTAAATGTTTCTTCACTTTGATGTTTGCTTGGATCTTAATGTTTATCAGGAAAAACATGTTTAACTAGTGTCCTTGAATTATGTTGTTTTGATCAATATGCTTTCTCAATTTGAAGGTCAAGGTTGATTTTTGTTTACAAGTAAAAATTCCATTAAGATGACTCATATTCTAGAACATTCTGTCATGTGACCAATCTTTATATATACCATGTTTGGTGGACATTTATTCAGTTTTGACATTACCATCAGTCTTGTAAAGAGCTATTACAGTTGTGAAAATTCATTCCAAATTCTAAGAGAGGAATTATTTTAAATATTCATTGGATTATAACAGTGCTCATAAACTTTTGGATTTTGGATTTTTAATTGATGATTTTGGAATTTAACTGAACTTATTCAGATATTTTGGAATACTTCATTTTGACATCAGCACATCAAGATTTCTAGTACATCAGGACTTTGGAGACCATTAGCACATCATAACATTCAAGGACACAGCCGTGAATTCGGAACATTCTATATTTAGGACTTGTGATTAGAACAATCATTCTTATTGGATTATTAGGATTTCAAAACACATTACTGTAAGTGACGTTTTGATTTTTCATTTTAATTATCTAGTAATAAATTGCTTGTTGATTTTTTTACATGATTTGTTGGTTTTACTTTCTTTCTGTTACATTTTTCTTAGACCATAGAGTCGTAACAGAAATTGGGGGCTCGTCGTTCCGGGAATTTCTTTAAAGCATATTAGAGATATTAAATTTATCTTTGAAATTCATATTGATTTTGTGTCTGAATTTTCTTTGTCTTTGGCAAAGATTTTTAATAGAGAAATATTTTTGTGTGAAACCAACAAGCATTTACAATGGCATCTAATGTTCAGAATTTCATTTCAAAACCTACCCAGGAGGGGTTAGAGTGCATGAGAAAGGATGAGTTGCTCGAGCTTGCCAGAAAATACAGTCTATCTGAGGCAAAAGTATCATTGACAAAACAGGAAATAAAGATTATTTTAATTCAGTATTTAGTAGGAAAGGGAAATTTTGATAGTAGTGCTTTAAGTTCGAAGAGAAAGCCTGTATCTGGTTCTGACAAGAAATTAAGGGAATTAGAGTTAAAGAACCAGATGGATTTAGAGTTAGCAAAGCTTCAGATACAGATGGAGAGAGAGAAAGAAGAGAGGCAGATATAGATGGAGAGAGAGGAAGAAGAGAGGCAGATACAGATGGAGAGAGAGAAAGAAGAGAGGCAGATACAAATGCAGAAAGAAGAGAGGCAAATGCAGATGGAGAGGGAGAGAGAGAAAGAGGAGAGACAGATGCAGATGCAAAGAGAAGAAAGGGAAATGCAATTTAAATTAAGAGAATTAGAACTGGCAAAAAGAGCACACTCCACTCCTTTAAAAACAAGTTCAGGTTTTGATGTTACTAGATATATTAGGTTAGTACCCCCTTTTCAGGAAAAAGAAGTAGATAAATACTTTCTTCATTTCGAGAAAATAGCTGAAAACTTGAAATGGCCCAGAGAGCATTGGACTTTGTTATTACAAAGTGTACTTATTGGCAAAGCTCGTGAAGTCTACATTTCACTGTCAGCACAACAAAGCACTGATTATGATGTGGTTAAGGAGTACATCTTGAAAGCTTACGAGTTGGTACCAGAGGCATATCGACAAAGGTTTAGGAATTGTAGAAAAGAAACTGGACAAACTCATGTCGAATTTGCAAGGGATAAAGAACAACTATTTGATAGGTGGTGCTCAGCCAAGAAAGTTGATCAAGCTTATGATAACCTCAGACAGCTCGTATTAATTGAAGAGTTGAAAAGGTGTATCCATAGTGATGTTAAAACCTATCTTGACGAGCAGAATGTGGAAACTTTGGAAAATGCTGCTCGTATGGCTGATGATTATTCCTTGACTCACAAAATTTCATTTCGCAATAAGTCATCCTCTCAGCAGTTGTCTGGTAAAAAAAAATTTCAATCTCATTCGAGTACTTCCAAATTTCACAACAGCACAACTGTTAGGAATCAAACATCTGATAAGACTGATCAGAAATCCTTATCTCTTCCTACGTGCACTTATTGTAAAAAGAAAGGGCACGTTATTTCTGATTGCTTCAAGTTGAAAAATAAGCAACAGAGAAAAGACAGAGCTTTTCCAAATGCTCTTATTTCTACGAGGTCAAGGTCACGGTCATGTATTGAAAGCAATACATTTGTTGGGTCAAACAAACCCCAGTCTGATTCTATTTTGGAGGCTTATGAACCATTCATGTCAGAAGGTTCTATATCACTTATTGGTGATTCTGCCAAACCTATCCCAATTAAAATATTAAGGGACACTGGAGCTTCTCAGAGTCTTTTATTGTCAGGTTCTTTGCCTTTGTCTGAGGAGTCTTCTTCAAGTGAAAGTGTCCTTGTTCAGGGAGTAGAGTGCGGCTTTGTAAATGTTCCTCTCCATTGTGTAAATTTGTCATCAGACTTAGTTTCTGGACCTGTGACTGTTGGGGCAGTGACTTCTTTACCCATAGAGGGTGTTCATTTATTACTAGGCAATGACCTAGCTGGAGATAAGGTTGTGGTTAATCCACTTGTAACTGACAAGCCTTGTTTGGATCAGAAAGTTGATCCTGTCGAAACTGAAATCCCTGATTTGTACCCTGCTTGTGCAGTTACTAGAGCTATGGCAAAAAGAGCTCTTGAGAGTGATGTTGATCAGGATATTATTCCTTTAGCTGACATCTGTATTGGTCAGTCTTTTGATGAGGTCACTTTTTCCTCAGGTATTGATCAATCAAATGGTATTGATCACAGTGATCCTCTTTTGGCAACTCATTCTCTTTGTCCTACTCAGGGTGACAAACGACAATCCCTTGTCGTTGAACAGGAGCAAGATCCCGAGATATCTTGTTTGTTTCAGAGGGCTATTAGTGAAACTGAAGCCACACAAGTTCCAGTGTGTTACTTTGTGAAAAATGGGGTCCTTATGAGGAAATGGAGACCACCTGATGTACCCGCTGGTGACGAGTGGTCAGTGAGCTATCAAATTGTTGTTCCTAAGTCATATCGACAGGAAATTCTTAATTTAGCCCATGAAACTCCTTTGGCTGGTCATTTAGGAGTCCGTAAGACTTATCACAAGATCTTGAATCATTTTTATTGGCCGAAACTCAAAAGTGATGTTTCTAAATACTGCAGATCTTGTCACACTTGTCAAATGGTAGGAAAACCCAATCAGAAGATACCTAAGGCTCATCTGCAACCTATTCCTGCATTTGATGAACCATTTAGTAGAATAATGGTAGACTGTGTTGGTCCTTTACCTAAAACCAATTCAGGCAACCAATACTTGTTGACCATCATGTGTACATCTACAAGATTTCCAGAAGCAATTCCTCTGAGAAATATAAAAACTAAAACTATTGTGAAAGCTTTGGTGAAGTTTTTTTACACTTGTTGGCCTTCCCAAATCTGTCCAGTCAGATCAAGGGTCAAATTTTATGTCTGGAATTTTCCAACAAGTTATGCATGAATTAGGCATCCAACAGTTTAAATCTTCTGCCTATCACCCTGAAAGTCAAGGTGCTTTGGAAAGATTTCATCAAACTTTGAAGAATATGATTCGATCATATTGCTTTGATACAGAAAAGGATTGGGATGAGGGTGTTCATTTGTTGTTGTTTGCTGTTAGGGAATCAGTTCAAGAGTCGTTGGGTTTTAGTCCCTTTGAACTAGTTTTTGGTCATACTGTCCGTGGACCATTGAAATTATTGAAAGAGAAACTTCTTTCAAATGAAGATTCGAAGATTAATCTTCTTGATTATGTCTCTGATTTCAAATACAAGTTGTCAAGGCCTGTGAAGTAGCAAGAACTAATCTTCACACTACCCAGTCAAAAATGACATTAAGGTATGACAGAAATTCACAGGAAAAGAGTTTTAAACCTGGTGACAAAGTTCTGGCTCTCTTTCCCATACCTCAGAATCCTCTTCAGGCTGAATTTTATGGTCCTTATACCGTTGAAAAGAAAGTAAATGACTTAAATTACATCATTAACACTCCTGGGAGACGGAAACAGAAACAACTTTGTCATATAAATATGTTAAAGGAATATTTTGACAGAGATAGCCCAGCTAATTATTCTGTTAATTTAGTTGTACCTGTCCCACACAGTGAAGATATCAACGATGGAGTACAATCAGACTATAGTGACTCTGGTATAACCAATCTTCGGAATTCAGAAATATTGAACAACCTAGACCAGAAACTTTCACATCTACAACAACAGGAAAGAAATGAACTAAAACAGCTATTACATGACTATGAGCACTTGTTTCCTGATGTTCCAACACGAACAAGTAAAATTTATCATGACGTTGACATTGTAGATTCTGCGCCTGTGAAACAGCATCCTTATAGGATGAATCCTCTCAAACAGAACTATCTGAAGAAAGAAATTCAGTATCTACTGGAGAATGATTTCATAGAACCAAGTAAAAGTAACTGGAGTTCACCATGTATTCTTGTTCCCAAGCCAGATAAAACATTCCGTATGTGTGCTGACTATAGAAAAGTCAACAGTGTCACCAAAATTGATTCATTTCCAATCCCAAGAATGGACGATTGCATTGATAAAATTGGAAATGCGGAATATGTCACCAAGTTTGACCTTTTAAAAGGATTCTGGCAAATTCCACTGACGGAAAGGGCAAAAGAAATTTCAGCATTTGTAACTCCAGATGGACTTTATCAATATAAAGTCATGCCGTTTGGAATGAAAAATTCCCCTGCAACGTTTCAACGTCTGATGAACATGATAACATTTGGTCTTGATAATTGTGACGCTTATATCGATGACGTCATTATCTACAACAACACCTGGGAAGATCATTTGGAAACCATTCGAAAATTCTTTGATCGACTCAGCGATGCGAATCTGACAATTAATTTGAGCAAAAGTGAGTTTTGCCATGCTTGTGTCACATTTTTAGGACATATTGTGGGACAAGGTCAAGTTAAACCTATAGAAGCTAAGGTCAAAGCTATCTCTGAATTTCAAGTTCCAATTTGTAAAAAGCAACTGATGCGATTTCTAGGTATGGCTGGATATTATCGGAAATTTTGTTCCAATTTTTCCAAAATTGCTGAACCTTTGACAAGTTTATTGAGTAAGAAAACCAAATTTCATTGGTCTGACAAGTGTCAGGAATCTTTTGACAAGTTAAAGGCCATGCTTAAGAATGCACCAGTTCTTTCTGCACCAAATTTCAGCCAATCATTTAAATTATCTGTTGATGCAAGTGATGTAGGGGTTGGTGGAGTATTGGTCCAGGAAGACAAAAGTGGTGTGGATCACCCTGTGTGTTATTTTTCTAAAAAACTAAACAAGCACCAGACAAATTATTCCACAATTGAGAAGGAATGTTTGGCTTTGATATTGGCTTTACAGCATTTTGAAGTGTATGTCACCTCAGCTCTTTCTCCAATTATTGTGTACAGTCATCACAATCCCCTTACTTTCATCAACAAAATGAAAGATAAAAATCGGAGATTGTTGAGATGGAGTTTGATATTGCAAGAATATAACATTGACATTAGACACATCACGGGAAAAGACAATGTGATTGCAGATGCACTCCCACGTGCCTAGAAATGTAAAATTGCTTGATGTAATTAAGTCCAGTGTCATAAAACATGTTCTTATGTAATTTTGGTTATTGTAGTATTAGATGTATATTCAAAAGAAAGCTTTATTACATAAATCTTTCTTTTTCTTTATGAGGGGAGGTGTTATGTATGATGTTTATATGGTGTTGTAGGTATTTTGGGAAATTGTAAATGTTTCTTCACTTTGATGTTTGCTTGGATCTTAATGTTTATCAGGAAAAACATGTTTAACTAGTGTCCTTGAATTAGGTTGTTTTGATCAATATGTTTTCTCAATTTGAAGGTCAAGGTTGATTTTTGTTTACAAGTAAAAATTCCACTAAGATGACTCATATTCTAGAACATTCTGTCATGTGACCAATCTTTATATATACCATGTTTGGTGGACATTTATTCAGTTTTGACATTACCATCAGTCTTGTAAAGAGCTATTACAGTTGTGAAAATTCATTCCAAATTCTAAGAGAGGAATTATTTTAAATATTCATTGGATTATAACAGTGCTCATAAACTTTTGGATTTTGGATTTTTAATTGATGATTTTGGAATTTAACTGAACTTATTCAGATATTTTGGAATACTTCATTTTGACATCAGCACATCAAGATTTCTAGTACATCAGGACTTTGGAGACCATTAGCACATCATAACATTCAAGGACACAGCCGTGAATTCGGAACATTCTATATTTAGGACTTGTGATCAGAACAATCATTCTTATTGGATTATTAGGATTTCAAAACACATTACTGTAAGTGACGTTTTGATTTTTCATTTTAATTATCTAGTAATAAATTGCTTGTTGATTTTTTTACATGATTTGTTGGTTTCACTTTCTTTCTGTTACATTTTTCTTAGACCATAGAGTCGTAACAGATGGAAAACATCAACATCATCCTCATCTATATCCATGTCTTCGTGATCCATGTTTAATAGTCTAGGATCACTTCTCTCAGATTGTCGATTTAAAGAGTATTATCGAATTCTGCATACAGGATCAAGTCGACCGTGTTCTCGAGGGCAATGCAAACTGAAGTTCTGCACGGATTTGGTCTGATTTTATAGGGTGGAAATGTCACTGCCTTGGTCTGGAGTGAAATGAAATCCCCACATACGATACCCTCCTGTATTTTCATCGTGCGAAATGCCATGGTGCTGTTGGTACCCAATTGTCCCGTGGCTTCAAACAGAGTTAAGAAAGATCTCAGGTAATTCAGAAGGTTCAGAAGGTCTGGTACACAACGTCTGGCCGTCTCGAGTCACTTCTCTCTTGGACACGTTGCAGTATTGGAACTGGAAATAGTTTTAATCAATAGTTCCGTTGGGGCAGCATTGCTGACGATGCCAATAAATAAACGTTTAGGGAGCTGATCATGGAAGATACATTCAGAGAAGAGGATGCAGTGTTTAACGTCATGTTCGTGACTTCTACGTTTTGAGTTTTTAAGCTGCAATCCAAGAATCAATACTACGTGGATATCCTTTCCAACGGACTTTGACTTCTTGGGCATGACTTTTTCGCACTTTACGTGTTTTTTGATCGAGAATGATTTTGATATTGTACACCTCGTCGTCTTTCTTGGTGACCCGTTGTAGCTCGGGCAAGTACACATTTCCTTTAAACACTTCTGCGTTCATATCTTCCACGCACCTGTCATGTAACATTAAACAATTATGTCTTCCAGTTCGGTAAAAAGTCTTTGTCAAAAGAGCGATTTGTTTTTCCAAATCAAACCCTATCTTCCGTGTTAACACTTCTTACTTTTACACGGATTATGTCTCTAACGTTCCAAACAATCGAGCAAACTTCGTTTTGAGCACATCCGATATTGCGATGGTACGATTGATTGTAAGCATTTGCCAGATGTGTTCAGACTTTGATGTTTTGGGGGATATGTTGATGTGTAAAATATTTCCACATACGTTCTTTCAAGGCTATTTGAAAAAGTCCCACGACACTGGCTTTGGTATCAGGATGTTCAGTAGTTAAAAAATGAAGGTGTCGTTTATTTTAATTCTTTTTGCAAGTCTTGGTTGAGAAAGTCAGTGCCTTTGTCCGTTTGCCCTCGCAGAGAGTGTCGACCACTTTGTTTCAAGACCATTTTTTAAGTTCGCACTAACTCTGAACTTGTGTTAGATGTGAAAGGAACTACCCAAGCCGATTTTGAAAACACATCCATGACACAAAAGAAATCTTTGTAACGTCGAATGTACGAAGCTAAGTCAGACACATTTGATAAATCGGCTTGTCATTGATGATCAATTCCTGGCACTTTCTTCACACAGGAATAAAGAAAATATTTATCACTAATCGCATAACTTTTAATAGAACCAGTTTTTCGTGCACAAGATTTGGTAGTTATGTCTTTTCATGAAATGGCCATAAATTTGCCAAAGGGAATATACCGGTAAACGAAATCCAAGAAATTCAGTCACTAACACACACAAGACACGTCGTCCCCAATTCAAAGGAGTCGCATCGCCACGAGGAATTTTTGTTGTTGTTTGTTTTAAAGCACTTAGTAATCATCTAAGTCTTGAATCGTTTAATTCACTTCCAACCATGGAGGTCGGCGCAACACTGAGTGCAGAAGTCATGGTATGGCGAGTTTTACAACGTTTTTTTGATGAAAAGTCTTATCACGTGTTGGCGCGAAAACTCTCTTCCGAGTGTGCTACAGCCTTCTTCAGTCAGTGTTTTTATAGCATGAATATACCAATTGTTATTTGTTGTATGGTGTATTGGATGAAGTTCTTCTTTGCTTTTCACTTGAATTTGTAAATGTGTTCACGCAGGCCCAAATGTAGATTTTGAATGTGCTCTTCTAAAATATCCATATGGAATCATATTCGGCACCCACCAAGGGAATGTAGCGACAGCATGGAGACCATCTGGAATGTTCAAGGTTAGCTGAATATTTATACTCCCATTCGTGGAGTTTCACATCACAACTGAAACACTATACTTGGTCTCCTTGACCCAAGTAGATAAATCCTGCTCTAGCCACAGATCTAGGAGTAGGTCCTGCCTGATATTTGAACCATATCTCTTCGAACATGTGGAATCTACTGTCAAAATCACAATATCCTGGCAAAGTCAATGAAAACGAGTATTCGTCTTTCATGGGTGCCATGAATGACTTGTGAGTGTGTGGATGACAATCATATTTTGGCACACTGACGGCATGCCTTTCGATAGTGGAGCAAGATCGCTGGACATAGCATCTCTCAGGACGCTGGAGACAGAATCACATTCGTCTTCATTCGGCTTTGGGTAGGTGGGTACATCACATTGTTTCTGTGTTGAATTCATCTTTCTAGGTGGGCGTCTCTGCTCAAAATAATCTTTCTTCCATCGAACTCTCTCGTTTTGTTGTACTGAATGGCGGTACCCGTCCGGTAACGTGTTGTGCTTGTGAAATTGTACTCGCTTCTGCCAAGGGTTAACAGATAATTTGGTGATCTAACAAACATACAATCTTGTTGGGGTCGAACGTTTTGATAAGAAAGTCTTGATCTTTACCTGACTTTAAGGCTTCGTTTACCACGTCAAAGTTTACCACTTGACTCGAACGATAGTTCAGTGTCAGTCCTTTGACTTTGGATTTGGTATGAAGTTGTTGTCCTTTCTTATCTCGGTATTGATAGCCGTAATGTTTTGGTCCGCCAATGTTAAAACTGAGAATAATCTCTTCAGGATGTTCGTTGGTCCACGTTCCTTAACGTTAGTCTTCGATGTGAGAATAATATCCAGGTAAATCCATGTGCATGCAACTATCGGTGTCCAAGTAAAGGACGCGGTCTCCTAACAAATATTTTTGTCACTGTTTCCGTACCAATGAAAATCAGGACGCTGTGCTCCCGCTTTTGCCTCAAACCTAATACAACGACCCCGCGTGGTGGAAATGTGGGAACATGGCTAAGCTCGACGTTTCAAAAGAGATCGAGAATTTCGACGCATCGTCCAAGACTACGATGAGGTACACATCGAATCTTTGAATCCTCCCGACTGTTTGCTTGGAGGTCGGACCAATGTCACACGCTTGTTGTACGAAACAGACGAATCTGAAGAAGAACAGATCAAATATATCGAAGTGTGTTCGTTGAACCCTTAGATGTGTAAATATGATCAATTCTTACCGGTCATCCTGATATTGACAGAACATATTGAGGTGGAACACATTTACCAGTACGAAGGTATCATCAAATGCAAAGTTCTTCCACCGACAAACTGGAACAGTTTCGTGTTACCTCATCATTGCCACGGAAAACTGATGCTGAAACGTGCAATCAACAATAATGCGCCTTGACGGGAATGCGGGCGAGTCTAGAATTGCTTCATGCTGTCGATCGTGGATACCAATTATTAAATCATTACGAAATTTGGCACTTTCCTACCACAGAACAATACCAACAGGACGTCGTCAGGCTACATCAACTAGTTTCACAAATTAAAGCAAGAAGTGAGCGGCTATCCCTCCTGATGTCACATTCCAGAAGTAAAATATAAATTCAAGCAATGGTACCGATCCCTTGAGGGCATCGACTTAGAACACGTAGAACAGAACGAAAGGAAGAAGAGCGTTTGCTAAAGTCATGATGAAGTTGTTGTGGGAAAAACTACGTCAAAGTCCGATATTTTGAAAGACCGAATAATTGGTGGATCCAAATCCATGCTCTTTGCTCATCGACGATAAAGAAAAATGTCATCAAACACGTCGAAATCATACGTGAAGATTTGATCTTGGTGAATTACAAAGAGGTCATGGAGTTTGTTTCACCGACGAGTTTGGCAATGTCATCATTGCTACATACGTGGCAGCTAATGCCCGTTTCAAATTGTTTGTCTACCAGTAAAGCATTGAATCATTTCTTGTCCTTCAGGAACACAAGGTCTCGACGCCAAACAGCCACAATATCTCTCCCCACAATAAATATGTTGCTCCCGATTGTTAAATCCTTGATCACATTTGTCACAATAGTTAATGTATGCGAAAAGTCCATTGATGCTGGTAATGGATTCTCTCAGATACTGGTTAAAATGTGAACAAAAGGATGTGATAGTTCATTACACAGCTCACGCAGTATATAGTTATTTAGACCATCATGTTGTTTGATTCAGACTAAATAATGTACATCAAGTCAACGTGGGCCATCATAAAAATCACTGATACTCCTCTGTGGAAAAGAAAAGCGTATATTGAAAGACAAGGATGCCTCAAGAAAATGTTAGTGTATGGACCTGCAGTGCGGAGAAGCTTGCGAAGTAGAACAGTGAAGCGGTGCCACCAGTGTTAACAATCTTTTGCTAACAAAACCAACGGTTCCTTTCAGGACAACCCAGATCTCTCAAAAACAGAGATAATACTCAAAATATTGCAAATTGTGTTTTTTATGTTTGTAGGTCATTTGAATATTGTTTTATCATTCAAGCAAAACGTAACCACCCCCTCCACCTTCTTTCTTTGCATGTGTGATAGTATATAAGTTTGATAGTATGTATGTGTATTGGTGTAAGTGTAAGCATTTTCACACGTCTCTCCTTACACCCCACTTTGGCTCTATAGGTGATAGGGATTGTACTGAAGTAGGATGTTTTTATCTTTGTTAATAGGGATTGTGTGTAAGTGCGTGTGTGTGCGTGTATGGTGGGAGTAGGATTATAGGGCTGTAGGGTTTTAGTTTTGATCACAGTAGTTTGATTTCCATTTAATCCCCTTAATTTACACCCTACCCTTAGACCTGTGGTAGTAGGTGTTAGTGTTGGTCAGTAGGTGTAGATTCTGGTCAGTGCTTGTGGGTGCTGGTCAGTAGGAGTAGGTGTTGGTGAGTAGGTTTATGTGTTGATCATTAGATGTAGGTGCTGGTCAATAGGTGTGGGTGATGCTCAGTATATCTGTGTGTAAGTCAGTAGGTGTCAGTGTTTTCACATACCATTTCTCTTTGACCCCAGACTGTCCCATCATGTTATTCCTATGGACAATTTTAACATTACCATTTCTTCTTGAGGCCAGACCGTCACCAAATGTTAATACTATGAACATTTCTTCACATTACATTTTCCCTTGAGGCCAGAGCGTCCCATAATTATAATCATATGGACGTTGTTAACATTATAGTTTCCTTTGAGGCCAGACCGTCCCTCAATGTTAATCCTATAAACGTTTTTAACATTGCATTTCCCACCGAGGTCACGTATAATTTTCAAATCTGTATTCATCATTACACTACTGAGCGCTTGTAACAGATATATATTTATAACATCAAAAAGAGACTGGAAAAATTCGAAGGGTACCTAAAGGGGCTGTGTGTGCGTGTGTGCAAATTTGAGGGCTTTACTGAGAGAGATTTCGGTATATTTATACAGTCATGACTCATTATCACCTGTGCAATAACCGGATATCTAGGAGAGGTTTAGATCTGTAAAAAGTGCTCCTATAGGTTCGCTTTGGTAGAACAAATACAACCGGAATTCCGCGTTTTTTCTTCAAAATGTGCAGCAATGTTACGGATGGGTCTTTTTCACTGCTATTGTAGTTGGATCGAAGAGGTTTTCCTCTGTGTTGGCCAATACAAGGTGTTATAATCCAATTTACTGTCTCTTTAGTTTATAGCTTTGATATGAACGTGCATTTTCCACCAGTAACTGTCATGTGTATTCTAGGTTACGATCCCTAGCTACCTGTTTCCATTACTCTAAAATGATTGCTTGCGCTTAGGTAGAGGGCAAAACTGAGTAGCACTAAAATCACCCGCAAATGTTAAGGGTACTTCAGAATGATTCTTGTCAGAAAATAGAATTAATGTCACTGAAACTTTTGAAGCTATTTAAATGGTTTAAAAGGGGGATAGGAAAGCTGGCTGTAATATCGTTTCCGATTCCAATATTTTTCTCGTTTACAAAGACCTCAAAGACAAAAGTCTATAGGATATAAAAAGTAGAGGCTGTAATGGGAGAATAGTCGCTAGGACATTATCGCGTCGCAGAAGTGCGTGATCCTACATCTGATTTACGTATCATCTCCGCTTAGTCATTGCGATGGAGTTGATAGTGGAAAGAATCTGAAAGTGCTGCCAAATGACAGTGACTTGTCTAACTTATTTACTACCAATGTATAGAGCTTGAGAAAAGGACATATACAAAATTATAACATTACAAAATCAGAAAGTGTTAAATATCACAGGACTAACAAAGATATATATTTTCTTTGTTGATTTGCTTTCCCTCCAGATACTGTAGGTATTGTAACTTGATTCAGTTATGCATCAATTATTTGATTGTCTAAGACAACTCCAGATCATATCATGAGAACCAATCCAATTAGCAAACTTCTGATGCGAGAGCTTGGATTCTGGGACAGAAATGTATATTTTGTACTGTGTAAAAATATGGGATTAGTGATAAGTGATAATGGAAACCTCAGTTAATTCACTAGTAGCGCTGGTAAACTTAGACTCTTTAATAAAGGGGAACTGATGTTAAATGCGATTATCTGAACAAGTATGGAATGCTTTGCAGCTGAAACGACAGTCGCTTATTGATCTCTCGGGATGTTGTCCTGTCTATATTTTTAATAGGAAGATAGTTGTTAATATGTCAGAAAGTAAGTCAAGGATCATCTAACCCTTTGTTCTCCATTTGCCAAAGTTTCAGAAGTTTTTATATGGGTACTAATTTATTCACTTCTATTCAACAATTGAATGTTATTTTAGCAGTGCTTTTTAGGTTTGCATGGAACTGAACAATACAAGTTTAACACATGGGGACCAAGATAACGGAGTGCTAATCACTGATATTTACGAGTTCAGATATTGAAAATTTAAAGTGTCACTGAGAATGTGTATGCGATATTCTTGATTACGTTTCCAGGTATTGTAAGATAAATGTAACTGATATTGCTAAAGCAGCAGGTCAAACACGATAAATTAGAACAGGTGTCGATTTAACGAATAAATATAGCGATGATGCTGTACGTGTTCGTCGGCATGCGTCCGTTTGCTCATGCATGCACATTGTGCTATAAGAGAATGATGGGAATGAATAAATAATTGTATTCAGTGCTTTATCGTTGTTTGCAGACTGTTCACAGTGTATGGTACTTCTTATTTTTAATTTACAGGAAACATACTTTTATTCGCGTGGGGTTTATCTTCTCTGAATTCACGAGGGGAATCTCTCTGCGAAATGTAAGAGTCGCGAATTAGTAATTTTCTCAAAAATTAAAGATACAGATCCTCCAAATGTAATAACCGCAGAATATCTTGCTCTCGGACATCGCGAAATATAATAACCGCTAATGAAAGTAATGAAACAGTCATAGGCAGTAACTGCTAAGTTGTGTCTTATTCGATATATATATATATATATATATATATATATATATATATATATATATATATATATATATATATATATATATATATATATATATCTATATATATATACACAAACTTCATTTTTCATCCTTATGCCATTACTTGATTAAATAATGTACCGCAGTACAAATGATATTGAGCTCTTGGCCTGAAAGAAAGAAAAAATAATAATAATAAAAAATAAACGCATGTCTGACCGACTTTGTAGATCAAGTTTTAAATGTTTAGAATGCTTGATAACATTAGCAACATTTTTAAACACGAATAAATAATATTATCATACAGGTTAGAGAATTTAAGGGCGGACGCGTGTAGTGACATGTAGTGGCCAGGAGGAGGTACATATGCAAGATCTTTCAACGAGATAGGTCTATACAGTGGGATAAGGCATATTACGCACTGGAACGGTAGAACTCAAATTGTTTATTACATCTTTAACATCTGAGCACCGTAGATCAACCAGCTAAGGATAAACCTGCCTCTGGTTTCTCAACTATTATGACACAGGAGGTCTGCCATTTTGTCGTAGAGGGCGCTGTATATATGCCGTGGAACCGTCATCTATGTTTATTTCCGAGTTAGCGCTGTCAGTTCTATTTAATGTCGCTTAAATTGTAGTATGCGCATGTTGATCTGTATTTATCAGAGAGAGAGAGAGAGAGAGAGAGAGAGAGTGTGTGTGTCTGTGTGTTAACGATTGCACTGATCGTATTACAAGTGCGTTTAAATGTGCCGCGGACTACACGAGTGCACTAATTGTATTTAAAATGCGTTGTAAGGATTCATATATCGGTAGCAAGTGTAAAGGCTGGATTTTTCCTTCAAAGTAGATTCAACTATTCATGGAAAAATTTCCCCCTCCCCGGAAAAAAAATATGCATAACTGAAAACGTAACAGTGACAGTCAAGCCTGTAAACAACTGTATAGATTAAGAAAGGCCAATGTTAGTCTTTGAAGATGCTTTAGTTCATTCTGTATGGAGTCGTGTCGTGAGTCATGTAGAACAGCATAGGGGAATTTGCCCAAGACGCACCCTCTGCACAAGACGAACCCTCTGCACAAGACGCACCCTCTGCACAAGACGCACCCTCTGCACAAGACGCGCCCATATTTATGTACAACAAACCGTTAGTTTATAAGGTAAAACTTATTTACCATTCGCTAGAGGGCGCTATGATACACGTTTTGACCTAATAAAACTGTTGTCAACAACACATCCCGCCGAGCGGACACAAACGATGAGTTTTTCTTAAGTTTTTAAAGTTTATAAATGTTTTTTACTTTCGGATTTGTTAGTTTAACTTTTAAAGACATCAAGGTTACTGTTTATTTACTTAAAATAGGTTTAATTCACTAGCAAATGCCCATGAAACACAAAGACAATTGTATCAAATACAGTGAAAACATGGTGGATGATTGTCGTAGGGTGCTTGCCATAAGACGCACCTAGTCCATGTTGCCCAAGATGTACCAGGGGGTGCGCCTGGGGCTTTTGTACCTTTAATTATTATTTTTGATTAGGCCTATTATGTTTTATAACGTAGCCTACTTTTTAAAAACAAAAATTGTAGTTAAAACTACGTGTATTATTGCATTTTCGTTATTAAAATTACTGCTTTTATTTCAATTTAATTTGTTTGCAATTTTGTTATCAGGTTGCCCAGGATGATCCGGAGGTGGGGGTGGGGGCTTCTTGGCCTCATATGTCCCCAAGATGCACATCCTCTATTATTTTTTTAAAATTATTTAATTGTATGTATTTATTCTATAATTCAACTTCGCTGTCAATGGAATATTATTAGTCATGATTGTGTACTACCCACGTTGATTTTTATATGATTAAATAGCCAATACCAACTAAAATAATGTCAGAAATTATAATGTGGGTGCGTCTTGGGCAAATTCCCCTATCTAAGTTTATTTACTGAGCGGTGGATTAGCAATCGTTTACGGTGTTCTAAATATGAATCGATTTATTCCAAATTAGGAAAGGTTTTTGTTTTCCTCAAGGAGGGCGGATTTGTTCTAGTGTAAAATCGCACCCACGATCTATTGAGAGTTTTTGGTTCACACAGAGACACAATATTAAACAAAAACAAAACAAAAAAAAAAAACTTTCTCATTAACAGCGTTTTTTTTCCCTTAATTGAGAGAACGTAACTGACAAAAGCTGTTGTCTTGTAGATTCAATATTAGGACCTTTTTAGGATTATTTTCTTGATAGAGTTCCATATTAATGTGTAAGTGTGTTGATATTTCCGTCTGTTTAAGTGACTTTACTTAGCCACTTATTATTTTTAAAAGTCAAGTACTTGACAGGGAACAGGGACCCAAACATATAAAAATACTATACTACTTAATGTATCTATTTATCAATTAATGCACTTGTTAAAATTATGGATTTTTCTCCGCGTCGACCCAACTTTAATGTAAAATTACATTCAAAATAGGTTATATATATATATATATATATATATATATATATATATATATATATATATATATATATATATATAACTATAACACATTTAACTGATTAAGAAAGAAAGAACCTTTAATACATTTTTTACTATCTGAATGCTGTTATATGCACAGATTTTTCTTCAGATCGACATGTTGCTTATCTGTTGCTGTGTATGAACAAACAGATACCCATCTATTTTCGAAGTCTACTATTGTTTGAACACAAATGTCAAATTTAAAGGAAAGCAGCTGTGGCAAAAACGTGTATACATTCAGGGTGTCTACAATCTGCAATCTTCATTCACGGCAATCTGGCGTATGTAGCTTGTCTGGAATGTGTAACATTTACTAATTATGATATTAATATTCAATTTACCAGAACACCAAGTTACGAGTGAAATATTACATATGAAACAGGCTTGACATGTTTCTGTAACAAATGAGATTGATTTTATGTTGTTTTACGTATTCTATCGATTTTCTTAAAGCAACCCCCAAAATAAATAAATAAAAATAAAATGAAATAAACAATAAAAGTAATGAACTTGATTTCTCACATTTTGGTGCTAAAATACACAATTATGGTACAACGATTTGATGGATTCTCTCATACGTAACATCATTAAAGGATGAAGGATAATAAGAATGGTAAAGTATTGTACTTTCTGCGGTTTTTCAAGCACCTGAGAAAGAGAACGATATGCTTCCGATAAACAGACGAATGATCAAGACCTGTATACTAACATTAAATTCGACATCCCATTAAAAGTTTGTGTGTGTGTGTGAACAATCAGGGTCACATAAACCTGAAATGATTCCGCAAAGGAAGCTGCGCGAAAACATATATATGCCATATGTACGCATCGACGATAACATATATATGCCATATGTACGCATCGACGAAAGCATATAAATGCCATATGTACGCATCGACGAAAACATATATATGCCATATGTACGCATCGATGATAACATATATGCCATATGTACGCATCGACGATAACATATATATGCCATATGTACGCATTGACGATAACATATATATGCCGTATGTACGCATCGACGATAACATATATATGCCATATGTACGCATCGACGATAATAATTACTTTTATCAATACCATTCTTGAAAATTATTTTTCTTTCATCACTGGATAAAAGTTATTAACTTCTCACTGAAAGAAAATTATTAATTTCTCACTGAAAAAAATTTATTAACTTCTCACTGGATAAAAGTTAATAACTTCTCACTGGAAGAAAATTATTAACTTCTCACTGGATAAAAGTTATTAACTTCTCACTGGATAAAAGTTATTAACTTCTCACTGGATAAAAGTTATTAACTTCTCACTGGATACAAATTATTAACTTCTCACTGAAAGAAAATTATTAACTTCTCACTGGATAAAAGTTATTAACTTCTGACTGGATAAAAGTTATTAACGTCTCACTGGATAAAAATTATTAACTTCTCACTGAAAGAAAATTATTAACTTCTCACTGGATAAAAGTTATTAACTTCTCACTGGATAAAAGTTATTAACTTCTCACTGGATAACAATTATTAACTTCTCACTGGATAAAAGTTATTAACTTCTCACTGGATAAAAATTATTAACTTCTCACTGGAAGAAAATTAAAAATAATACAAATGAGATGTACATGTCCCCATTCACTCAGATGGTGTGATAAAAAGATTGAAGTTGTAAAGATCCCAAGGTCTCTGGGTTTACTTCTTTCTTTCATTGTGGGAATCGCTGGATATACAATGTTAGGCTAAGATGTATACTGCTTTCATGAGCACAACCAAAAACTGTATTAGACAGGCCCTTTCTTCTCATTCTGTGTTCATGAGCACAACCAAAAATATTATTAGACTGGCCCTTTCTTCTCATTCTGTGTTCATGAGCACAACCAAAAACTGTATTCGACAGGCCCTTTCTTCTCATTCTGTGTTCATGAGCACAACCAAAAACAGCATTAGAATGGCCATTTCTTCTCATTCTGTGTTCATTAGCACAGCCAAAAACAGCATTAGACGGGCCCTTTCTTCTCAATCTGTGTTCATGAGCACAACCAAAAACTGTATTAGACAGGTTCTTTCTTCCCATTCTGTCTTCATGAGCGCAACCAAAAACTGTATTAGACAGGCCCTTTCTTCTCTTTCTGTGTTCGTGAGCACAACCCAAAACAGCATTAGACGGGCCCTTTCTTCTCCTTTGGTGATCACAATAGTACAAAACTGCTCTAAAAACTCTGTGAAGAGAGGATATACAGACTGTTCATGGAATCTGCATTCAAATATTGTAACCCTTGAACTATATTTTTTGAAATCCCCCTCATGTTTCTAGACAGGTTCTTTCTTCCCATTCTGTCTTCATGAGCGCAACCAAAAACTGTATTAGACAGGCCCTTTCTTCTCTTTCTGTGTTCGTGAGCACAACCCAAAACAGCATTAGACGGGCCCTTTCTTCTCCTTTGGTGATCACAATAGTACAAAACTGCTCTAAAAACTCTGTGAAGAGAGGATATACAGACTGTTCATGGAATCTGCATTCAAATATTGTAACCCTTGAACTATATTTTTTGAAATCCCCCTCATGTTTCGTCCACGAAATGTTTAGAGCTGCAGTAGCAAAAAAGTCTATGGATTCAATTTAGTGTACGTGCGTATATCTAGTTTGTAAGTTTCCAGCCCGTCCTTGCTCTGTCGTATTAGAATCGAGTATTGTATAGCGCTGAAATTTTTCGAATTAAAATTTTGATATATTGCCGTAAAATGCAAACAGCGCCAGATTTAATTATTACAAGTAATTTATGAACATTCTTGTGAATATATGGAGCTTATTAAACTTTCAGACAGGTCAGTGCCAACATGAATACCCGTCAATATGTCCAATCGAAAAACACGCCAAAATGTATTATTGTAGATATGAACCGCATAGCAGATCATCATTTTCTATACAGCTGTGTCAAATTTCTTTCAAGTGACTGTCATAAATTTTTCAGTATTAGAGAAACTGTTTACAAGCCAGCGAGTCAGATTGTTTTGATTTCAATTTAGCAAATTTTGCATCTGCCTGAAGAATTCCGATAAGAGACTGAGTGCTTTTCCAAGTATTTACTGGATATATAGTTTGAATGGAGCGAAACTGGAAGGTGGAAGGGGCTGTATACGGAAGTGGGAGGGGAATGAATGTCCCACCTGTGCCAAATTGTAAACAGCGTGAAGGACGGCTGGTAACTCCGTGAGTCTGTACACTTAATAGTTATTTCTAACATGACTGAGTAAACCGGATATTATTCTTCATTCGTACGTATATATATATATATATATATATATATATATATATATATATATATATATATATATATATATATATATAATAGAAAGTGAACATTTTTATCGCTTTTCTTTTCCGCAGGAAATATATTTAAAAACTTATCTAGCCTTTTTTCAAGTGATTGGCCAATCATTTCCCTTCACCTGATGATCCAAGTACTACTCAAATAAGAGAGTAAAAGCTTCAGACAAAAACCCACTCGTAGTAAAGTGGTCTTGTGGAGGGTGAAAAGAAATACCGCATTTGCTCAACAAAGTCAACCACTGATGCTCTTCTCCAAAGGATATATGGAGTTCCGTTCTTCATTTACAGCGTTCACCACAGTGATCTCGCGGGCGATCAAGTCCCACCGAACCATATAGTCCATCAAATTCTATCAGTTGCAACCCGATTAACAAATTAACGTGGAGATGAAGACGGCTACAGAGGCTATCCTAGAGAATTATCATTCAGATCCTGCCTGATTATACTTTCGATTGATTCTTTGGCGATGTGTGTATGGATGAGGAGATATGTTTGTGTAGTAACTTGAATCCTACCATTTGATCTTTACTCCTTAAGTCAAACAGTTATCCAAACTGATGTTATGTTCCTGAGCTACCAAAGGTTTATGTTCCTAGTGAGAATTAGTCAACTGCGGCTCATACTTCGAATGTACGCCGATAGCTGCATTAGGACCGCCTCGGCTATTTATGAAACAAGGATTGACCAAGTTGCGAATGCATCGGACTATTTGTTCTTTTGTAACTTCTCGGTCAATCCTACAATCAATCCGATCATAGAAATAGCCGATGTTATCCGAATAGATTACGGTTTCTTTTTTTGGGCGGAGAAATTTCCCGCGAACAAAATGTGTGATTTTCTGTAAATTACTGCGCCTATATACATCCGAGGCATATTTTGATCCCGCAGAGATAGCCAAGGACGTTCCGATTGGACCAAAGGTGTATGTCCCGACGGAGCATTAGTCAACTTGAAGTGTTTTTGGCGCTCCGACCAAAGGTGTATGTTCCGACCGAGAATTAGTCAACCTCAGGTGTGATATAGTACTCCGACCAAAGGTATATATTCTAACCGATAATTAGTCAACCAGAAGCATGGTCTTGTTCACACGCAAAAAAGGCTAAATAGGGACAAGGATGGCGAAATCCTGTCTCTCATGTTGGTTTAGTACATAATGTAAGGCTAAATGTGGCGGCACCTGTATCCGCTATCTTAATTTTTTCGAATTAAGTATGAAACTTGGTTACACTTTTGTTGGAACAATGACATCACAATGACCAACGTGAAGAGTTCTAGGTCAGAACAACACAAAAACATAGCCCAGAAGAGTGTTCAATGGGCTTGTGACCAGAAATTTGGTTCTGTCTGATTATCCAATCAAATGTTTTGGTGACCTTGGTTTAG
The DNA here is from genome assembly GCA_029931535.1 of Margaritifera margaritifera. NCBI lineage: Eukaryota > Metazoa > Mollusca > Bivalvia > Unionida > Margaritiferidae > Margaritifera > Margaritifera margaritifera. Next base: position 343,908 of record JAQPZY010001164.1, read on the forward strand.
CTAAATTCTAAACATGTATCCCCGGACAGCTAAAATTGGCCCTAAGTCTATTCTAAACCCTTGGCACTTGACCCTAAAGGCACAGATGAAAGGGAGAGGATGGCAAAGCTGGCGAGCACTCTATTTTTATTATCCACCTTCTTTCATAACATAAAGTCTAACTTCAAATGCTACCTTAAACATTTTAGTATGATTTATCAAAAGCAAAATATTATTCGCTGTACACGTTTCATGACTCAAATTGTTCGTTTTCTTTACAGACACCGTAATGGAAAAGCCTTAAATTTATTATAAGTTTTACAGATAGCGAGAAAATTTGCTAAATTGACAATTCCTTCGAAAGTCCCAAAATTCAGCGAAAAATCCTCAGTTGATATTAATCTGACAGTCACTGTTCAACATTAGCGTCGAAGTTTTCGATGTTTACATAACATTCGTTCATTCCGGTATGTTATGTATTCCGATTTTGTTTCCTAACATTCATAGCGGACTTGACTGGATTTGTTTGTTTGATATTGCAGATGTATCTCCTGTAGCTTGTCGTTGTTTGCCTCGAATCATTAGCTGAATCGCAAAATTTAAGATATCAATATTTTAATTAAATTATCGTCATAAATATTGACGTTAATTATGAATTATTATAGCAAAGCACAGGACGTATTATTGCCAGGCAGAGGATTCTAAAATAAAAGAAAAAGGAACCATTTTATATAAAACTGAAAAAAATGGTACATTTTTTTTTTTCAAAACACCAATTTTGTTGAACTATACAAAATTTTCATGTAAAGCAGTGCACTTAAAGTATGCGCGAGACGAGCCATTGCCGGCATTTTCCGCGATAATTTTGTATATAAGGTTATATTTTAGTAAAAAAACCAGACATACATTTGTAAAATAAATTCTGTTCGGAAGGTAAACATTTGTAGAAACTTGCTTTGGTACTACTAACAGCGGTTCTGAAGTCTCTATGAAGTTTGACGATGACAATCGATTGCTATTTTCTTATGTAATTCTACTTAGACTGCTCGTATACATATCTTTAGACTAGATCTTACTTTCTATTTTGATTTATGACTTGGACCAGTATCAAAGAACCAGTCTATGCAGTATTATGACAGGAAATGGCGGCCGGTGGCCAATTATTATGGAAAAACTTCGTATAGATAATCGAACACCCTTTGCCGAACTGAACCACGCTTCTGCCAGCTATTATTTTGCGAATATAATTTTTACCCTATTTGGGCACAGATAATTAATTCAATTCCCATTGACCGTAAATGTTAATCTTTGGCCAAATTACTATACTTTCATGGTAAGATCCGCAAAACACACTTACATCCTATGAACGATCTACTGAAGAGGAAACTTATAAAACAATGAAAATGATAATGCTGCACGCATCGTTTTTGAGAAAAACGCCATTGTAGGCGCCCACTATAAAAATCCAGCCTGGTGAGATCTGCCCAATTTCTTCCAGTAGTATCTGTCCGGCGACAGCGATAAAATTAAAATGGTTTAAGGTTCAAGCCTACTACTGAGTAAAATGTACCCATATATATGCTTCTTGTGAAAAATTACGTTAATATTTTCCGGTAATTATTTTCAGCGAATCAGCTACCGTCATTCTTTGAAATACGATATTTAACATAGGCTGGCTTCTTAGCTCATAAAATAATTATTTGGCTGTTATCTAAAATCAAATGTTACCGACATAAAAATTATTCAACAGTTTTTCTTGAAACCTCCCTCCATATTTGTCCAGCAATTACCGTTTAAAGATATAGATAAAAAAAATTAAATTTGGGAACCCGCTGTAATGATAAATCGATAACATTTTATATGAAAGGTGTGCGTGTTCAATAATTGCCATATAAAAGGGAAGTAACAAAAATCTTGGAACCCCTTACTCGTAATTCGCAGACTTCAATTTTCACCACCTTGGATAGACAAAGCGGTCCCTTTCGGCGTTAATGTAAGTCTAGTTTATTACACAGATAATTTCTAATTCAGAAAAACGTCGTGTAGAAATGCCGGCAACAGAGTTTGTAGTATATATCAGTTTTCAAAACCATCTCGTCTCGGACTACTAATATACAACCTCGTCTTCCTTTCGAATTTTGAGACATTTTCTACAGTTAGAGTATTGGTACTCATCCATCATTCTTGTCTGTCGCTGGATGACGTGGGTGTGTACTATGAAATTTACAGATTGGTTCTCTGTTCTCTGTTCATAAGGAAACTATCTGAAACCGGAAATCAAATGGTTGATAGTGCTTATACGCCATATGAGTAATAATGTCTGATGGAGTTTCATACAGATAAGCCTCCTGGTGTCGACACAATTTATATTCGGAAATCATACCTGTGACAAATACAAAATTATGTCAATCAAGTAAATATTCCTCTGTAAACATTAAACAACGCCCCCCCCCCCCCAAAAAAAAAAAAAAAAAAACAAAAAAAAAAAAAAACTGCAACGTCAGACCATGTAGGTTCATGAAGTCTGATCTGGTTATAAACTTTTTATTTATTTAAGTTTATTCTTAAAATCGTCATTTCGGAGAAGAAACTTTCTTGGATGAACAATCCGTGCACACCTATTTATTACCTAGCTCATCATGTGTATATGTAAAGAAGGTAAATAGGTAGGTGAGATCTATTTAACAATATTTTACCACAAAAATAGGCAGTTCATTTTTTGTACCCGCTTATTATCACAGTGTTTTGTTTTTAGTTTGAACCAAGTCTATACTGTATTAATCATGAGAAAGGTGGCAGTCGCAGACTTATTTCCATTATCGAGTTAATGGAAATAGTGGACAAGGCTGCTGCAGTAAAATAACTTTCGGACTTTGCCTGATTACTGTGAATTAATTTACTTTTGTGGTTTTGCGAAAAATGACATTTTCGTAAGTAATTAAATTCGTGGATTGAGAAAGGAGTCCTATTGTATTCGCAGAAGAATTATTGATCGTTGGGTCTTTAAATTATTGGATTGTAATAGCCTCGAATCAAGCTCCTTATAGCTGATACTCTTTCAGAATAGAATGCTGCCGTAACTATGTTTTGACCCTTAGGTCATCTTAGCCATAGTTCATCGTCTTCGTGGACTGGTACACAAGACGTTCTCAAACTTTTCCATTGCACACTAGAACAATCCTTGGATGCAAATAATGGCCATTTTTAACTTCACTCAAGCCCGTGGTTGTTATGACCTCATAATAACTCCATAACGTCATAATGACTAGATGACATGCCGTCACTAACAGCTACGTATTTTCAATTTATTGAAACCGAATGATTTCTTCAATTTTATCATTATAAAGTTGCAGGAATAGCACTACATATTTAAAAGTGTAGGTATTTCATTGATTGTTGAAACGTCGTCGAGAGTTTTTTTTTTTTTGTTTTTTTTTTTAACACCTAGCATTGTATAGGAATATGTTCTTCGGACAATTAGATGTTCGTCTGCCAAAAACTTAACAATTTGGGAAGTATCACTACGATTACCTCAGAGTTATTACACTCTCATCGGAGAAAGTCGAGGATGTTCTAAATGATCCCCTCCCTATACATGCATTGAAATCACACAAATAACTAGGATAAATGAACCAGAGTAAATATGGCGGTTAAGATACGTTGCATTGTGACGTCATTGGTATATTATGATATCTGCTTACGTGCTACCTTATAACGTCATCGGCCTTGTGTTCCATCATTGAAAGTAAAGAATCCAATTAGTTTTTCTCTGGCATGTTATACAGAATCTTCAGATTCTGCACCATAAAACCCACAGGAGAAAAGATCAGAGTAAATACAACCTAAAGTAAGTGTCATGAAGTTATCGAAGGGTACGATTTTCTCCAGGTGGAATATTACCACCACATTTCCAGCATTGTGGCAGTGGTATTATCCTACCTAGCGGAGGTAACCCACAATGAGGAATATGGCCTCGAAATCCACACAAATTGGCATCGAGCGAAACATAGTAAATTCACAGTATTGTTTTTTTATATTCATGAAGTTTCAACGATATTGCCACATTCTACAAACAGCACCTCCTGATCAGGGAGTACATCCATATTGCCACATTCCACAAACAGCACATCCTGATCAGGAAGTACGTCCATATTGCCACATTCCACAAACAGCACATCCTGATCAGGAAGTAAGTCCATATTGCCACATTCCACAAACAGTACATCCTGATCAGAAAGTTCGTCCATATTGCCACATTCCACAAACAGCACATCCTGATCAGGAAGTAAGTCCATTTTGCCACATTCCACAAACAGCACATCCTGATCAGGAAGTAAGTCCATATTGCCACATTCCACAAACAGCGCCTCCTGATCAGGCAGCAAGTCCATATTGCCATATTCCACAAACAGCGCCTCCTGATCAGGCAGCAAGTCCATATTGCCACATTCCACAAACTGCGCCTCCTGATAAGGAAGTAAGTCCGTTTGTTTTTATGATGACAAAATAATTGTTACGTTTATTGTAGAAAGGTAGGAGGATTATAGAGGCAATTCAATTATATATATATATATATATATATATATATATATATATATATATATATATATATATATATATATATATATATATATATCATAACAACCGCTTTTAGACTGATGATAAGGTAAAAATGTTTATTTTAAATAGGTCACAGTACATACATACATACATACATACATACATACATACATACATACATACATACATACATACATACATACATACATACATACATACATACATACATACATACATACATACATACGTACATACATGCATACTGTTAAAGCGGAGTAAATGAACATTTTGGATGTTGATAGCAGGCTGTCAGATTTAGAAAACATAAGCAATCTTGAGATTTATGTACTAAAACTAAGATGTACAAGAACCATTTGTCTTTTTGCATATGTAATGACCTAGATGTACAAGAACCATGTGTCTTTTTCATATGTAATGGCAATGAACAAGCAAAACTGTTGGTATTTGGATGAATTTTGTACTTAGCTAAATTACAGCTGAGTTGTATGGGGAGTTCATTTGTGATCTTTCCTCATATATGTATTGTTTTATAACCTGGTTTACACCATTCTAACTTTAAGTTCGAAGTTGTATACTTAAATGAGCTACACAAAGAAGCAATTACAACAATAACCATCATTTCTGAGCCTCTCTGAAGAACTTAAGTGAAGACAGGACGCTTCTCCATTCTAACTGCAATCATTTTACTTCTCTGGCATTTCAGAAGTTCTTATTCATACCACTGAATGTACTAATATGAAATAGGTAAACTCTAGGAAGAGAATGCAGATATGATACTGTGGACTCAGTGACAATTTACCGTGCCAACAGGAGTCAGTAGGGTCATAACTATGGTATGAAAGGTAACTGCCACCTGATTGGGCGCCGTTCATCGAGGGGGAAAATAGCGCAGAAAATATCTACGCTTGTTAAGTGGAGAAAATAACAGTGAATGCTGGGCAATAAGGAATCAGTGTTCTACATGCTCAAATACATGCTGTATGGGGAAGCACATTCTAACATTGCAAAATGAATCGTGAAAGAGTATGCTTGATTTATGGCAACAAGAATAGCTTCAGTGCTCATTATCTGTTTGGAAAATATAGCTTTCAAGGTTTATTCTGTGTCGAATCTAGTATTTTCTCCCTGTATTTCGCACACACAGTCATGTATACATACCTACATACCTACCTACATACATACATATATACATACCCATACATACATACATACATACATACATACATACATACATACATACATACATACATACATACATACATACGCATGCATACATACATACATACATACATACATACATGCATGCAAACATACATACATACATACATACATACATACATACATATTTACATAGATAGACAAATGTGTGCATACAGATGTTTAAAATCTATAGGAGTTTTCTGTAATTTTAGGCTTTTAAAATAATGGTCCTTTTAAAAAGACATGGTTACTTTCACCCACATCAATATCAGAAAAAGGCAACATTTTTTGTGTTGGCTGGCTAGGTTGGATCAAGGATAACTTGTACATCGAAAGGCATGACAGGAAAATATGTGGAAAAGTTGATTCAGTTTTTAGTTTTATTTTAAATTGATCTACAGTCCGCAAAGAAAGACTAAATTTGAACAAGATTATGTGCAACCTTTATTGGAAGGACTCTTGGTCGTAATAAAGTAGTGCTTGTAATTTTATAACATAGTGATATACCTTTATAGTATTGCCTTGTGATACAATCTGATACCTTTATAAATTAAGAAATCATCCAGGTTCATGAAAAGCAATCACACTATTTTGAATACATTTCTTTATGTCTATATGGATTGTTTAATTGTTGAAAATCTACGCAATTGTAGAATGTTCTGATTAATTTATAAAAACCAACTTCTGACATTATTCATTATTTCAGTTTTAGGGATTGAGACAAAAATAGAATATCTTACTATCAGTATTGTTACTAATATATATATATATATATATATATATATATATATATATATATATATATATATATAAACTGACAACGAACAGTGCAAAACTAGTTTTTAAGTAGCCTATGCGCTTTCAACTCTCACTGAGTTTTTGTCAAAGGCAAACACGAAACAGGGACAAGACAGATACACAAAAACAGTGTTGAAATTACAAACGTTTATATGACTACTTCCAATGGAATTAAAGCTTCAAAATGTTTGATGTTGTTTCGCCTAGTTTACTTCAAGTTGACTGATGACGTTGTAAAGTAGTTGGTATTGACCTACAAAGTGAGGAACGTATGTGTACGAATGTGAACGTATGTTGCCCTAGAAGTTTAGGAGTTTTGTCTATTTAAGCGTTGTAGCATCCCCTATATGAATGGAATTGAGTGAACATATTATACTGTTCGTGAATTCCTAAATATCACCTAGTTTTATTTAAACGCACACTTCATAATAAACTGCAATATGCTGAAAATAAAATGGACATCGTCTGGTTCATAGGGAAGATTATGTCAATTCATGTCATTAGGTGTGTCTATGTTGGGTAGGCAAATCCCACATGACTTTCTCACATGGACAAACTGTATAACACATACGTAAGAATATGAGATAGAATTGAAATATGCATGAAACTAAAATTGACCTTATTGCTACATATCTATTTTGCTGTTTTAAAATTTCTATGTCAGTGTAATCTCCAGTCACCACCTTTTCACAATTTTGTTCCTGAAAAGGTCATGCAATTGCATTCTACTTGCTTCAACAAAAAAGGTATCATGAAGCACTTAACTTCCAAGCTCACTAATGTGGCCATTAGTGAATGACAACATGTTAATTGATATCTAGTAACGACTTTTCCAGCGAGATCAAAGCAAATGCTGCAAGTTCGGTTTCTGAATTCATTCTGCGTTGGTTTTGTTCGATGTTTACGCTCAGCTCAAAACTTTCAAAACACACAAGGCTTGCAGCTCAAAACTTGCAAAACACACGTGGCTTTTCAATAGCAGTTAATAATATTCTCATAAATATAATTTTGCAATGTTCAGATCGTAGACTTATCATCCTGCACGAACAAGCCATACTTTCCGTCTGTGATACTCACGACATAAATATCTTAAGCACGTGAATAGCTTGCCTGAGCCCTTATGAACTACTAGTATTATACACTTTTCTAACCTATTGCTTTTAACCATTTGGAGTCTAACAGGCTATCCCTAAAGCCATTAGTAGCTGCTATCAGGGGAGCTAATTCTTGTTTACAACGGTCCCTAATTTCCTTGTCTGTTTCTTTATCAGCAGTTGTAAAATCTAAAACAGCACATATATATCTCTTGGGATTTCCAGGTGAATAACTTTGATAAATATTAAAGATAAGAAAATATTGCTGTCTAATTTGTTACTACCTATAGTTTGGCCTTCAGAGGATCAGTTGTATTGTAAATCCTGTAAATACATAAAAATATATTATTGTCCTTGCTTTTGTTGACAGCAAGTACAGAACGATTAATATATATATATATATATATATATATATATATATATATATATATATATATATATATATATATATATTGTCCTTTTGTTTTAAAAATGGATCGAATCTACCATCAAGGTTTGATAGAACAAAACAAACTGATTGTAATTAGTCATTTCATACCTCAGCCTGAGGGTGTCTTAAGTGGAGAGAGAGAGGGGGGGGGGGGGGAACAAACACAGTGAAAAGACTAGTTCAACCAGAGAACACTATAGGGATCTTCGAATCACTTTCTCAGAAGTCAGCTAGCTCGAAGTAATTATGTTAACTATGTTTTTGCTTGCCTGTGGTCGAAATCTAACTACAATAGAAGGTCAAAAGAAGACACGCAGAGTACAAAGTAAAGCAAAACAGATTATGTTTCTTTCAAAGATCAGTACAGTTTTGTACATCTATGGATGCTTCATGTTCGTGGGCAAGCATCATCCAGGTTACTTATAATGTTATGAGCGGATTATCTAATGCACTTACAGGATGGTAGATTTGAACGTCAAGAAAAAATAAAACGAAACAAAGAAATAGACAAATAAATTAGAAACACAACCAAAATTAGGCATGAAACGGAAAAATTGCCAATTGTTTAGCTTGTCACCAATATTAGTCTAAGCAGACATACTTTCCAAACAATGATATGATCTTTCCTATTAATAATCAGATTATCTTAATATCTTTCTTTTAGAATCATTCCTTTCTGTAACTATTACAGTTTTATTTTCATATTTATTTAACATATTTTGTTAACTCCAATGGACTCTAGGTTGGGAGGTTTTATCCAAGTATATGTATGTTTCGCCAGCCAGAAATTTACACATTGCATTTTGCTGTCAGTGTCTATGAGCGAGCTCCGTCCTTTCAATCAAAGAGCAGTAACTTAACGCCAAACACGAAACTTCCCTTAATCCTTTAGAATTGACAATCATCTTTTTTATTTTCTTGGCTTTCATGCTTTGCTGCCTTCGAAAGAGTGCTAAATAGTATTGTCAAATGCTTTCACAGGCATGGATGTTGGTCTTCAATACTCCCTGATTTTCTTTTCTGATCTTTCTTAGGTCTTTTAACACCTAAAACAGTATAGAAAGATGTAATTTACGCTTCCGTTTCCTGGTGCGTTACCCTAATTGCTAAAACAAGCATATCGGACTGTATATTCCGTGACTACACATGGATTGCCCTTCATTGAGTCAGCTGTATTATCAAAGAATAAAAGTATCGACTTCGTTTTGATGATAATCAGTGCACAAGGATTAATGAAATATTTATTCATTTATGAAATGGGTCGTAAATACCTTAAGGCTTGATGGAAAAGCTGACTGTTCTCATTAATCAGTAATCTCTCTTAACGGACTTTTTGCCCTGTGAGATAAAGGGCAACCGGATTATAATGGATTTTCTGATAAGTTAACAATTGATTTCACACTATCCTCAATTGCTGACATGCACATTATCCATAGTTAAGTTATAGTTCCCAATTTTAGAATGATCTTGCATATCGTATTTATTTGATCCAGGGAAACATTGCAAAAGATAATGTATGTATGTATGTATGTATGTATGTATGTATGTATGTATGTATGTATGTATGTATGTATGTATGTATGTATGTATGTATGTATGTATGTATGTATGTATGTATGTATGTATGTATGTATGTATGTATGTATGTATGTATGTATGTATGTATGTATGTATGTATGTATGTATGTATGTATGTATGTATGTATGTATGTATGTATGTATGTATGTATGTATGTATGTATGTATGTATGTATGTATGTATGTATGTATGTATGTATGTATGTATGTATGTATGTATGTATGTATGTATGTATGTATGTATGTATGTATGTATGTATGTATGTATGTATGTATGTATGTATGTATGTATGTATGTATGTATGTATGTATGTATGTATGTATGTATGTATGTATGTATGTATGTATGTATGTATGTATGTATGTATGTATGTATGTATGTATGTATGTATGTATGTATGTATGTATGTATGTATGTATGTATGTATGTATGTATGTATGTATGTATGTATGTATGTATGTATGTATGTATGTATGTATGTATGTATGTATGTATGTATGTATGTATGTATGTATGTATGTATGTATGTATGTATGTATGTATGTATGTATGTATGTATGTATGTATGTATGTATGTATGTATGTATGTATGTATGTATGTATGTATGTATGTATGTATGTATGTATGTATGTATGTATGTATGTATGTATGTATGTATGTATGTATGTATGTATGTATGTATGTATGTATGTATGTATGTATGTATGTATGTATGATGTATGTATGTATGTATGTATGTATGTATGTATGTATGTATGTATGTATGTATGTATGTATCACAGTTATTTAAAGGTATGATGACTCAGTGCTTAGTTTTAACCGATGATTTACATAACAGTAAGCACGCATAATTCCTCGTAAGCACACATGCAATGACCTACAGATAGACTGCAACACACACACACACACAGATATATATATATATATATATATATATATATATATATATATATATATATATATATATATATATATATATATATATATATATTGACGAATATTTACTTTCAAACAGTCCTTCAAACTAAATTGATGAAATTAATTTCTTTGACCGCCTGTGTTTGAGTTGTCTGGATAAACGAATAGCGACATGATCTGATTGAACTTTCTGATGAGATAGCAATCGATTTCACGCTGCAGTTAATCATGGATATGTGAATCATCACTTGTGATAAAGTTTTACATTGGCATTAATATGGCCTGGCATGAACATTTGATCAAGGTAAACAGTGACGCCAAATGGGAGAAAAATAGGACTAGCTGAGATGATTAGAAACCTGCGGTTCAAACATAGTGTCAAAACAATATTTTCAGTTATCTGTTGAAGTACCGTATATCAGTTTATTTTGGCGTAGGTCGATTTTAGTGAATCTGATCTGAACAGCGTTATTTTGCCGTATTTATAAATACAAAACAGTTGTGAACAGACTTACGCGTGGCCGGACATAGAGAGTAATTACAGAAAATCTCAAGCACGTGTTGTACGGCTTCAAGTTTTCAAAACACCATCATTCCAAAGATTGTATGAACATGGATAACTTTACTTGTTAATTAGATTTAAGAAATTAAGGCCCTGAGTACAATGTATACTTAAAATATGCAGTGTATAGATATGCACATATACATGCATGTATAACAATGTATAGATATGTACATATACATGCATGTATAGCAATGTATTTAGGAATGTAATACTTTTACAAACATAACACTGTTAAATATATTTAAAACTAAACACAAGTAAGGTCATAGTTTAAAACGTCTTGAATTAAACTGAGCTCTGCGTTGAAGAAGCAATAACATTCTGACATTTTATTCGCCGAAGCACAAATAAATAAATCTCATGCAGAAATACCCGTTATACAGTATATTCTTCACTTGAAAATATTTTATGACTGTCAATAAAATGACTCGAAGCAAGAAAAGTTCTACATAGCTTATGCAATTCCGAAGGCGTTGGTAAGTCTACGAAGTGACTGAAATGTTTTGATTACGGACATTATAGCTTTCATTTCTTGGGCTACGACACAATAACCTACATTTGCCTAAGAAATTTTTTTTCTAATCAACTAATAGTCACAATGCTTCACACGCATTCAATATAAATTAAGATATCTTAAATATTTGAAAGAAATGTAGCCGATATTGTTTGAGTTAGATATGTTCCAAATGACCATATATTCCCAACAGTTCAGATAAACGTACAGGATATGGTTCCACAAGCCCTTTACCATGTTATCTAAGACTATATACTCACTTGCAACTGGCACCAACCCGAAGAGGTTCGTTATGAAATAAGGAAATGTTAGGTATGGTTGATTAACCAGGTGAAAAATAAATTGTTCATCACGAATTTGCGGACACGGTTTTAGACAGGTGTGAATAATTCAAATGTTAAATAGTTGAGCATCTTTGAGCGAAAGGTCATAGCTTTTTATTATCTGATCACTTGATTTGAGAAATAATGGAGAAATATAGCAATCGCTCATTTATAACAAAACTGGATAGCAATCGCTCATTTATAACGAAACTGGATAGCAATCGCTCATTTATAACAAAACTGGATAGCAATCGGTCATTTATAACGAAACTGGATAGCAATCGCTCATTTATAACGAAACTGGATCGCAATCGCTCATTTATAACAAAACTGGATAGCAATCGCTTATTTATAACGAAACTGGATAGCAATCGCTAATTTATAACAAAACTGGATAGCAATCGGTCATTTATAACGAAACTGGATAGCAATCGCTCATTTATAACAAAACTGGATAGCAATGGCTCATTTATAACAAAACTGGATAGCAGTCGCTCATTTATAACAAAACTGGATAGCAATCGCTCATTTATAACAAAACTGGATAGCTCAGACGGGCTATTTTCTGAGTACCCCTAAGCAAGGTACTTTGCCTCGGCTTACCTTTTTAGAACTATTATTTGTGGCGTAAAAGCTAATACTAACTAATATTACATGCTGAATAATTAAAAGCCAGGTTAAATAAAGATAATAATAATATTAATAATACTACATCTACTACTAATACTACTAATAATAACAATTATTATTATTATTATTATTATTATTATTATTATAACGTGCTCTTTGCTTTCATTCAAGGCTTAATAGCCCTAATTATACGAGGGGTATTTAAAAAGTGATGAATATTTTGTTATAGCTTTTTGTTTCTTGGAACCTGTCAAAAAAAAGTATCGCTGATCGATAGACAAAGTAACATTCTATAAAATTATCTGCAGCTGCACGTGTACCATGCCAGACACTTGCAGATGTATGCATGTGGCGTAACATGGGTAAATAACAGTGACCTAAAAATGTTGGAGGAGAACAATTATATTACTGAGCAAAGAGCATACTGTAAAAATCGGGCGCTCGTAGGGTACACTCTGACTGATATTAAGGTCGAGTTTATGGATGTAATTCTCAGTCATATCCTAAAACATTTTGAGGTGGCTCCATCATTTCAAAGATGTTCGTGAATCCGTGGAAGATGAATATCGTTCTGGAAGACCGTTGTCAGCAATCGGTCAGCTGGGAGTGGCTGCTGCGAAGGAGGCAATTGATAAAGATGCTGGTTAAACAGTGGAAGATATTTCACACAGTATGGGAGATAAGGTCTGAGTAAATGGAATGTTTTCACTTGCCTGAAACACATATAGGGGATACAAGAAAATTAAATTAAAAATATAACAAATTTACCACTCAGACTCAAGGATATTTTGAAAATCAATACAAAGTCACTATATCATTCAGACTAAGACAATTTACAAAACGAAAACAAAACTACAATTTGAATTTTTCGCATCATACATTATGTCACCATTCTCCACTGTATTCAATTATACAGCTTTAAGAGGTGATATAAATATTTCATGTGCTGAACATCAAAAGCAATATTGTCAGTATCAAGAGATGATGCCTATTTCTTCCAATTGTGAATGGGATAAAAGTGGGGCCAAAACTAGTTGTGCTAAATAATACAATTCCAGAGAACATAATTGTTTATTTCAAACATTTAAAACTGATATACTCTAATGCTTTAGAAAAGATGCTGACTTACAGATTATATTTAATGATGATAACATTAACATTGCATCAAACCTAATAGCAAGATGGTTAAGACAGTAAAGATACATATTTAATGTAGGAATATGCACACATTTATATGCGGCTCAATTATGAAGTACAAATTGAAGATTTTATAAACATTACAAGGTCAATCTACAACGATTAGACAAAAACAGAGATAGAATTTACGAAGAAGAAAGTCAGATTTAAAATAACACATAGAGATTCAGAAATCCCTGCTTTGCATGCAACCATGGAAATGGCAACAGTTTACATAAGTATAAAAATATTCATGGCTTCTTAATACACATAAAGACAATTTATCAAGCGTAATATATTTGTATTCTCTTGCTACTTTTATTCATTTGAAATGATTGACAAAGAAAAGTATTTGAGAAATCTTTACTACAATTCTATAAGTCTAGTTGCTTACACAAATATCACCCACATGTATACACAATTTAAAATCGAAATACAAAGAAAAGAAAACACACACAATTGAAACAATAGTTAAATGAACAATCTACTTACACATTGCACAAACAAGCGAGAAAACATTCCCTACATAAGAATTGATGGAATTCACGTGGATGACTAGAGGGAAGCAGACATGGGTGACATGCAAGCATGGATACAAATACATCTTGACAGTAATAAATATTATCTGAAAGTACGGTTGGGTTGGAAAAGTATAAATGAAAAATGGAGATGACATACACGATACTTTTAAAGAAATACTACAAGGATACAGTTTAATGCAGGAACACAAATTAGTGGTGATGATAGTGGTACTGGGTAATGTTGTCTTATCCTTATGAAGGTGAGGCAATATGCTGAACCTGCTTTTTACATGCACATGTGCAAAATAGAATAATTATTGCACAGTGTGTTTCATCAGTGAACAGCTAGGTTACAACTCAGATGAAGACATTATGACCAAATTTCAACAATACATAACAGATTCAAAAGTATAAGTAGTAGAATAAGATGGCCAACTAGTAAAGAAGCAATTTAGGCCAGCATTCCGAAGCAAACAAACTTATCACATTGCTAGTTCTAGGAAATAATTGTCAATATTTATTAAGCCCTTTTTCGTGTTGTCATCGAAAGTATCATGTTTGCCTGTTTGCCTCCTAGGGGAGCAGTACTTCCGTTACCACCACCTACTAAACCTGATTCGATGATATAATTCGAGCCAGCAACCTTTCGGTCGCGAGTCCTGTTAACCACTGAGTCACTACGGTTCTATTCGGTCAGGATGTAAAGAAACCCGCAGCAGCAAAATTTGTAACTCTTAAATAGAATTACGTTTTGTTAAATAAATAAAAAAAATGCTTTTCAAAAGCGAACCTTGGGTTATTTATCGCTATACAAATAATAAAAATGGCTGCAGCTGCATTGATTATTGGAGCAACAATAGCTAACAGTCAAGCATTTCTGGGAAGCTAAATTCTGTTCGGATTATTTGATTCAGGTAGATCAAAAGGAATTAAATGCACACGATAAAGCTGCGAAGGCCTACACAATTTTTTTTTACAGATCAATGAAAACAGAGCAAGACACTGGATTGCTTGAATAAAAGATTAAGAAAATAAGGCGTTGTTACTCAATACTTGAACAACCTGGTTTATGCTTTTGATCTATATGCATCTTCGCACGCAGAAAAAAAAATAGAAAACAAGGCAATCTAAACTTAAAAATTACTACCAACAATGCGATGGACAGATGTAATATGAGTACATATTCATCGCAACTGTGATGGGTGCTAACGTGCTTATTGCATGCAAGTGTCTTTATAAAAAAAATGATCCACAGGTCGTTTTTTATTATCGTGTCGAAGACAACGCGTACTTTTCAGCACTATAAATAGTAAAGATGACAAAGTATGTTTAAAACATGACTAATAACAAGCAGAAGAAGATACCATAATGAGTTAAACAAGAACAGACTGTACAGATAACAATTCTAAAGCTAAGATTGATTATAGTACGAGGTAGGGCTTTGTGTTTCTTGTTTGATAAAGGCAAAAGGAAATGCTAGCAATGCAGTGGTAAAAACAAATGAGGTTGAATGCTATCAAAAGACATGACCAAATCCTATGGACGTGACGAATTGTTCAAGTGGAATGACTACAACATCTTCATGTCCTACAAAGATTTGTTATTACCTGATGCGGTTACAACAAATAGGATTGAGCAAGTTATTGGGAATGTTAAGTTGAGAAAGTTGAGCTTAGGAGCAGTTAATACATAAAATACTTGCACTGAAGCTATACAGTTTTCAGTATACGGTAAAAAGCTTAGAATACCATTAAACTTTACAGTTCTAACGAATCATTGTCCTCTCTATCCCTTTGATCTTCTGCAGGATATTCAGAGTCATTATAAGACTTGCAAAGCCTCGACAGTAATAGAAGGAGGTCATAAATTGCATGGTATGGGTATTAAATTACCCAACGTTCAACAAGGTAGCCACGTACAGATCAACACGAAAGAAATTGTAGATATTTACAAAATGTGTATTTATTTCGTGTCTAATGGTCGGATAAACATTCATAACTATCAATTAAAATTAATGTTATTCCAGACGTGCATAAACAGCTTTAGAACAATACATGTATATAAAAGATGGCAAAACATTTACTTACGTCAGCCTCATAACATAGTAATTTGTGGAGTATAGACAAGCGGTTAGAGTTACTGAATGATGTTTGACAAGGTGCAAACTGTATTTATCTAACCTGTATTTGGTGGTCTAGCTACATTATCACTTGGTGTGGTTAACACAGATTCCACAGGATGAAACAAACATCTACTGTCTTTATTTTTCACATTGGGAGATTCTTTTTTGTTAATAATCCATTCAGTTAAATCTATGAATGAGCTCCCTCGGAGCAGCTGATACTTATCTAAGGGCAATGTTAATTATTCAATCATGTCAAACAGCCATCTTGCAATTTTATTTGTTTCCTGTACCACTTTTGTGCAGAGTGTCTCAAAAGGAATTTATCATGCAGTTGGAATTTCACCTCTCCTTAATATATGTAGATGCCTTGTTCTATGACATAAATGTCTGCACTCAGTTCTTCCTCCTTTTTGAATGGGTTTCTTAAGTCTGATCAATAACTCTAATTGTATTTTTACGTAACCAAATTGTCGAATTGTGGAATGACGATATTCTACAAATATGGTTAAACACCTTTGAAACATTTATGCAACTCCTTAGTATTACTGCCATAAAATCAGTACTTATTCAAAGATTTACGAAATTAATGTATTAGTCTTGTAGTTACGATTCTGTTAAAATTTTGTCTGTTGATCTCATTAGTTCTTTCCAAGTTGGAAGACTATCAAAGGGGTTGTAACTTGTTCTTTTATATTTTTGTATTGACTTATAAAGTATTGAAGTATTTATTTTGATTTCATTTAACTAAAATATTAAAATATTTATTTAACTGCTTCGCATGTGTACAAGTTTCGGTGTTTTACATCATCGTCTATTGTGCATATATACGTCATCATTTCTTGTGTACAATATACAGAATCGTTTTATTAGTAAAAGTCCTGCAGTTCCGGATATATCTTACACATCTACCAATTCAGACTTAGTGATGTATTTCCTGTCTGACACATCTTATGATTTATACTTAATGACATATTTCCGGATGTATCTGTCAAGATATTTTATGTAGTAAAATATTTTTCACCTTTGCCGAGTTTAGAACCCCATACATTTCGATTTGTATTCCTATACATTACACCTTCGCCACTTGGCTACACGGCCTTGTTTGCGAACACATGTAAGCTATGCGATATTTATTTATCTGTAAAATCCAAGCAAACGATATTTTACTGCCCCTACTCAAGTCTTATTTGTCTAGTAATATTTAAATTTATATTTTTAATGTTCTCGTATCTTTATCTGAAACAGTGGTAGACAAAAACTATGACTACTCCAGAATGCTTAAAATTTATACTCCTCAATTCCGGTAGGCACAACCGAAGTTTTAGAGTTACCAATTTCATTTTTTTTTTATTCGTATGTGCATTCATACTGATGCCCGTATCATTTTATTTCTGTATGAAAATATATTTTTGAAGGATGTGCATTTATCTTATGTTATCTACTTGATTGTCCAAATATGTAAAATGGAAAATATAAAGCTTTCGTATGTTAATAACAGCAATGATATATTAAAGAATTGTGAAGGTTTACTTTCAATGGTTTACTATCAAAGGGGGTGACAATTAACGTTTACCAATAATGGCTGCCAGAAACAAGTCTTGGAGATTCCGCAAATACAATGTCAGGTTCGTGAATATTAAACTGGTTTGCAGTAATCTTTCACATCGTTTGACAGATGTCCTATTTATATGCACACCAGTCAATCCAATGTATACCATTTCAGGGTCAATAGGATCAATCACAGTAACAGCCACACAGCCACAAGAGGAACATAACACGACCAATGCCCTGAGCAGTATTTTTGCGATCTCGTGCTTATTTTAAGGAGAAGGGGCATCATAGAAGAATTGTAAGTTTCTTCGCTCTCTCTCTCTCTCTCTCTCTCTCTCTCTCTCTCTCTCTCTATATATATATATATATATATATATATATATATATATATATATATTACTTCACAAACTATGTATATATTTTTCAAGTGGTCTATATCATACACAATAATTTTAAGCTGACTTTCTATTATATTCTGATTTGGCATTCAGGGGAAAAATATCACCTGTGTACTATTCACATTACTGGCTAAATGCACAATGTCGGTAAAATTTAAATTCATATTGTCAATTTTTATTCACGGTTAAATATGTATTACGCTTGACATACATTACTCTTTGCTTTAGTATATTTCATATCAAATATTTGATTTCCTTGATTAGTATTCAAGCATGTCGTACTCTTACTATAGAATACCACTCAGTGATTAGATTCACACTGTACACTGTTATACCACTCAATGATTCGATTCACACTGTACACTGTTATACCACTCAGTGATTCGATTCACACTGTACACTGTTATCTTGCATGAACAGTCTTTCTAACATCAATAGCGGAGCAACAAGTAATAAAGAATTCATTTTATCCCATGGGCCCCTCTAATCTAGTTATTGTATCTAATACCCTTTAATAATGTGCTGTATGGATCACGACCGCTCCAATTTCAGACATTAAGCATACGATATTTTCTATCGCATGTCACCACAACTCATTTCACTAATGGTAATTTCAAATATATTTGCAGAATATCGAACAAAATTAAAACAGACCGCTGAGACAAGTAAATCTTAAAATAGAGGGAAAATCTGGGTATATCATTTGGAAATGGATTCTATTAAATATTGCACATGTTGTGATTCGAGGACTAAATCAGGATTGGACTGTAATGCTGATACTTACGGAACAAAGTGTGATCGTTCTTGTAGTGTGAACTGTAACCCGGTATCAGATTGTGATTGTGGATGCCGAGTGTGTAATATAGTAACCGGAAACTGCGCCGATGGTTGCATTAATAGCTGGTATGGATTAAAGTGTGATAAAATGTGTCCGAAAAATTGTGCAGCAACAAACGAAACGGATATTTGCAATCGATTTACGGGAAAATGTGTACAAGGTTGTAAAACTGGATATTTTGGAGACAGGTGTAACCTCTCTTGTAGTTCATATTGCATGAATTCTACTTGTAAGCAAGACAATGGAAAGTGCACTGAAGGTTGCAAATATGGTTTCCATGGCGATTTCTGCAACGGTAAGTTTTTTCTTTGTTATTTATTTTTGTTTAAAATGACATGGGTTGAAGTTTAACAGCGAAAAATAATTAGTCTTCGTTGTTTGTAAACGGATAGAACAATTTTTCTACCAATTTATCCATTTGTACGCCTTTAAAAAATTAATAATAATAACCTCATGTATCTTTGGGATTAGAAGCAAAATTCACTAAATTAATTTTTATTTTTGTTTTTCCCCACTTTTTCTTCCCACTGCCAAAATTAGATCTGCATTTATCCACAAGGTTTACAATGCAGCAAACTTTACACTTGTGTAACATATTTGGCTTATTTTTACATTTTGGAAATCATTGATGATGAAAGGGTTAAATGTAAATGTGGTAGGAAGATAAAAAATATATTGTTTGACAAACATCGCAAAACAAAAGTACACCAAAGGTATATGGAATAATATTCGGTCGGTATAGTAAAGAAAATTGAGGATCACAAAAAAGGAAACTAGTAAAACGTCAATTATCCGGACCCTTCGGGGTACGTAAATGTCGTTCGGATAATCGGTCGTCCGGATGATCGAATTTTAGTCGAAAAGCAGAACTGTTAATGGAAGTATCTGAACTAAACGGGACCGATAGTCGTATGTGTGGCTGTATATGTGTCAGTGAGTAAATAAATATTAATGTTCTGTAGACATTTTACACGTTTATTAGCGGAAAAAGTAGAAGCAATACAAATATATTTAAGGTTCTGTACTTTAATCAAGATTTTATGTTTGCGCTTTACACCTATCGGAGATCTACTTCAGCTATCCATGAAGGAATAATAACATAAGTGTGATGAACGGTCATTTTATGTGTGTTCTTGTGAACTTAAGTGTCAAAGCGCAATGATCAAGGTAAACTCGACTGGCATGATTATATTCTCACCATTGCCGCTAGGTGATTAACTTTTATCACCCTTTATGTCACAATTGATCGTTGATCGACAGTTAATTACGAAGGCATGAACCACAGAGCTGTTTTGACAGGACCGTTATGAGTCCTTAATCGTGCTTGATTACCTTGGGGTTTATGTATGACAATTTACATTTCGTCATAGCGGCTTTCACTTAGGAACAATCGGCTACATTGTAATAAGTACAAAGTTTTGGGGACGCGGTAGTAGTCCGTACGAGCGAATAATCCGTAAAATCGGCGGGCGTATAATAAACGCTTTACTATATATAAAACAGAGGAATAAAGAAGCTAGAGAGGAATTTCCCAAACAATTAGAAGAGGAAATTAAACATGCAAAAAATAAGAGAGTAAATGTGATTGATGATTTAGTTGATGCATGAAAATTTGTGACTATTAAATAAAGGAGTTCCGATTTCAAACAATTAGCAAGTAGTGGATGTTATCCTCGTCCAGAATCTCCGATAAACGTTTCAGTTAATGGAGACATTGCACAAATATTTAAATAGATGAAAATCTACTAGACAGAAAACGACTATTTCACATATAAGCCACTAATTATTTTTGATAACTGCACGTTTAGATTTGACAGTGATGAATCTGTTAATAGATACAGAGCACAGTGTAATATGAAATTCTGGCAAAATCAGCTTCATTGGGTATGACTGGCAACAGCTGGATGAGAAATATCTTATTGGCATTTAACATATAAAAGTATAGCAGTGTTAGTAAAGTCAGTTTATTAGTTTTATGTCTACCTTCAAATGCAACAATTATTATGAATGCGTAATACCTTTACCTGGTGAACAAGTCTTTTAATTCGAATATAAACAGTATAGATAAAGAAAAAATCCAAAAAATACAAAACAGATTAAAAATAAAAAAAAAATAAATAAATAATATATTAACTGTAGTATTCACAAAAGTCTTGATTGGACATCAAGTATTATAAGATAACACTACTTAATGGGTTCTAATAACGCCTGAATTAGTTGTTGATGAGAGATTAAGTGTGGACTTAGTTGAGAATTTGAAATGAGAAAGTCAAATCATTTTTACAACAAGATGATAACTGCAGATAAAGAAATGGGCTGTATATAATTCTGTGTACAGGATGGTATTGTTTGACAAAAGAAGAAATAGTTTGATTGAATCAGTGTATCAGGTTTTATGTGTTCTATACTTTAGGTGCTAAAGTTCAAAAGCAAACAATCAGTACACATTATATTTCCACTGATCAATACATTGTTAATAAGTTATTTGAAAAAAAAAACAATTTTAGGCAGACAAGACTATGACTCAGATGAAAACATGACGATACGATTGCAGTAATATATTTCAGATTCAAATGTTACACTAGTATGGTATATTGCTATTGTCGAGTGATATGGTGCTAAAAATGTGTTGCATTGTTGGCAAAAACAAGAACAACTTGAAAAAGGCATCTGATATATTTACACTAGGAAAGAATTGTGCCAAACGTAAAGAATATGATTCCAGCAGCTGATAAACAGTCTATACAAATTCATCAAAAATTAGACAAGGGAATTGGAGAACAGAACCTGGGTAATAACTATTTAGACAAGTATGATACAATTGTGACAGTCTTGTAATCACAGTTGCACATGATTTAAAGGACAAAGATCATGAAACAAGCAAATAATAATTTATAATCATTTATATGGTTGTAGGAGCTGCCTTAATTTATGTTTTGAGATAGGGTGTTAATCTTTGATCCTTTTTTATGCTGCATTTACACCTCTGCTTAAATATCCAGACAACAAGTCAACTAATGCTAGAACAAGCAAAATGACACGATCAGCCAAGAGAGAAACAACATGTCCAGCTGTTTTCAAAGCCATCTTATTACACTGCCAGTTATACTGGGCAGTGCTGATTCTGTCGTTTTGCATATCTGGCTTGTTTCACTTTGTCCACGAATGACTACCTTTTCCATCACAACTTCCACCACCACCTGTTCCTTCAATGTCTCCGGCATTTTACTAAATGTCCGTAGACAAGGCAAGAGTTGCAACAGTCATACCTATAGCTATAATAATCGTATCTACTGTCATACCTTTTATCTTTGAACAATCTTTCAACCTTTCACCAATTAGTAATTTTAACTTTTATTTAACTTTTGAACTTGTTTTTTTAAATGTTGTCTATAAAGTTAAGCTCGAGATCTGTTAAATGTCTAACCGTCTACGTTCAACACAGTCCAACAGTTACTTCAATTTAACGTTTTTGATTCCATCTGTTTTTTTGCCGATATATTTCCTTTTGTCCTTTATCTGTTTGTTCGTACGTCTTATCGTCGGAGTTCATGTTACAGCATCTACACAAGTTCTTAGTTCTCTTTTTTCTTGCTGAACAAATAATCATCGCTATGCTGGTGTTCTGCCGTGGAAATAATCTATTATAGTGTCTGATTATATTACCTACTGGTCAAACGGTCCATTTGTGCCGATTGCTTGTACTTGTATTACCTGCTGGTCAAACGGTCCATTTGTGCTGATTGCTAGTATTTGTATTACCTGGTGGTCAAACGATCCATTTGTGCTGATTGCTTGTACTTGTATTGCCTGCTGATCAAACGGTCCATTTGTGCTGATTGCTTGTACTTGTAGTACCTGCTGGTCAAACGGTCCATTTGTGCTGATTGCTTGTCTTTCTATTTGCTTGGCATTTTCACTGACTGTGTGATTGTAACCGTTGGCTCTAGTGGTTGTTTGCATTGTGTTTTGCTGTTATTTTAGCATTTTCGAAATTTTTACGTGTTGTTTGTTTATGTGCAGACCCAGCTTTAATTATGCCATCTGCTAAAAGTTTTCCTGTATGTTCCTCTGTGACACTTATACTTTGTTTTCGTCTGTGCCATACAAATATGATGTGTTATCTTTAATTTTAAAAACCATTTCTCATTGATTCGTATTGTTGTTCATTTATTTTTAAACCACGCGTATTGTCATTATTAAACATGTTGATTAATCCTGCTTGCATATTTTGTTGAATGGTTGTAAAACCTTTGGTAAGTTAGATTCATTTAAATATGGTTCGATATTTTCTAATAATTGTATAGTCATAATTGTCTCTCATGCAATCTTCACGTATTATAAAATATTAAAAGTCTCAACAACCGAGTACCATTTGTACACAATTTAAATGGATCAAAAAGAATAATAATTGGGTTTTACAGAGAACAAAATAGCAGTAGCTTTATTTCCCCATGAAACTGAAGAATACATACAAGAATTATAAAGTAGTATAGCAAATTAGACATAAAAGGGGATAACTAGTACAGCGTTAGCTTACAAAGGAATGGGAAAATTGGACGAAAACAAAGCAAGAAACCCTATGGGATATCTGTCAATGCGAGCTTAGCTAAGATATCCATGTCATTGTCAGATGTCATCATTACTGCAGTAACATCCTCGATGAGGACATTATTAACCACCTATCATTTGACTGCATTACAGACAGAGTCCAAAGACGATTACATGTCATCAATTAATATAAGGTACTTTGCTGGATATCTCTCATTTAAATTGGAATTACTTATCTCTGCATTGAATGCTAGTTGCATAACATTTAAACACATCACGTTTAAAAAGTCAGCGAAGAAAAATAAAGCACATAAAATAATGCTAAATAAATGTGTGCTGGATGCTTGTGTAATCTCTGTATTTTCCCACTGAACGCAGTGGTATTAACTGTTCTTATTACTGAGGTGTCTAACTATTACGTCGTTAAATCTTTTCTGGAAAACAAAAGAAGAGACAAAACGGACTAAATTCTGTTATATAAACTACCCCAATAGTAAAGTGTGCAGTCTGCAGAGCTTCACCTTTTCTTTTGTGATGTTCTATGTCCCTTTTAATAGGCATTTTATAGTTTCCTGATCTGTTTTTACTAGCGATCACATATCTTGTGTTTGACCAGTGAAAGTATATTGACTGCTGTTCAAAATTAAATAAGTTCAATGGAGAACATGGAATATCATAATATATGCCTGGATCATCATTGCCAACACGTTCGGATTTGTTAAAATTCAACTTATTGGATAGGAATCAATATATGAGCACTATTAATGTTGTGTATAACTGTATATTTTGTTTCAATGTCTGTAAAAATCGAACTCATTTATGTAAATAATCCTAAAATTTACATTGTTGCGGTATCTTCCTTTAATGTACTTTTCCATGTATTCATTTGGAAGTTGTCCCGTCCCCCACCCCCATTTTCTGATAGTCCTTATTTTCTTCTTTCCTTTTTTATGTACTCATTTGGACTTGGTTTGAAACAACTATCATGTCGACAAATTCAGTTATGTATTTCTCTTCTTCGCATTTAGAACCTATTTTAGTATCCATTATTTATATTGAACTTTTTCATTTTTAATGAACATTCAATGAACATTCAATTGGATAAATTTTACTACTGTTACTTACAATGAAATTGTAAGCCGAGTTTAAGTCGATGTATAGGTTAGTTGAAACAAGGTTAAGAAACTGCTACTAGTAACCTTAAAATCATGTTTGTGTGTACCTGATAATTTTGTTTCCAACAAAAGTAAGATGAAGAAAGCAAAAATGAAGAAACGTTGAAGATTAACAAATCACAAGAGAAGCTGAGTTCACAAAAAAAAAATGATCAGCACAGAGTTAAACATGGTAGACAGCTTGATACACATTCATAAGAATTTAAACGAGTCAAAGCAAAGAGCTTAATACGTTGCCTGAAAGTCATATTGAAAATCAACTTAAAACACGTTAAGATAAAATGTATTACCGGTTGGCATGTGTAACAATCCTTGTAGGTATTGCGTTAAAGCGCAACAAATTTTATTTATTTCCAGAAGCTGTGAAAGAACAACTAGTCACATTAGTTACTGTACTAAAATAACAAACAATTCCAACTGCATACATATTGTAAAATGTCACAGTAATAAATGGCAAGTGAGACAAACATAATAATTTGCCCTCTTTACTATGAAACTATTACACAATTAGCTCAGCTTATACAGGCGGTTACATCATGCTTTTAAAGAAGATATTTCAGCTGTTGAATGATTGAACAACAAGCAGGGAATTTAAGGAAGTCTTAAAGTTGATTATTTCTATTCAATTATGACAATTTCGACAAGACCGCTTGTCAGAACAACGAATCCCACCAGAGAAAATAATTAAGTAATTAAATAGCCTAAGCCATAAAATGACTACTAATGAATTTTAGGATAATTACAGTTCAATATTGAAACGCAAACCGAAAGAAAAACAACGCGTGAAATCTGAGAATCTGAAATTTAAACACACCACTGAACAACAAAATAAGCCAGATAAATATGTTACAAATCCTAAATCTGAGATGACTGTTTCATGGATATTAATACGAGTAAAAATAACAACTGCACCACCTTTGTATCCCACACTGTCAACTGATATTGATATTAATTTCAGGTTAATCAAAATTAAGAAAGATTTATCTAAACTGATGATGGAGTATTACAGAGATACCAGAAATAAATACAAAACGGCATAATGTTTTTTTTTTCTTTTAAACTTGGAAGAGGTTAGCACGGCGCCTGCTTCCTGTTGGATGAATGTAGCAGTTGCTATTTGCAGAGTTGCAGGAATTTATTATAGCTTTGGATTTCACCAGGTTTGGCGCAACTTTAATGGGATTTGCTGCAAAAGCTTTCGATGAATAGTTATATACAGGAAAGTTTTAACAACGCCGATTACATAGTAACCACTGCCATTAGTTACCTGAACTGTATTGATGATATGGTGAGTAGAGCAATCAGCGATATAGAAATTGGTCATGAGAAATTTAATTTGATACTTACTGAGTATAAAAGATGCAAGGAGGTAAAGAGTACAACGAAAAAGAAACAAACATCAGAAAGAGGGTCAAGATATTGAAGAGACATAGCATACCTTTTTAGAGGAGGAACAAAAATTAAAGGTTAATACATTTTGGAGAAGCTTACAACTAACATGAAATCTTTATTTGTTACAACAGAGGACACAAATTGAAAGGAAAAGATTTTAACTTTCGGTTGTATGATTGTATTCTATACTTTTGCAAAAGCTATATTACGATAGAAGAATCACATTAGAATGAAATCTTTTTTTCCAATCCAGTTGTTAACAGAAATGGTAATCTGTCTATTTCGTTTTCTTGTTGGCTATTACAATGTTTCCAATGAGCCGAAAAACAATACATGCTATTACATTAAAGACAAGGATGCAACAAGAACTCTTTTAATACCTAATGGTTTATGTAACCTTGACATTTGCATGAACAAAGTCAAAGAGGAACTACCTGCTAATAATGACAGTAATGAAGCTATTGATATCAAGTGCTTTAATTATGACACTAAAGTTCTAGTCACACTGAGCTATAATTACACAGTGCACATACATTTATGATATTTAAATAGAATCAGACAGTTATTAAATTCACTGCAAGATTTTAACTATGGTTCTTGGTCGAATAACACGATCCTACGTATCTTTTCTTGTTTCAAACCTAACTGAACATATAAAGTCAGATTATGATAATGGACACGTGCACAATAAGTTAGATACTAACGCTTGTATACCATTTCTATCTTCTTTTGTTTCTTTTTTAATGGTAATAAAACATATTCTTCTGTAGTGTAATTAGATTTCAGGCGTTAATGTGCAGTCTTTGAAATAATCGTGTAAATGTCTTGGTGTCTCAAAATATACTTCTAAATGCCACCAAATTTATCGTCATCTTTCCAAGACATTATACTGTCTTTGATGACTTTGATTTATTGTATGGTTGCTCATCCAAAGTTCTTTACATGGCATGAATTGGCTAATGGCTGATCATACAAATTGTTAGTATCTAGCTACGTAGTGAATTACATTGACCTTGATCAATCGTATTCTCCATAGTTTCTAATTTTACATTCATCATCGATATATAGTAATCAAGATTTGCTTTAGCCTATCTGTGTCTTCGCATGCTAATTTCTCCTATAATTCACTACTGTATCATCTGGAACATATCATGCACTATAAGTGATTCTAATTCACTATTTTATCATCTGGAACATAGCATGCACTGTAAGTGATTCTAATTCACTATTGTATCACCTGGAACATAGCATGCACTGTAAGTGATTCTAATTCACTATTGTATCACCTGGAACATATCATACACTATAAGTGATTCTAATTCACTATTGTATCATCTGGAACATATCATGCACTATAAGTGATTCTAATTCACTATTGTATCACGTGGAACATATCGTGCACTGTAAGTGATTCTAATTCACTATTGTATCATCTGGAACATATCATACACTGTAAGTGATTCTAATTCACTATTGTATCACCTGGAACATATCATACACTATAAGTGATTCTAATTCACTATTGTATCATCTGGAACATATCATACACTGTATGTGATTTTAATTCTACTTTTTTATTTTCCAACTCGACTCATTTTTGAGCTTGTCCTGCTGCACTGTAATAATGTGCTGAAACTAGTTAAAAATTATTCATACAGATATTCCTAAACTCTTCACAATTGTCACACAACATTAAAGTATCGTTCTTAAGGTGATAGTTATGTAGATCGCGAAGAGATTTCAATTTCAAATATTTCAATAAATCTTTTACATACATATAATCATCCGTTGTCGCTAATTCCCGGAGACTGGAAAAGAATTTTACAATTCCTGGAAATTTAGTTTTCTTAGATTTAAACAAAAAGTCATCTACGTACTCCTATGGATAAATGTCTTTTCTCAAATATTTTGTGTTCCATGCTTTTAAAATGTTTCAACCATTCCGTTAAAATGACATCATCGAGATTTGTTTGCAAGTTGTTCAAACGATTGTCCATCAACCTTAAACTATCTAAGAACATGACTGTCCTCTATGTGACAACTACTTTGCCAATATTTTCAAAACTATGTACTATAAAATCCTTGCTAACTAAGATGCAGTTTTTATCATTATTTGGTATGTATGTCACTTCTTGATTGGGGCCGTTTGCACCAACCTCTTGGTAAATAGACGAGAATCATAACCTGACAAACTAAGGATGTCTGTAATTTCAATTACTTTCTTGATGTGTATGACTTCTGTACCTACTGGTTTAATGACAGTGGTCTCTTACGCGCTCAGTTGAATTTTCTTTTTAAAAATATAACACGCTTGTTTCTTTGTTTTATTATTATTATTTTTATGGGGGGGGGGGGTTACAATGCATTTTTATCTTATTTTGTAGATATCATTATGGCCGACGTTTTATCCAAGATTTTCGTAAACTAGCTAATATTTTCTGCAAATGCTCGTAGAACTGTTTAATGTAGTCTGTTTATGTGTATACTGTAAGTTCATAGTCGTTTTATATTGCTTTAATTTGAACAGAACATTCTGATTATATATGTCTGACTGTTTTTATTATCAATGATTTATAATAATCTTGTGTACAAGTGTTTATTGGTTTCACAATATAGAGCATACGGAAGTTATAGCTGATGACGGTATTTTTTTTACTTACACAATATAATCCTTTTCAGGCATCGTGTCTATTGAGCTATCCACCTGATTGCATACTATTTCATGTGCGTGCAGTTTCGAATCGGCTTTAAAACAATTTAAGCACTTAAGTACTTTATATTGGCTTTTATATTTACAGAAGAATCACTTCTTAATTTTATTTTGAACGTTAAAAGTGGAATTTTTGGTTTTAACTCATTTTACTAATTCTATATATGATCTTCCTCACATTCGCTGCTATATACCTACATGTAACGTTGAATATTATATCCCATCAAAAGACCAGTTTTTATCTTGACTTATTTCCTGGCCAAATTTGTGTGCAGTGTTTCAAATAGCTTATCAATGCCATACTTCGTCTTATTTCTCTTTATGACGTTTAAAGTTTTTCTGCTATGATATATCAATTCCTGAAAATGTTTATGTCTTCTGTCCTCATAACAAATAATCAGCAAAATCTAGTTGGACTTTTACAGAACCAAATTCTCACATTTTTCTACTTATTATGTTTTTCAATTATGGTTCTGCATGTTTTGAAAAATAAATACAAATCCTAATTATTTCCACTATCAACTCGGTACTCGTTTACAGCTCTATTACACGAGTACTGGAGCCTTCTGGTGATAATTCTACTTCAATTTTGTCTGATCCTTCCATAAATTTCCCTTCTTGTATGAAGGCGGATTAAAGGCATTTGTAAGTTTCTTTTTGCAGTTTTTAGTATCTTAGAAATAAGTATTCAAAGTCATTTATGAAAGTACTATTTATTCAATACAAATTAGTATGAAATTCACTTTTTCTGATTGTACACAGATCATCTTTTTACAGTTAATCTACACTTGCAGGTAATTTGTTTTTCTGTTTTCCCTGATTCATCAAATTAAAGCACTCTTAATATCGTGGTTATTTTGTATTGCGCCATTCCCCATTGTTTTGGGAATTTTTTTCACCGCATTTGTAACATCCTAAGAGTACACATTTATTTTGCTACTTGTAATTTTACATTTGAAACTGATGGTCTTATTGCCCTCTAAGAACATTGTACCATACACACCATTTAAAGCTTGTAAGTCGTCAATTGTTATACTTATTTCGGTCTTTTCGGACTTGCGAAAGAAATAAAGATACTAAACCTATTTTGTATTGCAATATTGATAACGTTCTTTCCTAATCATATCAGTATCTGCTTGCAAATATTTGAGCAGAAAAATCTAATCTTTCTATATTTTTTTAAGGTTGAAATGTTATTCTTATCCAAAATTCCCTTGCATCTCCAGCAGGCATTTATACCTTATATCATCATACACAAGGTCATAATATATGTCTTTCAATACGATTCGCTTGATTTTAATCTTTGTGTGGTTCATTGAATTTTAGGGTGACCAATTTTATGGCATCAACTTATTTTAGCGACACAATATTTTCAGCCGGTTCCCAACTTCTACAAGAATCATCATACCATTTCCATTTCACCAGCACATATATATAATGTTCATTTTCTTGGTCTTCAAAATCTGTTTAACCTTATACGAGTCATCTTGTTTATCGTAGAGCGAGAACTCCTCCTCATAAAATATTTCGAAACTATTCCTCTTTCAAGTCTTCCAATTTGTGAAAACAGCATCACGTAACATCACTTGTCTAATATTCAAACACTCTTCACACACACACACACACACACACACACACACACACATATATATATATATATATATATATATATATATATATATATATATATATATATATATATGTGTGTGTGTATATATATATATATATATATATATATATATATATATATATATATATATATATATATATATATATACATATACATATACATACATTGAATATATATTGAAATCCTAACCGTCTGACCTAGTTTATGTTTAGGCGTTCCATAGGCATTAGTTGTCAAATAACCAAATAAGTTAATTCATGCATTCGACCTGTTGGTTCAATCGCTAGCTTGACTTCGAGTCAGATATATTGTTCTTTCGACCGCTAGCTTGAATTGGAGTCATATATAATTGTAGCCGTCAATCAGTTGGGCAATATATTTACCCTTTTCTAGTGTCTTTTTGTGAGAAATGTTTCCACATGTTAGTTTTTAAAGTAAACCTTTCTACTACATAGGCATTTTGTCAGAGTACATAGCAAACTATTCGAATTCTCTTTTTGCAGTACGCCCTTACCTCCTTGACCTTGGTGTTGACATATTATTTCGCTTCGTCGAAATGTATCTTTTCTGGTTTTCTCGCTTTCAAGATTTCTCTAAGTGCGATATATATATATATATATATATATATATATATATATATATATATATATATATATATATATATATATATCACCCCTTCTTTTTGACTTCACTTTTTCTCAGTCCATGCATATTTAGAGAAGATATCTATCACAGTCAAAACGTACTTACGTCTGATAGTATCCTTTTGTACTCTTGCATGTCACAATGTCTGATAGCCATTGATAATCAGTTTCAGTTACATAAACCCTTTTGCATGGAAATATTGTTTTCCATTGCTTGTGTAATGTGTAGGAAGATTGCAGAGTCAACCGTTCTTTCCATTCACTGTGTTTGATCATTTTCATGTCTTATTTGATTTGCTCCCACAATTTATTGATATTTGAGTAAGATAGTGGACTTTTCGGATCATAGTATAAATGCCTCAGATGCTCTAATTTATGAGTCATTTAAATTTATTGTCCCATTTTAAATGGGTCATATTGTAATAAATTTTAAAGATTTTAAAGAATTGAGAGGATTTTTTTAATAATGTTTTTTTACACTAGTAAAGCAACGATGCCGATATCTGAGAAAAATAACGCACAAGAGAACAAAAGCATGAATAGGATACGTCTGCGTGTTTTAAAAAAGACCGAAGAATACAAATAACTTTCACTGATCATGACATTGAAATCATTAACCGTTGTATTCTTCCCAGTGCATCAAGCAAAGTCATAAAAGTTTTACAGTCGAAACATATATTATTTTAACATTCAATACAAATAATTTTCAAGAATCTTTTCCAGCTTTATCTATGTTATGACTTGAAGATATTATAGCATGTTCGAATATAGATCTCTTTCATATAATCATGTATCCAAAAATATAATGTGGGATCCTGGGATACACGCTTTTTCTCTCTATTTCGGTATATAGGTGTCAATTTATAATTGTAATTTCATGTATATACATCACATTTCTAGACAGAAATTGAGTTGGTTCGTGCACAAAGGTGAGTGTTAAATTCCCCTTGCTAGCGAGTCAGTTCTCGTCTACCTCGATTCTTTTCCTTGGACCTTGTTCTATCTTTTTTTCAGGGTGGGTGTGGGTGGGCGCTTTGTCATGTGGGTTAGGGCGCCGGTGCTTGAGCGCAAGGTCATGTCGGTTAGAGCATTGGTGCATGAAGTCTAGGTGATAGGTGCTGTTACATCCTACACGGGTTCAATTCCTGCTTGGAACAAATTATAACTCTTTAACCTGTTTGAGAATATTGATGTCAGTCGATATAATTTATTCATATAATCATGGATCGAAATATATAATGTGGGATCCAGGGACTTGCATTTTCCCATCTGTTTGGTATATAGGTGTCAATTCATAATAATAATTTCATGTATATACCCCGTATTTCTAAATATAAATCCAGCAGGTCTTGTGCTTATATCATAGTGTCACAATCTGCTTGCCAAGCGAGTGAGTTCTGGTGCACCTCGAATCCTAACCTTCGACCTTATTCGGTCTTTTGTAGGGTATGTGCGCACATTCTTGTAGGACTGGGAGCTGGTGCATGTAAGCAAAGTGATAGGTGCCGTGTGTGTGTGTATGTGTGTGTGTGTGTGTGTGTGTGTGTGTGAGAGAGAGAGAGAGAGAGAGAGAGAGAGAGAGAGAGAGAGAGAACAGGGTATATATTTCAATTTGGTAGGCAGGTTCCTATATATTTCATTGCGAAATTGTACTAACGCGGTTTTCGTCACAAGATTATCGTGTCCAAGAAGCGCTAAAGACTTATAATTCAAAGCTTGATTCAAAGGTTTTGAAATAAATTTCATATGCTCGTCTAAACGTGCATAGGAACCTGCCTACTAAATTTAATTTATCTTCGTCACGAGACTTTGTATAATCGTGCTCACCATCTCTCTGGGACGGACGGAGGGATGGATGTACTGAAGGACTGACAGGAGTAAATCAATATGACCTCGCTGCACTTCCAGCGGTGGTATAGAATTGGGTGTCTTCTGATTTTATGCATTCCTGGAGTACCCATTTTATTCTATTTTCCAAACGAAATGGAGTAATTCTCCAAAAGATTCTAAACCAATTAAAAGAGGCTTTCTTCTGTAATACATTAGCAATATATGAAATTCAAAACATCTTTCCAAGCAGAGTCATGGGACCGAATTCGAACACAACAAACAAAGACTTCAGATATAAATTGGTTTTGGCGATTTAACTAGGGCTAGAGATGAGTGTAGGCATTAATACATGAAATGTCAAAATCTCTCGAGGGAAATAGACTCTTCATACAATTTCCTCTTCATCTGTCCCCTTTGTGGCACTTTAAGTACCATAATCAACGCACCGACCTTTCTACTCATCTCCATTTCCAGGAATTCGTTTAGCTCGAGTATTAAACCCTTGATAACATTTCTGTTTAATACTGCCGTTTTCGATAGCCATAGATCAGTTTTATTTGGTTCATTTCGAATTTATTGCAGATAAAACGGACGCCTTTGGAAGCGATGAAATTGCTGGGGCGATAGGTGGCGCTTGTGTCATTGCAGTATGGGGTATTGTAGTCATCATATTGATATGCATTGTATGGAGGTAAGAGCTCTCTCTCTCTCTCTCTCTCTCTCTCTCTCTCTCTCTCTCGCCCTCTCTCTCTATCTCTCTCTCTCTCTCTCTCTCTCTCTCTCTCTCTCTCTCTCTCTCTCTCTCTCTCTCTCAGTTTTATCAACAATAGTGTACTCCCGAGTGTAATGGCCACAAAGTTTGAATATATGTATATATATATATATATATATATATATATATATATATATATATATATATATATATATATATATATATATATATATATATTAAAAGAAAGTGGGGATTTTCTCTCAATATTTATATTTCTATTTTCTTTAAAGTAACGTATATGCGTGTAAGCAATACAAAGTCAATAGAACATATGAATGCAAACACGCGCAAACGCATGCAAGAACAATTAAGACAAAAAACTAACGAATAAATGTATGAACAATGGAAAATAATAGACATATAAGATGGAAACGTCCACTTTCACGGATGCAAATAAAAGGTTTTTTATCCTATACACTGGCTCCACTTTTTGAAATGATTCTAAATGAGTTGCCGCACTCTCTGATAGTTAGGGTGGGGTGGGTGCTGGGGTGGTATTGTAATCATTCTTGTCTATGCTTTTAATATCTGTGTGTCGGCAGAATACCTTGAGAACAGTCTTATGGAATGGTGTTAATGTTATTGAAGATAGTACATGAAACAATTATAATTTGGAATTTGTTTGTCATCAACTGCTAGATGATAACCACCATTAAGGTTAACTTATACTTATGATATAATTAGGAACGATTGAGTTGCCTCTTCTTAGAAAATAAATATGTTAGCACTATAAGCATTCTCTTGGAGGAAGGTACTTACCTTTTCAAAAGTTCTTCTTTTTTTTGTTTATCATACGCCATCTTCCTTATAGTTGAATTTTATATCTGCATAAGATGTTTTTCTCCACCTAATTATATATTGCACTTGATTTGGTATTTCTGTTATTGTCAGTTCCTTTTATGTATAATACATTCTGTTTCAGTCGGGTTTTATTACTGCACATATATTGAGGATATTTTCTTATTCAAAGAGAATAACATATATTTCATTGAGTGGGTGAAAAATTCTAGTTGGTGATAAATACTGTTTTCACCCTCGAGATGAAATAATATCCGTTATTCACTCGGAACAAGCAAATTTCCTTTTTATTTTATGGTCTAATGAGTTGGCTATCTAAAGTATATAACAGAAACAGTACCAGATGTCTTACGGTAATGTCTACCGTTTACTGTTTATGTTCTGCTGTGTTTTGTGTGCCTGCTCACACAAAATAGTTCCACTTTAGACGGATACAAATAATTGATATTTCCACAATAACAATCTACTAGTTTCAAGGATAGCAGTGATTATCAATAAGAAAACAACCACAAGTTGTTTATCGATGTATAATTCTTTTCGATTAGCGCGCAATAAAATATCAAAGAAGTTCAACGGCATTTTTTTAGCATTCCAATCGTCGAGAAAATATGATTGATGGAAGCTGAATTTGGCTAGAAAAAGGATATGTAAACAAGACATTTTAGAATGTGTATACAACATTTAGTAAAGACATTAAGTACATTTTAGTCACTGTCACTGTCATTGGAAAGAATGCGTCTCTATTTCCTCTGCAGTGAAGTAGTTCCTGTAGCTAGAGTGAAAAAGTATAACTTTGTCTGGGGAAAATCCAATAATTCACGGAGTAGTATAAAATAATATGGTTAACTTATACTTCCTGTTCAAGAAAAAATAGAATTGCTTGTCATCAGCTAAAAATAATACTTCAGAAATCATCCTCATTATCATCACTATTATCATCATTATCAATACTACTACTAAGAATAATAATATGATTATGTATTTTTAAAACACGTACCCCCGCAATTCCCCGCTCTGATCTCTTCGCCGAAGTTTGAACCTATTTGGCTGAATCCCTGAGGGCAAGGACTGTCCCAAGGGTAAATGTTAGTTGGGTACAGGTATTTGTCGTTTCATGCCCAATAAGTATAGATCTGGTGTAGGCATTTGTCGTTTCATGCCCAATAAGTATGTAGCTGGTGTAGGTATTTGTCGTTTCATGCCCAATAAGTATGTAGCTGGTGTAAGCATTTGTCATTTCATGCACAATAAGTATGAAGCTGGTGTAGGCATTTGTCATTTCATGCCCAATAAGTATGTAGCTGGTGTAAGCATTTGTCATTTCATGCCCAATAAGTATGTAGCTGGTGTAGGCATTTGTCATTTCATGCCCAAAAAGTATGTAGCTGTGTAAGCATTTGTCATTTCATGCCCAAGAAGTATGTAGCTGATGTAGGCATTTGTCATTTCATGCCCAATACGTATATAGCTGATGTAAGCATTTGTCGTTTCATGCCCAATAAGCATGTAGCTGATGTAGACATTTGTCATTTCATCCCCTATACCTGGTGTAGGCATTTGTCGTTTCATGCCCAATACCTAGTGTAGGCATTTCTAGTTCATGCCCAATAAGTATGTAGCTGGTGTAAGCATTTGTCGTTTCATGCCCAATAAGTATGAAGCTGGTGTAGGCATTTGTCATTTCATGCACAATAAGTATGTAGCTGGTGTAGGCATTTCTAGTTCATGCCCAATAAGTATGTAGCTGGTGTAGGCATTTGTCATTTCATGCCCAATAAGTATGTAGCTGGTGTAGGCATTTGTCATGTCATGCTAAATAAGTATGTAACTGGTGTAGGCATTTGTCATTTCATGCACAATAAGTATGTAGCTGGTGTAGGCATTTGTCATTTCACGCCCAACAAGTATGTAGCTGGCTAGGCATTTGTCGTTTCATGCCCAATAAGTATGTAGCTGGTGTATGCATTTGTCATTTCATGCCCAATAAGTATGTACCCGGTTATATCGGTAGGGATCTCAATAGTTTCTAAGTTTTAACCCAGGGGCTTAGTTCCTTAAGAGTGGTGGTAAGGATGAACACAGGGGTCTATCTCAGTTGCAGTAAGAATTCTGTCTTTTCATGCCCAATAAACACGTGGGTCATTGATCATTGATCACACATCCCTACGCTCAGACATGTGTAACAAAGAAATCTAGAGTTATTTTAAACGACAAATCGCTCCCCCCCCCCACTCCTCCCACATAAACACAATTACCACCTCTACCAGCTCCACCTCCAGGGACGAGATGAAGATTCCAAAAGCGTTGGCACATTCCTGTCCCTTGAAAATATCACTGAACCAAGTTTAATGTGTCTAGCGTTCTAGCTTTAACAGTGTAAGAAAAGCTAATGGACATAACAGACTGTATCACAATATCCCCAAACTTCTTTAAAGGCTCTCGGATAACAATTATATTAAAAAGTTTTCATTCCTCAATCTTGCCAGTTTGAAGGTTCTGGGATAGCAATTATAATAAAGTTTCCATTCCTCAATCTTGACCTAGTTTTAAGCCAACAGTTGTTGCACTAATAAAAAGCTTGAAAAAATAGCACTCTAAAAAGTCATAGGAAATTGATCTTTCAGAAATTTGAGCTAAACCATTCCACCCTCATTTGCATAGGAGAGTCTTTTCAAATGTATACATTTATTAAGAAAAAATATAGAATATTTTATGAGTTGTTTCAGCTCAAAGCTTCTATATACAGTGAAATCTCTTAGTATTAAAACCTCTGTAAACCGAAATCCCCCTGAAACCCAATTTTTTTTCTGGTCCAGAATTGTTCATTCTTTGATTTGAATAACTTCAACTCAGTAAACCTAAACTCCTATACTCTGAAACACGAAAGAAAATTTCGGCCCTTTATAGCAATTTTACATTAAAGTGGACCTACCCCCCCCCCAAAAAAAAAAAAAAAAAAAAAACCAAAACAAAAACAAAAACAAACAAACAAACAACTAAAACTTTTTCAGATCATGTGACCTGCCAGTGGTCTTTCGAACAGCCTAGAGCCATACAGAGTCAAATGAAACACAAAATAGAAAAATGTACAGTGTCGTGTCCCATTCATTATACCGAAAAATGAACTATTGAGGCCTGACTCAACGAAGCAAGCACATAAAGGTTCCGTTCTACTGTTATTACGTACTTCTGAAAGAGGGACAGATATAAGGTGAAGTTGTGTGCGTTTGCAACAGGCACAATGGAGAGAATGTTGGCATACCTCTGTGCACTGTAACTGAATTATTTTTTATATGTGGTATTAGAGAAACAACGCGCTGCCTAAAGCAGACAGCTGATCGAAGTGACTGATCCCATTTGCTCAAGAAATGAACTTGAACTAGTCCATAGTACACTAACTTTAGCAGTTATTAAAATAGGGAAATTAAATTTTGTCAGAGTAGACAATACTAACTTCTGTAAGTGCAATAAATGAATCATAAAAGATGAAAATACAACAACCAAAAGAGTTCTTGGCTATTTTGTTTTGTTTTTTTTAAATTTACCTTTGAAGCCCAGGAAGTGAAAATGACCAATTGGAGCTAGCAGTCTTTTGAGAGATGCACATCTGAAGTCAATCAAAGCTGTATGGTTTATAACCCAAATTACACCCATCAATCATACACCAAAATAAAGGAAATACAAAGTTATATTAACAATTCCTTTGATATACTAGGTCTTTAAAAAAAAAAAAAAAAAAAAAAATACATGATAACTGGTCAGGAAAACCTAGGAATTTCTTTTTCTTAAAAAATCAAACCCTATGCATAGTACGAAACTGTAGAGCAGAACCAAAAGATAGAATGTTAAGTGCAGGACTGGGATGGGATTTTTTCAGGAGCTTTGGCGTTTAGACATTTTCGTTTGAAGAACTGAAACTAGGGATAATATAGAACCGAAATGGAAAGTATTTAATTTTGAATGCATCATTATACAACGATAGTACAAAATACGTTATATGTCTTTGGATGACTTTATTACCAATCAATGATTTCTTTTATTCCACAGACGGAGGAAACGAGATTTCGCCATATTTAATCGGAACTCTGCATTGACCTCGACCACGAACGCCACCTTTCACGAGACTGATAGCATATCACCATTCAATGTGGCTGCCGGCCAAACGGAATGCATTTATCGAGGGGAAAAGATATTTATATATCCTGAGGTGGAAGCAGTTGATGCTTCATTTAACACATGCAATGAACCATATCATGACACGTTGGACGCTCAACTTGAGAAAGAAGAATGTCTTGAACTTGTTCGTTACGATGGAGGTGAAGAGCATCTGGACATGGAGACCGACTTCAATGGAAGAAGGTCTCGGGAACAGGAAAGTGTATTCATTTCATTAAATGGACCATCAAACAGTGTTACATGAATGGCTGCCATTGTTAATAATGTCTTACTTTCTTACTTGGTCTAAGAGTTGTTTCTGAGGAGAATGCAAGGTATATTTTATGAACTCCTGAAACCAATTAGATGGACTTAAGACATGAGACACATTACGATGTGCGTTACGAGCGGAAATATTTCCAAACAATCATTTTGTTTAGTTGAAAGCTTTCATACGCATCTAGTGACGTACTTTTATTTTAGGGATATTAGCGAACATATACGGTTCCAACATTATGTTGGTGATAGAAGAGGCTCGTGTCCTTTGGCCAGGTTCTGGTTTTTTTTGTTGCTGTTGTTTTTCATTTTTTTTATCTCTCTTAGAAAGCTTACTAATCAGACACAAGCTTTTCATTATCTTGGATTAAAATGAAACATACTTACTCTGTGTACTCTATTTTAAGATTTAATGTTCTCTTTTCTAAGATAAATACTTCTGTATTAAGACATTCATTTTTCACATCTGTACACGTATGGAACGAAGGAGATAATATCAAATGAGGGAACGTTTAGATTTTCAAAAATTCCTATACGTTTAAGCTGGGGGAAGCATCCACTTAAAAACAGGGGAATAAATATAATGACACGTATGGGGTTTAAAGACTGATACATGCGTTTATTTCCCAAACATAACACAGTAACATCTTGGAGTAGAATGGTTTCAAGTGGGACGATTATTTTGAATGCTGATCTTCTACGCATGTGCGTGAACTTCTTTATCAGAAATGGATTTATTCATTTTACTAATTCCGTCAAGTATTACACCCTGGAATAGCTCAATGCTAATGGCAGAAGTTAAAACAAATGAGTTGACTGCATGGATTTTATAGACTTTCTTTTGACAAACGAATACAGTCTGGAAGGGTGTTTCTCCTTCCCAAGACCTTGACAGTTCGCTCAGAGATTGAAAAAAGATCCTCACTTTCATAGACAGAAACAATGCTTAACCTAATGTGACGATCGATCCATATTTACGCTCTTAGCCATGAGCATGTATAAAAATGAGAACAAATGCAGATCCTGACTCGCTGGACATTTTGTCTTGACATGTCTAAGTAAGGGATGTAAGAGAATCACTTGTAATGCGATGATTCAACGGTAGTGGATTGGCTTTTTTGCCTTAGCTGCTGTACATTTTATCTCCCATTTTAATCATATCAATTATAACCCTGCTTTTGGCCTGGATTTTAATTATATCAATTCTTACCCTTGCTTTTGGTCGGGATTTTAATCATATCAAATCTTATCCCTACTTGTAATATAGTTTTTTATAAACAAATTACTAGATAGATAGTTCAGATACATGTATGTGTCATGCAGCATACACGTACATTGACAAAACTCAGTTTGGTTTCTTTGATACATAGTAAAAAATATTATGTGAACTATATGTTAGTATCGGTAGATTTTTATCTTGTTACTGGGTATGGGTATGTGTACTCTTGCTTTTAAATCGTCCTTGAATGTAGAAAATAAATCGAGTAATTTAAAAAAATTAGCATTGAAATGATTTTTTGCCCAAGTAATTAAATTCGCTTTATTCGTTCAATAAAAGTTTATATTTTTTTCCGATGTAGAGAATTGATATAGAGAAATTGCTCCAGAGAAGCTTTTGACAAGAAGAAGCTTTCCCAGTATTTCGGCAGATTCTTCAGGTAGATGTTCATAAAATGTTGGTGACGTAGCCGCGTCGACATTTCACTATTGTTTATGTAAAAATAGCGCCTCTCACAAATGAGAAAACATTAGTTCCTTTTGTATACAGCTATTACAAAGAACATGATTTTTCTTCTGAATACTTAGCCAGACAAGTTTGAAGCTCTTTCTTACTTCTAGAAGAAAAGGCAACCAACCGACCTGAAAAATGTGAAAACCATCGTTGTCACGGGGCCTGTCTTAAAATTTGTGACGTTCACATTTGCAGCTTTTGTTTAAATTTCGACATAGACAGTAAAATTCACCAAAATTATGGCCTTCTTTTTGGTAATCAAATGAGATACAACCGTCCCCAACTTTCCGCGGCTAGAAACAACTATGTATCCGCCTGGCTGTAGGAGGTTGAGCTTATTGTCAACATTCCAACCCACAGAGTGATTACAAGCGATTCGCTTTATAGTCCAACCAATAACAGTTAATAGTCGTAAATAATAGCAAGCATGTACATCATTCTTAAAACAAAGACGAGAACGAGCTTTAATTATATTGGTCTAAAAAAAATTCGAAGTCGTCTGCTTCAGAGATAAAAGGTGCTATTTATTAGGGATTTTGATGTGCTGAATTCAAATATGACAATTAAAATAACTGATTGGATACTGTTTCCAAGATATTTAAGTTTTTACATTTTATGTCTATGTGTATTGTGTACAAAGTAGAGTTTTAATCATAAATTGTAAACCTAGGTCTTTTCATGTGTTTATGGTTGCTTTACATGATAATATTTTACCTGTCCTGTTTATGTAACACTTTAAAAAAACAGCAAAAGGGTTATATAAATAAAAATATATTGAAACAAAAGTCAAAAAACTATTATGTATATATAAGTACATAGTTTAGTCCTTATTCGGTGTCTACTCGGCGCTTCTTGGCTTGTCTCTTGTATTCATTAAACGGAGCATCTCTTGTCACTGTCCAGCAATAGTCTGCAAGCATTGATGGGCTCCATTTGCCCTGATAGCGTTTCTCCATTGTTGCAATGTCCTGGTGAAATCGCTCGCCGTGCTCGTCGCTCACTGCTCCGCAGTTCGGTGGACACAAATCCAGATGAGAGTGCAAAAGATGTATCTTTAGTGACATGTTGCAACCAACGCTTTTGTGTGCCTTGAGGAGGTTTTCCACCAACTCCCTGTAGTTGTCTGCCTTGTTGTTTTCGAGAAAATGTGTTGCCACTAACTGGAAGGCTTTCCATGCCGTCTTTTCGTTGCCACGCAGTACACGGTGAAATGCATCATCTCGAAGAAGTTCGCGAATCTGAGGACCAACAAAGACACCTTCCTTTATCTTAGCTTCACTTAACCTTGGAAATTTTCCAAAGAGGTGCTTGAAAGCTGCTTGTGGTTTGTCCATGGCTTTGACAAAGTTCTTCATCAGACCCAGCTTGATGTGCAAGGGTGGTAACAAAATCTTCCTTGATTCAACACGTGGTGGATGCTGACCACTTTTCATCCCAGGCTCCAATGACTGTCAGAGTGGCCAATCTCTCTTGATATAGTGCGAATCTCTTGCACGACAATCCCATTCGCAGAGAAAAAGCAGTACTTTGTGTATCCAGTCTGCGACAAAGCAAGAGAGCAAGAACATTGAAATCGCCACAAAGCTGCCACTGATGTTGGTCATAGTTTATGTACCTCAAAAGTTGTTTCATGTTTTCATAGGTTTCCTTCATATGGACTGCATGACAAACTGGAATTGATGGCAAAACACTGCCATTATGCAGCAAAACAGCTTTAAGACTCGTCTTCGATGAATCAATGAACAGTCTCCACTCATGAACGATGTTGAGGGCTGCCATGACACCATCGATGTTATTGCAGGCTACAAGATCACCTTCCATGAAGAAGAATGGGACAATATCCTTTTGACGTTCACGGAACATGGAAACCCAAACATCACCTGCCAGGAGATTCCACTGCTGTAGTTTGGAGACCAACAGCTCTGCCTTACTCTTGGGTAGTTCCAAATCCCTGACAAGGTCATTCAGTTCACCTTGTGTTATGAGGTGTGGTTCAGAGGAGGAGGATGGGAGAAAATATGGATCATGTGACATTGGTGGTTCAGGACTAGATGTTTCATCCTCTTCCTCTTCGTCGTCTGACTCAAGTGAGAATGATTCTTGTGAACCAGGAACCGGCAGTCCTTCTCCGTGGGGTACTGGGCGTATAGCTGACAGAATGTTTGGATAATGCACAGTCCACATTTTCTTCTTTGTCACACCTTTCCCAATTGGAGGCACCATGCAGAAGTAACAATTGCTGATATGATCTGTTGGCTCTCTCCAAATCACTGGCACTGCAAAAGGCATAGATTTCCTTTTCCTGTTCAACCACTGGCGAAGATTTGTTGCACAAGTGTTTCAGCATATGTGTGGGGCCCACATCTTGTCCTGATCTCCAATTTTGCAGCCAAAATAATGGTGATAGGCTTTCTTAACCATCGTGGTTATACTGCGCTTTTGTGATGCAAAAGTCACTTCACCACAAACATAGCAGAAGTTATCTGCATTGTTCACACAAGTACGAGGCATCTCTGCTCACTTTGACTAAACAGAAATGTGTCCCTTTGCAAAATCAAACACTGACAAATAAGAGAGCACGACACTGTATGGTTTGTAGAGCTGATATAGGGTAATTTCTTCAGCAGAGTGATCTAAGCTTAGTTATGATTGCATCATCCATGACTTCTAGGAATAACATGATGTAATTCATATCATTATGACGCAATACCAGCTTCAAATTGCATCATTCATTGTTTTGCCTAAAAAGCAAGTACTGTCCAAACCCAGTCATAGATTTATTCATAGATCCAGTCAAAAATGTATTTTAGTCATTTCTGGTTTAAATTGAGATCCCTTCCCTCTATAACACACTTATCCTCCGCCATTGCCAAGT
Source organism: Margaritifera margaritifera (assembly GCA_029931535.1). NCBI lineage: Eukaryota > Metazoa > Mollusca > Bivalvia > Unionida > Margaritiferidae > Margaritifera > Margaritifera margaritifera. The sequence continues at coordinate 387,669 of JAQPZY010001164.1, forward strand.
CAAGGGTCGTATATACTGACCCAGTATAATATCTTTAAAACTAGAGCCAATCAACAATTGTAAGCATCATTTTCTTTCTCAGTGACCCAGAATTAGTAAAGTTTGACAACATTTATTGCAGAAGCATTTTGGCTCTAGACCAGTGTTACCTGAGATAGAGTCATGCTGAGTGATATGAAACGTGCCGATTTCTATTTACGTGTTATTATAATTGCATGTATATAACAGATAGTTTCTCTTTTTCTATATCTATATAACAATAATAATAATAATAATAATAATAATAATATTTATACATGTACTTTTCCCAACCCCTTTTTAAGGTGAAGACATTCATATCTCTCTTTGTGATTGTGTCATTTGATACAAACATGTCAAGAGTTTTTGGACATTAGTAAACGTCACTGTTGTTTTCGAAATCAAACATGGAATAAAAAGATCAATCTTGCAAACAAATTTCATCAAAAGAAAACCATGATCAAATACTAAAATCTACTAGCTTTGCTCACGAAGGGACCTTTTATTTGCTAGTAGTGTAAAGGCTGGTTGATGGACTGGTTTTTAACAGTACTTTGAGAACGTTACTGTGAATATCATTCCAAGGAAATGGGATCCAAGTGCCTTCCCTTAGGTACATTGAAACAGCCGACCCGGGCTGGCCTTGACAGGCATCGAACCCATGCCCTTGGATTACGAGTCCGACTCTCCACAAAATGAGCTACCGCGGCCCACTGACATTCAGTGCAAAAGACTGATAATTGAAACTTTCTCCACCAAACACGATTGATGAGAAAATGTCTTTTTTATGTTTATCGCAAGTGATTTTAGAGTAGGAAAATCTGAAACTGAAGGATTGGCATTTAATATCATCTCGCTATTTATAGCTGACTAAGCTGACTTGATGCTACATGGAATACTACTACTACTACTAATAATAATAATAATAATGACTCAATAATTATTACGCGAAGACTGTATCTGCCTAATTTTTAACTTTATTGCAAGTCGTTTCCATGAGGAAAAAAAAAATGGAAGAGACATAAACAAAACTTCCAATCAACAAGGTTTCATTCATCATCGCTCTTAAGGTATCACTACACTAACTGAGCCATCGACTATTAATACATCCTATTGTAATCCCTAAGAAAATTATTATTATTATTATTATTATTATTATTATTTTCCTTGACAAAAGCTGACCAGCGAGGAATGTTGTTTGTATTCAGTATAAAGCAATATCTGATACGAAACAGAAAAATAAAATTTTTGTTGAATTCATCCTGGTGGCTTTTGCATAGGATGACAACATTTTTCTAAAGATTCCGATAATTTCGGTAAAATGCAACCATTTCCCAAAAATGACACTTAAAGGGAGAGTCCATGAAATGTTCATTCTTCATTATTTAATAGATAATAAGTTCATAAATAAAGAGAATGTAAATGATAATAACTTCATAAATAAAGAGAATGTAAATGTAATTCGAAAATAAAGTAATGTTTATAGAAACATTTAAGTTCAAACTTATGAATATCAGCCATATCTACCCTGTTTTGGGCGCCGCCATATTTGCAGAGGTAAAAGGTATGAATGATATAAAAGCCTCCGAGGATACCCGAATGGTTCGTTGCGTCACGAGTTCGGTTTTTGTTAACTGCTGTATACACTAAAGCTAAGAATATTGTTCAAGAGAAATATTTTCATAAAATCTAAACTTTATTAACACAAAACCTCGAGTTATGATTGCTTTTACTTCAACTGCTCACTTTTGTAGCACCAGAGGACTTAAGTTTGTGACAATTTCCGACACAGTAAACGTTTAAGACTATGCTGTGATCTCTGGAACTATGACTTGAAACAGATAAACATGCTTTATCTGGGCCAAAAATGAAAAGCATCAGTTCCTGTTTTGGCTTTAACATCAGAAATGCCTGACTAGTAAATTAACAGTTTCTTATGTTCTGCATGGAAGTACTGTAGTCCCGAGATTCACCTGCCTATTATATGTATCTATCAGAATAAACCGACCATGTCACGTCACAGACAGTCTCTTTTAATTGCGGCCGAGAGTGAAAGCAATAATACAATACTTTCTGCACAAAATTCCATTCTAGTGTGGAGATTATATAAAACATGTATCTTACATCCTATATTGAATAAATTAAATGTAACATGGACATTTCCTTCAAGTTTTGTTGAACTGTTGAGCTGTTGTGTTCCAATTATTCTTTTACAAAAGTAGGATAAACTTAGTGAAAGTTAACTCACCACTAGTGAACTGGAACCCATTAAAAAAGTTGTTAAAGAAAAAGAAAAATATACGTAAATTATTATTTGTATTGTGGCCTTGAAGTTTTTCTTGGATTTGTCCTCCAATAGTGCAAAGACAGAACGATAGCTCCGACATCATTAATCACCATTGGTTTATGATGTATTGATATTGCGTCCTTCTTGTTGTTTTTGTACGTGAACTACATTCTCCTTTTGATAGCAATTAAATCAGCTAAGTACGGAATCTCGAAACATTTAAGTACAAAGCACTAAGTGAAGCTAGGAGTCCTTAAAATTTAAACTGTATCTATATTACGACGAAAAACATCTGGCAACAATTACAACCCGCCCTCGATGGCTCTGGTGTCAGCGAGTTGTAGTCCTGAGCCCAAAGATTAAACAATTATGTAACTATTCAACGAAAAGTCATGGAATAGTTTAACCTGAGTTCCTCTCATTTAATAATAAATTGCAATGTCACTGTATTTTTCTAAGCACTATATCAATCATGCAACTTTGAAGTTAGTTTATGTCTTGTGCAGTTTCGAGAATGCATGGACTGATATTAATCCGACACTATCCAAAAGAAGAATTCTAATTCATTTTACTGGGTTCTAATGTCATAGCAATCTGAGTACAGTATCAAACAAGAATTGAAATAATTAAAAAAATACAAAAAGGGGAACTATTTTAAGTGTCAATACTCCGCCTGAGTCCATGTGTGTGTGTAGTAGTAGTAGTAGTAGTAGTAAGCAACAAAATACATGTTTATAATCTGCACAAAAATAATAATACAGTGGAGCAATGGAGTAGTCATCGCCGTCCCTAGTTTTTCCGTATCTAACGCCTTTTAGTTAGTACTTCGCCCTGAAAAGATTTTTATCTCAATATTTATCTTCAATACATTGCTATAATGTATCAATTGCCTATGTTTCAACGTTTATAATTATAAAATAATCATAATATTAATGAACATTACTGGCCTAAATCACAATGTTTCACGAATTCATTTGACCCAAAACATCTCCTTCGTGAACGATTCACAAGGTATGGTTATTATTATTATATATTATATCTATATTATCTTCATGTACCATGCGTAAGAGCAGATTAGGATGCCTTCAAAAAGAACTACTGTGATACAGAGTGTGGTATGTTAATTACATCCAAGAAAGATGAGTACTTTTATGTTATACATCAATGTTGTCGCTGGCTTTTGAAACTGTCCAAGAATCTCAACGACTGTTTCAACTTAGATTGAAAACACTGCATTACTTCCGTACCAGCTTGAAGTCCGTAGGCATGAAATAAACCCCGGGCATATTTGAGAAAAGTCTCTTTACCTGGTACACCACTCCGTGGTTTTATTTATGATGAAAAAACAGAATTTGCAACTTATTTTCTCTACACAATCAGGAAGTTGTAACTCTCAGATTACTATCAGAGTATTTGGCACACATTTATATAGTGTGGAGTTGTATTCATAACACTAGAATAACTATTTTATATAGTGTAGAGTACAAATTAAAGAGTGGCTGATCTATCAGTTGTATTCCTAAAACTAGAATAACTATTTTATATAGTGTAGAGTACAAATTAAAGAGCGGCTGATCTATCAGTTGTATTCCTAAAACTAGAATAACCATTTTATATAGTGTAGAATACAAATTAAAGAGCGGCCGATCTATCAGTTGTATTCCTAAAACTAGAATAACTATTTTATATAGTGTAGAGTACAAATTAAAGAGTGGCTGATCTATCAGTTGTATTCCTAAAACTAGAATAACTATTTTATATAGTGTAGAGTACAAATTAAAGAGCGGCCGATCTATCAGTTGTATTCCTAAAACTAGAATAACTATTTTATATAGTGTAGAGTACAAATTAAAGAGTGGCTGATCTATCAGTTGTATTCCTAAAACTAGAATATCTATTTTACGTAAAGTGTATTAACTAAGAGTCAAGATGATAACAATAGGAAATTATAGCTGATTTATATTTCATTTTATTATGTACCCTAGTAAGCGAGATAACTACTGAAGTATTCCAAATATCTAGTCAAAGAGATGGATAGTGTCCCCTGTTTTCTGGAGTTTTTACATACTATTATTGTGGTTTTATAAAAAAAAAATATATTAGGCAGGGACAGTAGCGGCGCGGGGGTGGGGGGTGGGGGGGGGGGGGTGTTGCTATCGCCGTCTGGCGATATTTCACCTCAGGTTAGTGTAACGAGGGCAATTCTTCCCATCATGGGGGGGGGGGAGGGAGGTTGGAGGTTGGCAACTGATATAAAAAAATGTTTTCTGTGGCAAAGTAGGGGCGCCGCTAAATAACGTTGCCCCCAGACGCCTGCGTAGGGGCACCACTAAACAACATTGCCCCCGGGCGCCTCAAACCCTCGCACCACCACTATGCAGGAATGAATATATTGTAATAAACCTAGGGTATGTGCTATTTGTTTTACGTCTCCGTTAATAGCTTTGTTATATTTTAGTGATTATTTGTTTGATAATGGAGAGTCGGTGTTGGGAAGATATTTCTTAATCCAAGTAATTAGCAAATTTCTAGGAGCAGACGTCATAATGGACAGTATTCACGAGACTTTATGGCACCATGGATTAATTTAGTAAAATGCCCCTCCCCAAATTCTCAACATAGGGAGTTCTCTGGATATTTTTAGGTATACGTGTTTAGTAATTTGAGAGAGGTATAATTCTTTGTATTGGGTGTTTGGGTCGTATTTTGTATTGCATGGCGTGTGAAGTACTTATATTCGGCTACGAAAGGCTTACTGGTGAATCATGCAAATGTGAAACAAGAAAAACTATGCAAGTGTGAAATTAGAGTTTCGTTATGTGTGGTCATTAGGTTATTAGAGGAAAATTATAAGTAGTGTTTGCGCTTTTAAGAATCTTTCAGTTGACAACGACTGCTGTCTTGAGGTCCTTGGAAATAGGGGAAACATGGACTATCAAAGCCAGGCTCACGGAGGTGTTTGATTCGCTCGGTAGAGAGACGCCTTGTGTGTAACAATATATTTAAATTTCTGCAAAAATAAAGCAAAACTACATCTTATGTGACATGACAAGTTATTTTTTGTTTTATGAGATTATTTAAATCATGACCAGGGTAACAAAATAGTTTATTGGAGGAAGATTTCTTCTTAAATTAAATATTTGATAGAGAAACTGCTAGTATTTGCTTACAAAATGGAGTTTTATACTTACTTTAATAGATGGACAGTCTACACGGTTTCACGAATGCTTTCAATGGATAAAAGTTTTTTTAAGAACAAGAATATGTATGCAACCCCTTTGATATTCAGCCCCAGGAATTATTTGCTTAACTTCAGCATTAAAGCATTCCAATAGATTTAAATTCTCATTAGTCTGGCAATGTAAACATACCGTTGAATCAAAGGTGTAACTTGTTCACAGTGGCTCAGATATTTACAAAGGATTTCAAATGATTTAACTGATAACTAAAGCCCAGAACCTATAAAGGATTTCAAACGATTTAATTGATAACTAAAGCCCAGAACCAATAAAGGATTTCAAACGATTTAACTGCCAACAAAAGCCAAGAACTGCACCTAGAACCAACTAACATATATTAATAACAATGTATATTTCAAACATCTCCAGTGGCGGCCTGAGTTAGGGTGGGATCGAGGGAGGGATCAATTGCCCCCTGCCGCAGGGCAAAGAGGGGGGAGGCGGACGCCGTCAAAACCTTTTTTTGTCCCGTCACCCCCATCTAAGCCCCCGGTTTTCAGGGCTTAGATGAGGGGGGGGGGGGGGTTGAAGGATGGCAACTGACATAAAAACTATTCTTTGTGGCAAAGTAGAGCGCCAATACAGAACATTGCTCCCGGGCTCCTCGGTAGTGGCGTCATTAAAGAGCATTGCCCCCGGGCGCCTCAAACCCTCGCGCCGCCACTGAACATCTCTCTCTCTCTCTCTTATACACATGATGAAAATTGTCATGTTTTGTGTTATGTATTTCATATATATATATATATATATATATATATATATATATATATATATATATATATATATATGTATATATCAGACAAAGGCTAACACTATAACACTAGTTTGGAAGAAATTCTGGCCTAACCATTTTGACACTTTGGATAAATTGAATATGTATAAACTAAAGACACCCATACTAATTAAATGATCAATATACCTTCTAAAGCAACCAATAAAAATTAAATGAATAATACACTTTTCTAAGGCAACCAATAAAAATTGAATGAATAATATACCTTTCTAAAGCAACCAATACAAATTGAATGAATAATACACCTTTCTAAAGCAACCAATAAAAATTGAATGAATAATATACCTTTCTAAAGCGACCAATACAAATTGAATGATTAATACACCTTTCTAAGGCAACCAGTTTAAATTTAATGATCAATACACCTTTCTAAAGCAAGTCATACAAATTAAATGCTCAAAATACCTTTCTGAAATCAACAAGAATGAGAGGAAAAGGAAGATGCCAATAAAATAGGGAGAGAGAGAGAGAGAATTACAAATATACACCAATATACACCAAACAGAGCGGAAAATTCTATCCCTGGATCCTACAGGAGAATGCTTGATAACATTAGCAGAATTTTTAAATACGACGAAATAATATTATCATGTAAGTTAGAGAATTTTAATTCGTACTCTACGGAGATTCGAACCCTGATCTGCGGGTTACGGCACCCGTCGCCTTGCCTGTAAGCACCAACCTCTTTATTATCTCTGATATAGGGGTTGGTGCTAACAGGCAAGGGGATGGGTGCCGTAACCTGTTTGATAATATATATATATATATATATATATATATATATATATATATATATATATATATATATATATATATATATATATATATATATATATTTATCACCCAGATTTTCCAGTTCAGCTTGTCGCGTGATGGGAATACCCTGTGTTGCGGACTAAAACAGTATTACATACATACATACATGCACAAATAAAAAGTACTTTGCTTTCTTTGCAATTTTTCTCCAGATTCTGGATTCTAGATTCGATAATAGGCAATGGGATTCACTTTAGCCCTTTCGTGCTCCACTGTCATGTGATTCTGGATATTATGAAATACCTGAACAATAAATAACAAGAAACTCAGATTTCAGTTTTAATAAATGTACTGAATGTAAATGGAAACGGTGCTGTTTTGCTTATAAAAGTCCTAATCAATCTGTCCAGAGAGAGCATAGTCCTGTCACGCAAGTATACATTGCTAAATACTACCAAGCGTTGCTGAGCGTACCAGGTTCTTAGACAACTCCAAGTCCAGCCACACAATTACTCCGCGCACAATTACACCGTGTAATGTTGCTCCAACACTATCCCTTTGACCCGTGCTATCCGGCGCACTACTATATTACAGTAGTTCTAACATTACCACACTGACCAATACTATCCGGCCCACTACAGTGTTACCGCTGCGCCAATACTATTACACTGACCAATACTAACCGGCCCGTTATCCTGTTACCGTTGGACCAAAACTATCATAATGGCCACTTCTTCAGAGGGCATTGACTTCCTGTCTGGGCTCTACTACCGGTAGTTACGCGCATGGATATTCAAAGATGCGAGTGGCCATTTCTGAATACGCTTGTCAGTTAAATCTATAACTCACAGTACACCCTTTCAGGAATATAAATGCTTTAAATATTCTTCATCAATCTTTGCTGTTGTAAAACAAGGTATATGCTCTGCAATCGCTCTGTATGATAGTCCTTTGGTCTAACCTTCGTTCGTTTGTTGGATTAACGACGTGTGCGGCCATTCGGCCATTTACGTCGATCTGGTCTAACCGATCATGATCATGCTTATATACGGTTGCAACACGTGACTGGTCAGCACTCATACCGGGATATAACGCATGCATCAAGTTCAGTGACTGCTGACCAGGCATTTACTTAAGGCCACTAAAGTAAAGGTAAGAACTATTTACATTACGATATATATATATATATATATATAGATATATATATATATATATATATATATATATATATATATATATATATATATATATATATTATCATAGCGTGTTTAAGGGCTATTGGTAATGCACAATTCGGTACAGGTGGGTGGGGGATGGTACTCTGATTGTGAAGAAATGGCTAAAAATTATGGTAATAGTGAAGTCCCATTTCTTTCAGTTAAGTATCCTGTAGCATTTAGCAGTGAGTGTGCGAAAGAATAACTTATAGTAAAAACAAATCCATTCCTTTTTGTCCACAGACTTTGATGCAGTGTACAGCAATGGAGTCTATATGCAGTGAAAAAGAAATGTCAATTACACTTTTGAATAATCGATTTAGTGGCAAGGAGAAGTGCATTTTGTATAAAACTTGGAGAAATTGAGCATGAACTGTTTTTCTGCACATACTGTTTGCAAATAAAATGGATTTTTGTCAGTCCTGAACAACCTTGAGAGTCGTTCCTAAAATAAGGTTGGGAGGCTTGTACTGGACATAAGCAGAATTTTATGATGAAGACAATAACACTATTGTCAATGTATTTTGGTAATAATAATAATGACACAATTTTCAGCCCCAAACATTATGATGATCCCCAAAATGAACAGTATGGAATATTTTCATATTCTTCGCTCACGTTTTTCTGTACATACACGTGGTTTTTTCGACACCGTAGAATCCACTATAGAAAAGCACATGTACATATATATATATATATATATATATATATATATATATATATATATATACGTGTATACATGCCATATTAACCGTCACTAACCATGTTGCGCAGTACTTAGTTTAACATTCACGATTATTGCCAGTCTTAACATCCAACAGAACTGAACGAAGTACCTTCTTCTAACGTATACAGCTGCTCATATATTTTACCTGATCCGTTTGTAATTTTGTTAAAATATTTCTTTTTCTTATTGATCCACACGGGAAGTGCCTTCTCACACACTAGCGGAAACACATACCACACAACTACAACAGTTCTCATACTTACAAGCAAATTCAATATATATCCTATTTATGCATACATTTAAGGTTTATTTAGGATAATTAGCTAATGTCAAGTATTTTTCATTATCTTTAAACGGGTATTAAGAACGAAGGAGTGATAATAGCCGAAGATATAAACTTCAGTGGAGTAATATTTACAGAACTACATGCAGTGAAAGAAGAGAGGAAAAGAAGTAAAATGTAAACAAGCAAGAAGGTCATTTCTTAGTATGTATTTCAGGAATATTCAGGAATTTGATTCGCTCTTAACAGAACCAACCACAACTGTACTTTCAATATGGAACGTTTGATAGCCATCGGGTTACAGGTATATGTGTAATATGACTGTCAGTCATGTGACCGGGTTGACTGGAATTAGACCAATATGGCAGCCCTCATTACATGACATCATGATGTTTGCCACATGCATTGTACGCAAGGCTCAGAGTATATGAAAAATGTAACGCTCGTTGCATCTTGCTTAGTCTTCATGCAACACGATAATTGCAATACAACAGTTCAATACTATCTCAATGCCGTGATCTATTATGCGTAAAATGCAATATCAAAGTGCCTATTTTAGCTCATATAAATATCTTTTCCGCAAAACAGATTGTACCTGTACATTTAAATGACAGTTTTTTAAAGTTAATAATGTATAGCTTTTCTCTTATTACGTACTATACGTGATATATGGCTATACCACACCGACGGTCCCTGTTAAGCCTATTCCCGTTACCAATAGCCCTTAATGCTAGCTACGTAGCATTGCCTCTTTGTATCAGTACCCTGCAGTAGGAATAAGTAGGAATAGCAGTATATCAAATATATTCCAAAAACATATAGAAAAATCCTTGTCTTTATTATCTCAAAGGTAATGTTAATCATTTATCAATAGATATTGCGTGTACTCGCATTCTTCATCTCACCAATAGATACTGCGTGTACTCGCATTCTTCATCTTGTTACTAACATCAGGCAAATATTTAAAGAACACAAATGCTATATCAAGCTAAACTATATCATTTCTGATATTTCGATAGACTTATTTATATTGTTGTACTTATATAGATGTTACATTTTTAAATGCGTTAGTTAACGCAGCATTTCTTTTGTAATTTGATTCATTGTTGTGTTTCAAGATCATGTATTATCTAAAATTTGACATACTTGATGTAATGACTGTTTAAGAGGAAATACAATACAATACACACATACATACATACATACATACATACATACATACATACATACATACATACATACATACATACATACATACATACATACATACATACATACATACATACATACATACATACATACATACATACATTTATTACACCCGTTGATGGGAAGGTTTTGAAAACGATGCGCGTTCTAAATATACTTTTTGAGGCAGAACTGGTTTTAGTTCAGGCACAGATTGTGTGCTAGAGTCACTGTGACAGTGACAGAATGTGCTCAACACTTGGCGTTGCCAACCCTAGAGTTAATTATGGGTGGGTTGTGTACGGTTGCCATCCCTAGAGTTAATTATGGATGGATTTTGTACGGTTGTAGAGTTAATTATGGGTGGGTTGTGTACTGTTGTACGTAGAGTTAATTACGGGTGGGTTGTGTACGGTTGCATTTATCACACTGACCTTATTGGCGGTTTATTCACGCGTGCGAGTCGAACATGGTAGAGAAATCACCCTAGTTTATTTACATATTAGCTCGCATGCCTGACGGGCATAGGGACCCCTGGATTCCACGATCAACCACCCTGTCCCCCTTTTAATCTTGCACTAGGATACATTTTGCACAATATATTTCACTTGTTTTCATTAAGAGAGATACAGAATCATGTCATGCCTTCGTCTCAGCTATGAATATGTGTTTTTTCTTTTCTTTTAGAGGGAATGCAGCTTTCACATCGATTGTTACATGATCGGGGTTGTTTCGTCCGGTTAGGAGTGTGCGCTTTTGTGCCATCAACTGTATTCAAACATCGAAATTTCACTTTTTTTTAAAAAAAAAATATGTTTGTGTCGCCTCTGTATAAAATCTTTTCCTGATGATTTGTAAAAAAAAAAAAAAAAAAAATCTTAATTCTTGAAATAACAGTTGTACATGGTGTGCTAATTCTAACGTTTGCCGGTTGACTCGGGAAGGACACTGAGCCCTCTGACCAAAACCTTTCCTTCGATAATTTGAGTTAGAAGTGCATATAGTTTCCTACAGTGAAAATATAGGCTCAATTTAAGAGGTCTACTTTAATTTGCCAAGTCTCTTTAGCGCTTGTCTTGAAAACCTATACGTCAGATTTTAACCATATTGTATTGAAACCCTGATCCAATTCTAATTCTTTTTATAACCAACTATGTTAAAGCTTCAACATATAATAAAATATATGGATTATGAGGTGGATCGTTTTGGTTATAATCGATCGCCACCTTTCGAGGTTAAATAATTACGAAACTCTTGAAGATGTTTGCAAGAAATGTTTATTGCTCGGTATTTTCCTACTACAAAGTACTCTGAAAATTTTGGAGGCTTTGGCTTGGATGAAACTGTGTTTTTTAACTAACAAGTTTTAAATATAGGTGGAAGGAGCTTACAAATATGTCATTTACTGCATAATGCATACATATAATGGGAAGAATAAGAGAAACAAAATAAGTACAATAAAAGCACACAAGAAATAAAACAGAAAGCAAAAGGGCGTACAAGAAAAAGAGAAATAAAATGCCGATATTGTGATCATCTTCCCTATGAAATGAATTCTCTGATTAGGTTCGATGAGTGCATGGATTCATGGTAATAGTACTGAATTTATTTTATGGGATTTCTATTACGAGGGTGACCGTGGGAAAAAAATGGGAGTATGGGCACAAAGGAAATTAAAATTAGACCGCCATTATGGAAGTATGGGACTATGGGCGCAAGGGATAATTTAACATTAGTTCGTAGGTTTAACATTGTGGGCCGTTATGGACACAAGGAGAATGGTAATTTTAAAAATGTCCATAGGTTTAACAGTGTTGGCACTTATGGGCACAAGGGAATTTGTAATATGAAAAACACTACTGACTAACACAGATATTCTGACCAAAACAAACATCTACTGACCAGCATCGACACCTACTGACGTCCACACCATCTACCGACCATCACCTACACCTACTGACCATCACCTACACCTACTGACCATCACCTTCACCTACTGACCATCATCCACATCTACTAACCGGCACCCACACCTACTGACCAACACACCATCTTACTGACCAGCACCCACATCTACTGACCAGCTCATACGCCTATTGACCATCACTCCCACCTGCTGACCAACACGTAGTCTTATTAACCAATACCCACATCTACTGACCAGAACATACACCTACTGACCAGCACCAGCATCTACTGACCAGCACATACATATACTGACATTCATCCACACCTACTGGCCAACATTCACAAGTACAGACAGGTATGTAATGGTAGGACGTAAAGTAAGGGGGTAAAGTAATGAGGTTTAGCGCCTAATTTTAGACAGACAATCACTCACTATCGCCATCCAACACTCGCCCTTTTACAAACCAGACAGAAGAAGGAAGTCTATTAGACAGAAAGCTGCCTAGTGGCTACATGCCTATATCCAAGATTTATATATAAAAAGCATTACCTTAATCTCAGATTATATGTTGGCGGTGTCGGTAAATTTGCATATATTGTACTGATGTTGTCAACATCTGTAATTAAGGAAGCCAACTTATAATAACAGTAAGTGCTAAAAGTATGAAACTGTTACGGAATTTAGAAGAAACTGCAAAAAGCCCAGAACATTAGATTAAAATGGCTGACTAAAAGTAGTACTAAAATTCCGAAACTAGTACGGAATTTAGACTTTTAAAAAATCATGGAAATTTTTTAAAATTATGCTAAAAGCTAAAAGTAATACTAAAATTCCAATTGATACGGAATTTAGCGGTGACTAAAAAGATCCGGAAAAAATGCCAAGATATAGCCGAGACTAAAACTAATACTAAAATTCCGAAAATAATACGGAATTAGCGGTAACTACAAAAATATCCGGAAAAATAGAAACTGTAAACAAATTAGAAAATTGCGAACAAAAATGTTAAAAGAAATTTTGCAAGTTGTAAAAACAAAAAGTAAAAAAGTAAAAATGTAAACAGTTTAAAATCTTTAAACAAAAGTATATTTACAAAAAGAAACAAAATGTAGCATTCAAAATACAAAAGTATCTTTTGGGTTTGCAAAATTGAGTAGTGGTTCTATTTATAGAAACTTCGGTGGGCATGAAAAGGCCGTTGGGTGTTAACAAAAGGTCTCGGTTGCTAACACGTGCTACACTCTTTTCATGCAACCGTTACACTGGTGAGGACTAACACCTAATGACCACCCATCACCTCTTGACTATCCAATATTGCGTATTCTATATTTTGTTAGTGCCAGTTTATCAGTAAGTCAGTGACAGTGGGGGAAAATAAACATTAAAGGGAAAAATAACTAACAAGCTGAACGATTATCCCAGCTGGCCGGCAGTCAAGACAGTTAGCTAGAGAATCGCCGAACCTGCACCTCCCGCCTACCTGTCCTTGGACAGCAAATTTAAATTAAACATTAAACGGGTGTATATGGGAGGGGGGTATCTAAGAGACATATTCTGTTTCCATAGGGACCTTATATAGCATGTGTTAGCAACCTAGACCTTTGTTAACCCCTAAGTGCCCTATTTATGGCCACCCAGGTTTCTATAAATTGAAATACTACTCAATATTGTATTTTTAATGTTATATTTCTTTTTCTTAATTCGTTTTTCTACAAGTATGTAAATTTTGAAAAAATTTAACGTTTTTTTGCAATTTGTAAAAATGTGTCTTTAATTTTTGTTTCCTTTTTTGAGTCTCCGATAAATTGAGTATTAGTTTCAGAATTTTAGTATTACTTTTGGCCTGGCCATATTTTAAAATATTTTTTCGGATTTTTTGTGTCTGCTTAAATTTCAGTTTCGAACTTTAGTATTACTTTTAGTCTACCATATTTTTAAAAAAATTCCGGACTTTTTTTATTCTCCGCTAAATTCCGTATTTGTTTCGGAATTTTAGTATTGCTTTTAATAACGGTTATATTTTGAGCTTATTTTCCGGATTTATTTTAGTCTCGGCTAAATTCCGTATCAGTTTTAGAATTTTAGTACTAATTTAAGTATAAGCCATAATTTTTACATTTTTTTGTCCGGATTTTTGCAACCTCCGCGGAAGTCCTTGACAGTATATAAGTTTTACTATTACTTTAAGTCTCGGTCATATATTTCATTATAATATCCGGATTGTTTTAGTGCACGCTAAAGTCCGTATTAGTTTAAGAATTTTACTATTACTTTAAGTCTCGGTCATATTTTTCAATATAATACTCCGGATTGTTTTAGTGCACGCTGAATTTCGTATTAGTTTCGGAATTTTTGTATTACTTTTAGTCAGCCATTTTAATCTAAAGTTCCGGGTTTTTGTAGTCTCCGCTAAATTCTGTGACAGTTTCATAAGTTTAGGATTACTTTTAGTCACGTCTATTTTAGTGTTATTATTAGTTGGCTCCTTTGATTACAGCTATTGATATTATCAGTACAATATTTACGAATTTACCGACACCGCCAACATTATCTGAGGTATAGGTAATGCTTTATATATAAATCTTGATACATGCATGTAGCCACTAGACAGCATTCTGTCCAAGGGACTTCCCTTCCTCTGATGTTTTGTGTGTATAAGGGCGAGCGTTGAATGGTGATAATGATGGATTATCTGTCTAAAATTAGGAGTTAATCATCAATATTATATATTTCAAAATGAGACTTTGTGGCGTTATCACTTTTGTTACTACTTACTTTATTTTTCCCCATTTAGGAAATAGATCTACCCTTATGTATGTTATTCAAACTTGTGCTTCCATATTTAGGCCTATTTCATTTGTCTTCTTCTTATTATTATTATTCTGCTCCTTCTCTCTCTCTCTCTCTCTCTCTCTCTCTCTCTCTCTCTCTCTCCATCAGGATGAACAACAGATCTTAGCATGTGTCAAGACTGTAGATCCTTTAGTACACATTTATGTAATCAATGAGGAGGTGTCATAAACAAAATGCCTAAATACGAACTCCAAGCAACAAAAAGTAGGCTACAAGTATTAACTTTTTAAAAAGTAGTTTTCTACATGAATCGTGCAAATTGTCAGTGATTGAACTTACATGACCTGTTTCTATTCAGTATTCAGTGTCACCCATACAGTATCGTATATCTGTAAAACTCTACCATAAACGGTACAAGTATTTAGGGAAAAAAATCTTGATTAAATATAGTTATTAACTTATTTAAGTAGCGATTTTAACTCTCATCGCAATCATAATCATTTTTTAAACGATGGAGAAATAACGGAGAGATGAGTATTTTATTGCAAACCGAAATTAAGTGACAATGGCAATCTGAGTGCAGCGTCTGTTACCGAACAAGACTGTAGGCTTGCCACAATACAAAGAAACAAAATCCTTATAGGCAAACCTACAATCATTAAAATCTTTTGCTTAAATATGTTTCATTCTGAAGTCTGTCGGATACGATGCTAAGTGATGTATCTACAGAACCCACATTGTACTAATCCGCACAAGAAATGTGTCCAAGAAAATTTTAAAAAATTCATTTTCGTATGAAAATTGTAATTAATTTGACCAGATACACAATATAAAGCATTATACGTCCAAGCCAAATTTGTGAAAGTCGTTGTCCTATAATTATTGTAACATTTCGGAGCTTCTTTTTGTCGGTGTAGTAATGCAGTCGTTTATCTCACTGGCACAGAATGGAGAAGAAAATCCATGCAGATGGATGGTTTTTGAATTAAAAAATATATAATAAAAAGAAAATCTACGCTTTTCTGAGTAGATATAAGGAAATATTTCACTCGTGTAGTGGACAAATTTTTGTATTGTCACTCGGGGCTTATCCACTCGTGACAATACAATGTTTCCACTTCACTCGTGAAATATTTTGTTATATCTACGCAAGAAACGTAGATATCTTCTATATATCTACTTTTTAAAAAAAAAAAAACCATTTATATCCTCTATTTACTGTACCCACCTATTATACATTCTACTCTTACACATCTGTTTGAAGGTGTAAGTGTTGGACAGGAAGTGTGGGTGATGGTCAGTAGATGTATGTGCTGGGGGGACAGAAGGTGTGGGTGGAGTTCAATTAGACTGAGTCTTGGTTGGTCAGTAGGTGAGGGTGATGGTTAGTAGGTATATGTGTTGGTCAGTAGATGTGGATGCTGGTCAGTATGACGGTGTGCTGGTCAGGAGGTGTGGGTGCTGGTCAGTAAGATTGCGTGTTGTTCAGCAGGTGTGGGTGATTGTCAGTAGGTATAGGTAATGGTTAGTAGATGCGAGAGCTGGTCAGAAGATAGTGTATTGGTCAATAGGTGTGGATGCTGGTCAGTACGTGTAGGTGATGGTCAGTAGGTGTTGGTGCTGGTCAGTAGATGTAGGTGTTGGTCAGTAGATCTGCGTGTTGGTCTGTAGGTGTAAATGTTTTTCATATTACCATTTCCCTTGTGCACATACCGAACCACAATGTTAAACCTATGGACTAATCTTAAAATTCCCATTTGAGCCCATATTTCCATACTTCCAAGATGGCGGCCAAATGTTAATTTATCCTTACCGCGGCATTTAAACATTATTGTTCAGCGATGTCACCATGCGTAACATATGAATAACCTGTATGCAAACATAATGTCAGGAAGTTTACATAGACATGATTAAAAAAGATTTGAAGGTTAACTCTATTCAAGGTAAACAAATTTGTAGATTTCATTTGCATGTACAAATTTAAGTAAGTGATAAAATCCCATTCGTATCATATCCTGTTCCAATCCCTTCTTTTGTACTTTTCGATCATAAAATGCACCGAGCACAATGTCAACAAATCGTCTGTTTGCAATTTAAAGAATACAAGCAGAATTGGTAACCTGACTGACGGTCACTGATACAATTTTTTATCTTTCGTGTGGGGGCCCATTAAGGGTGTATTGCCAAACTCGTGGGTTTTGTTTTAGTGTGGATTTATAGATCAGTAGTATAAAGGCTAATTAATGAACCCTGTCATCCCTTCAGATTCATAAAAGGTGTTTTTTAGACATGGGGCATAAAATTAAAATTTACGTGTGTTGGGGTTAACTATAAATATACAGTGTAATATATCATAAGAATATCATAAACCATAATTATTTCATGGATTTGCTACAACTCGGGCATATAAAGATCTTGATTACATTTATGAATTTAATGTTGAAATTTTATTATTAAATGTGTTGATTTTACATAATATTTACTGATTTAAAAAAAAAAAAAACTTTGATACTGTAGTACCGACGGTAACCATATTTTTTAATTACCGCAGTAATAGGACGTTCTCTTTAGAACGCCTCCCGTTAGAGGTCACCTAGGAATATCCAGCAATTTGGCGATCGTGTTGATCGGAAATTAAACTCATTCACCATGACAAATGCACCACATGTTGATTACTGATGCAGTAGGATAAAAGTTAAAAAGTAAGTGTAGTGAAACCTTTTTGGGTATGTTTCCAGGTAGTAACGCGGTAATAGGACGTACCAATATATATATAAATATATAAATATATATATATATATATATATATATATATATATATATATATATATATATATATATATATTTGCATCCCTCTGTCTCTCTTTCTCTCATTCCAGAGTGAGAGAAAGAGAGAGAGAGAGAGAGAGAGAGAGAGAGAGAGAGAGAGAGAGAGAGAGAGAGAGAGAGAGAGACAAACACAGAGGGACATACACAGAGGGACATACTGAGACTACAGAGTGTGAAAAAGAGAGGGAAATCACAAGGGGCACAGTCCACCATTTTACTTTTCCTACCTTTGCCACTATCATCCCCTGAGCTGTTTTTCTATCGTGATTTCTCTTTTCCGTTTCCATATCTGTTCCATATTTAATCTTATGTTATTTATTATTTCCGTTTGCCATGTGATTTTATTTTGCACAATGAATAAGAAGCCTGTACGTTCTTGTGAACTTATTTCTTGCTTAGAGAAACATACATTACCATACTCATTTTTTACTTGTTTTTTCTTCTGAGATCATCCAATCCAATAAAGAAAATTAAATTACTGAAGACAAATATTCACTCCAGCCTGCTACTGTATAATCAATCATACATGTATTTACCATGAGGTAGACATTTAGTCATTCGACAATTGACTATAACTGAGTCGCTGAGAAGGGAATATACCGTATTTACCATCATATAATACTCAACCAAGTGTTGAACAGCGTAGACACCAATAAGGAGTCGTATTATGCGCAGGCAGATCAGGGTCTGCGATTTTAGCTTGAAATCGCGAGTAGAACGATCAGCTTGAACAATGATCTACCGGTGCATTTAGGTCCCTCTTAAACATAGACAAATACAGCTATAGAACTGACCCCGTATCCTCGAAACATGTCGAGCGCAAAAAAATCGGGATCAAGCTAAAAGTCTGAAAGTTTTTAAATTGTCAAACTTGAACCAGTTTAAATTAGACTAAATAAAAAAATAAAAAACTTGTAAGGTCTTGTTAACTTTTCTAGTGTGACTAACAATACAACTTTCAATGATGTAATTATACCCATGTACCATATTTAAATTTGGGGTTTTGAGCTTGGGTATAATGCACATAAATGTTTCAAGAATACCTACAAGGTCAGTTTTCAAACAAATAGAAGTCAATGGTTTACACTTTCTTTTTCATGAAAGAAACTCAGTTCCTCCTCCTCATCATCAATCTTTATTTCCTCTTTTCAGAGATAAGGATGCAAGCAAAGGAAAAAGAAAACAATATTGAATTGAATTGAATTAGTTATATACAATTAACAGAGGTGTACATTAGAGGAATCTATGAGTTTTCCCTATGAGGATTTTTATATGAGGACACTATACCTATTAAAAGTATGGTGCACTCTTGTGCAATCCTCCAATACTTAATTATTGTACACATCATCATTATTTTACAGAAAATAATAATTTATATGTAATATATAAAAAATAGCACGCATGAAGACATTATTATTAAAATTTCTACGATCAGATGATTCCAAATCTTGATAATTTGAAAATCGATCTTATTACTATGAAAAGAATCCATGAATTACAGTTGCAGAGAACACTGAGGCAGACATTATAAAATTTCTCAGTATTTCATTCTCATTTAAGCCGATACCGTTGGGAAATTCCCTACCCAGGAGATGTTGAATAAATTCTTCATCTGATAGATTATGAAGGAACACGCCAAGACGAATGCCAAAGTTATTTATAATATGTGTCCAAAATATGTCTCGTTGTCGCACAGTGCTCTGACAGAAAATAAATGCATGGATTATTACATCTGTGTAAGAATAACTGCAGTGTTTACAAACTTGCATAGTATTATTTGGAACAGTTATCAGAACATTTGCAAGGGATGTAATTAACTGTAACTCTCTTGTTGTTTTTGGGAGTTTGCCATAAAATTGAGGGTTTTATAGAAGTATGAACATTATTGAATCTTTTGTAGGAAATGTCAGTATGGCACAAGTTTGTAAAGCGCTCATTTAATATTTATGAGTAGCATGTTTTATAATTTGTTTCCATTGTAGTTTTCAAACAAATAAGTGTCAATGATTTGCACATTCTTTTTCATGAAAGAAACTCAGTATCTGTAAACTCTCTCTATAAATATACATGTCTGTCTTAACAGCAGTGATCTTCAAACCCAAACCTATCGTGACAAATTTCAGTTGAATATGTACTGTAAAACCTTTTCAATTGTCCATTGTGTGCCAAATAATGACATTCCTTTCAAATACGCGAGTGATATGGTGTACATTGGTACACGTATTATTGCAACACTGGAATTTTCCAGGTAAAACAAGGTGTCAGTACATAACGGTGACCTATTGCTTGAATTGGTTATTGAAGTTCATTGTTATGGCGATGGTTTCTATATTCCTAATCCACGACGAAGAGGCATTGAGAAGTACTATCAAAACAAGTGTCGGTAGCCGAAAGAGCTGGAGCTGTTTTACCGTGAACAATTAATGATCTGAATAGGGATAATTTATCATGATACTTAAAAAAATATTTTAAAAAACTTTCGAGAAAGGATGAACCTGTCTAGAAAAGTTTAAAACAAGTGTTAAAAAAGTAAATTTCAACCATTTCACTGTATCTGGATATTGCAACATTGTTTCTGAATTGCGAAGCTGGTGTTTTGTCTGTTTTTTGGAAAATTATCATCAACTGTATGATGCGCATACATTCGTGATCGCTAATCATTCCATCACAGAGAATATGGCGCCTTGGGAACTCTATTCATTGTTGTTGCCTTTCTTACTAATGGTGTATATGCCTAAAATAAATACTCAAACATCGGACGATGCCAAAAATCTTTTAAACAAGATTTTCACTACTGATGCCTATAACAAGGCTGTTAGACCTACATATGATCAAAATCTGGCAACCGATGTTGATATTGACTTTTATCTAACAGGAATAACAGAATTTGACTCACAGAAGGAAAAACTGACCACTTCCGGATACCTTTCAATTAACTGGACCGATTATTACCTGACATGGAACCCATCTAATTATAACAATACAGAGCTTTTATTTATTCCTCAGGACAACGTGTGGAAACCGGATATTGCTCTGCAAAATGGTGGTTCCGAAATGAAAGGACTTGGATCCAGTAATTTATTTGTTTACGTGCTGAGTGATGGCTCTGTCTATTGGTGGCCTTATGGGGTAGGTATTTCTTTCTATAAAAATTGGATCAGATGTTATCGTGTTTCAAAAGCACCATGCTCCCTCAGTTGATCCTAGCGCATCAACAATAAAATTATTTTAGTTCAAATGTTCTGTGAGCATTACTGGCTGACCTCGATCTTTCGCTAAACTCGATTTTATACAGTTTTCCTGCTTTTATGAAAGCAGACAATGCATATAGGGAGCCTTGTGCTTTAATGAGAAACCTTTGTAGAAAAGCAGAACAACTGGGGTGAGCAATTTCATTGGTTAAATTCTTTAGTATTGCGTTATCTAATTATGGACGTTTTGAGGGAACAATATACGTACGTATAACTCTTCTGACACTAGTGGTGAGGAAACCCTAAATAATATGCACAAATTAAATGCAAAGAAGAAAACTACGGAAACTCGTCGATCAGCCTTTGAAACATTATTTCTTTTATCGCATGCCGCGATTGTGTAAACTATTCCGTTTTGTTGGACAATTAAACAATAAATGCATGTCTTGTACACTCTAATTCTACACATATGTATGACTTCTTGATACACTGTACATACTACTTAACTTGTGTGAAATCAGCCTATATATTCTAAATGAATGGAAATATATACTAAACCTTTCTTAAAATCCAATGAGCAGTTTTAAAGATATGGCCGATTAATTTCAAACACTTGCGTCGATAGTTAGGACTACACAAGTCACCGTGATGAATATAGTTCTGACGCCACAAAGTCGCATCCGGTCTACTGCCAATACATTGGTCTACCGATTCGCTGTTACAATAAAGTTCATTTTATAACTGTTAAAAAAGTCACACATAACAACGATGTTAAACTATATATTAAATAATGAAGATGAATTCAAATTAATGAGATCTATGAAGAACCAGTTTATACGGCTTTCAGATTTGTGCAACCTACTCTGAGATCCTACCGGTTTTCACAAGGGCAAGATAGCTAACATTTGATTTGTTACGTAACCTCAACATTTTTATGAAGATACTACGACATAGTGTTAAAAGCGTTCTTTTTTATATGATATGAAGCTATATATCCAACATTAAATATTCAGTATCGCCCTTGCTTCACATATTTACTAGCAAGCTCACAATGAGTCAGTGCTGGTCTGTAAACGCTACCGGAAGTCGGTCTTTAGTTCTCGTTATCGATCAGAGTTTGTATATTTTAAATATAACTTAAGTATACATTAATGTTTGTATGTAAAATGATGCATTAAACCCAAACGTATACATTTCTTTGTAAATTTGTCGATACCGTCATATTCTTTCAACTAAATATTTGTACGACAACGAAAACCAGATCATTAGGATGAAGTTTATGTTTTCAACTTTACCCTCCGTCCTTAAGTCTGACTTAAAGTCCAGAAATCAAATGTCTGAATTTTATACCTAAACTTTGAGGTTTACACTGGCGAAATTTGGATCGGGACCGACCAGAGAATGTCGGAAGAACTTGATATAGATGAACGACAAATTAGTAAAGTTTAATTTTCAAAGCCACTCGTTTGCCATTTTGTGGGTCACGGGCTAGATTTCTGGCGCCGTTATTGACAAAGATTGACGACTGTTCTTCAAAGATCTTCGATTTATTGAACCCATTGAACTTTATGTAAACTCTTTCTAAAAAGTTATTTTACGTCGATTGTAACACAAGTTCTTATTTATCACATAGTTGGTACTCTTTGCATACAATTTTTGGGGTTTAACATTCTTGATATGTCAACACGGTAACATATCACTTTCTTTGAATCTGATTGGTCGAAATAAGCCCATGAAATTCTTGCGCAGTATTCTCATTATTGATTGGCTGCGACAATGGGAATTTTCCTTGCCACGACTTCAGGAACCTTTTTTTTTTTTTTGTTTTACTATTACTTATCAACAATATGGTGGCCGTCTTTCCAATCTGTAACCCAATGGACACTGGGATAAAACGTGCGACTATCACGAAACGTAAAGTAGTGGTTATGTATTTCGAACGTTATCGAACCACAGCATTCTTCCAAATTAATAATGCAAATATCCGGTTACAAAAACATGAAATCACTATAAACAGCAACACATCTATGTATATTTAGTACAATTTCTGCATCCAATAATCATCCCTTCATACGAATATCCAATAACTGGAATGCTACTTTTTCTGCCGTATTTAATACTGCATCTGTGGTGAATGTCCATTGTGGAATTGACACACTTTTCGGTGGGAACGTTGTAAACTGTCTCATCGAAATCCATGTATATGGCGCGTCAACTAGTCCAGCTGACTTGACCGAGGTGAACTACGTGATATCACACAGAAATTTCCATCGGAGAGCCAGTGTTAAAAAATGTTTTTGTCGGTGTCAAATGTTCCATTGATTTGGACGGACAGTTGCTCTTTGAATTATACTTTGTAAAATATGTACTTTTAAATGTTACTGATCATCGAATTGTGCATTATTGACTTAACTCGCGTCTGAGACTATTTTTGTCACGCGCAAAAAATGAAAGGTGTTGCGTTTGAGCCAGAATTAAACGAAATGCCGAAAATCATTTGTCCTTTTTATATCTAAACTCTTTATTTACGTTAATATACCGATATAATAAGGTTCATATATGTAACAAGTGTAATAATACCTCGTGACGTCACATTCGAATGTATTTCAAAGTAATTTAACTACGCCATTCTGCGGTTTGGTCAAATAAAATTAGTATTTTGCGTCATAGGATAAATATAATCTAACATTTGCCCTCATTTCGAATGAAATTTATGAAACTTGTCAAATCGTTTCATAAATTTCATTTGAAATGAGCACTCATGTAAGATCGTCTATATCTTATATATTGTACTCACCGACCATTGATGGACAATCACTGTTGCCTCATGCCGCAGCCAGGGAACTAACGCGGGGCCTCTGACTTACCATGCGAATGTATTACAATTGCACCATACTGACCGCGTAAGTTCCTAGAACGTATCTTGCATGAAACAAATAGAAAATCTTTAAAACTGAAGAAATAATTTTGTTTTCTTTAATTTGCTCATGATCGTTTTCTTCCAGATTTTGCAGTCAACGTGTAATGTTGATATTACCTACTTTCCGTTCGATATTCAAACTTGTGCCCTGAAATTCGTGGCCTGGAGTTACACGAAAGCGGAAGTACATGTTACGGAGGGGAACAAGGGAATTAACCTGGATGAATACGAAGCAAATTCGGCATGGTCCATCATTGACTCGAGCGCGGATACGTTACAGGAATCCGCTGAGGCTGCTGTTGTATTTAAAATCAAATTAAAAAGAAAACCACTCTTCTTTTTGCTCAATGTCATCGTACCGGTCATATTGTTGTCTGCTCTGAACGTATGCACATTCGTACTGCCGGCAGAATATGGAGAAAAAGCTTCGTTTTCTGTGACAGTATTTCTTGCACTGGCTGTCTTTTTGACCATCGTCACGTCAACACTGCCACAGAATTCGGAAAAAATTTCCTTCCTCGGTATTTACTTGGTAATAATGGCCGGTTTTAGTACATTAATCGTCATTTTGACGCTGTTTCAAATTCGTCTGAATTGCAGAGATGTGGATGAGGACCCGATTCCATGGTGGCTGATTAAACTTCAAGTGATCGTGGAAGTAGTCCGGTGCAGAAGATGTAACAAAGTACATCCGGCTGCACATAATCAAAATGGATTGTTTAATTTGGGTTCTGGTTACATAAATAATAACGAGGACAAGACTGTTGAAACGACAAAGTCGATACCACTAACACCAATTGAGGATCAGCGACCTAAAGTTACATGGACACATATCAGCAATGCCCTTGACTTCGTTTTCTTCTGGATTTTCTTTATAGCAACCGTTATCACTACAGTGACAATGTTTTCTATCTGGTCATCAAATGCTAAATAACAAATAGTTTTTTTTCGACACATTTTGAGACATGAAAAAGTCTTTATTATCTTCCATTTTATTCCATATATAGTCATTATGAGCTAAATTACATTTTATTCCATATATAGTCATTATGAGCTAAATTACATTTTATTCCATATATAGTCATTATGAGCTAAATTACATTTTATTCCATATATAGTCATTATGAGCTAAATTACATTTTATTCCATATATAGTCATTATGAGCTAAATTACTTTACTTGAATGTCAGCCCGGTACATTTTATCTTTGAAATATTTAAAGATGCAATGAAGTCTGTTTTAGCAGTTATCTTCTTAAACAGGACACCAGGCAATGTGTATAAATAAAACTGAGTTAAGTTACAATAATCGTCATTATCCCTCGTCCGTGTTCACTTTGAAACATAAGATGGGAAACACCTAAAACTGGCCTTGGCGATACACTGGACGCATTCATTCTTAAAAATATATCAAGATAGGTAATCTAAACCCAGCCTTAAGGGGGATTGATACCTACAACAACTACTGCTAACCAGAAAGTACTCTTTGTCTACTTGATAATGGGATAATGAAAAGAATGTAAACCGGTCCTATGCCGGGTAAATTTTTTTTTTTCTTTTTTTTCTACGGCTTATTTTGTATTTCTCTCTCATCCATATTATATAAATGTAGAAAGTATTAGGACATTCGTTAATCACAAGATAACAACTTCTAAGGTGGAATAAAATATCGAGATATATTCTGCATCATAAGCCAAAATTAGTTGGCAAACGTCCTTTGATTCAATTTTCTTCTAACTGCTTCTAAGAAAATAGACAAGACCTTAGGAGACGTGAAAAATAGAGATTTAAAGCTTACGGAATGCCACTCTTCTCCTAAATTGTACATAATTACAGCTTGCTGATTGGTAAATTAAAAAAAAGAAATTCTATAATTTCCAGTTTAAAAAAGAAATGTTAAGAAATCATGCAGGCTTAGAACTTTGCAGTGGCACCATCTTATTCTTTTCAGTGACTATATACTGATAAGCTGCTCTCTGAGGCCATTTTGTAAAAAATAAATGACCTTGGGGAAAAGTACACAAGCTTGCCCGACTTCGTCTATTAAACACATTGTATATCCCAAAGCCGTATACATTTTTTATCCACAGCTTGATTTCAGAGATATAAATGGATTAATTTAACAAATTATGAGTGTCAAATGGAAGGCCAAAATGTTTGGTTTCACCCAGATGAGTTTTTTAAATGTTGGCTAGACAAAAATGGTTCCAAAAAAAAAAAAAAAAGAAAAAAAAAAAGAAAAAGAAAAATAACATTTCATAAAGCAAACTATTAAGCACACAAAACTGTCACTATCTCATAAGATAATAATCAGACCTATTCACTAACATCTGTACTGTTTCTAGAGGAAAAGGAAATAACGATTAATCTGAAATGGATATTACCCATATGTTCTGGATTTTTGTCAATCCACGCAACCTTCACGTTACCAGAAATTGTATCGACAATGTAACAAGAGAAATACGGCGAGATATAATTATTGTACTCAAATGTCTGTTCTAATTCATGCAAAATGAGTTTTGCTCGTGGATTGTTATTTCTGTCGTATGATCATAAATAGGCATTAGAGAGGTAATACAGTTTACTAAATAATGCTTACTGACAAGGTACTACAATTAATTAAAAAATGTTTACTGACAAGGTAATGCAATTTACTAAATAATGCTTACTGAACTTTACATACAAAAGCTTTTTAATAAATAGCATTCACAGAAATTATGTGTCTGAGAAAAGTATTTTCATCACACTTGTGCAGCTTGATTGAGAATTGTAAGGAAAATAGCCAAGTAAAAAAGAAAGAAAGAATAAATTCATCTGACCAAGCTATGACGATTAAATATAAACGTCATGGTGGCTGGACAGTTGATGTTTTTATAATAATATTCAGCACGCGGACTTTTTTCAGTTTTATTTTTTTAAATTTTTATTGGAGCAATAGTTTGTTGTAGAATTAGGAACTGAAATAACAAAGCCCGAAATTCACATTGTTTTTTTTTTTTTTTTTAATTTTTTTGTTGTTAATTAAAGGGATTGGACTTCTAATTCATTTCCCATAGAAGGTAATGTTAATATATTAAAAAATAAAAATAATTTCTTCATTAAATTGGCATACAAACCACACATACTTCCATTCATTAGAGTTAAAGATTTATGTAGCCTTGTAAAACTTGTGTTTTGCAGCATTTTCTTGAGCCTCGTGCTGCTAGACAGGGGACCTCTCTGAGCTGCACCTAATAATAGTAGCCTCTCACCAAGAGTCCGTATGATATTTTGTAAGTAGGAAATTAGATATAGGATATCAAAATAAAGGTAAATATTTTGCTGTCAACTATAGTACATCGATTGAAGTTTATGAAATTTATAATGGAATAAAACTAAATCCATTTACTAGCCAATGGGTGCATCTCAAAATATTTAGTACTCGATTTTTCATTCCCCCACCAGTAGACTGATTCTCTGACTGTAAAATAATTAGCGGTCCGATACCTATACCGAACATAAATTTTGTACATTTTTGTGTATTGACAACATTAGACACCGTGTATGCACTATACTAATTTGGGCAGTATTCTAAGCACACAAAATGATAATAATCGACACTTATGACCAAATGGCCGCGCTTTCATTGTTTGGGACGCTATCCATGTTTGTTGTGCTCTACTTTCTTCATTTAAGCCAACTTTCATGTTTGATTCACAAGCCGTCTCTTCTGTTTATTTAGTCAATATGATTGAAAATAGAAGCTAAAAAAAAAAGAAGCAAATTAAAAATTTCCGAAAGAATTGTGAATAGCTGTGTCAACTTGGTCATATAGGCGTATTTGCTCATCTTAAATTAAATATTGATTGTTCTAATATTTAACACTAATATAGTTTAACCAAAGTCTATTCAATCCTGATTGTTGAATGCTCTGAACCTTAGATGTCGTCAAAACACTTCCAGACGAAAATTATTGATTGCTGTGGACTTTTACAATGGTGGCCAGGTACTAAAGTGGGTCAAGAAAAGTGGACGTCGGGTCTGTCATAGCAAATAACAGAGTAGTACAAACTTTTTTCAACACGCGCAGCTTTCATTGTGATATTACAGCGCGCGACATTCAATCGAGTTTGTACTGGATAACACCTTAAAGTTGACCTCGTCCCAAAAATTTCCACGTACTTTAACATTGATTTTTGCCGTATGTGTTTCTCAGGGCGTGTCAATAATGACCTTCCAAAGGAATATGGATGTATGAGGATCCAATAAAGTGACTAATAATACTATTATATGAATAATAAGAAAAAACGTCAACCAAAAATGATGCATTTTAGATATTGCTGGAAAGATCATTTATTCTGAGGGATAGGGCTGTTTACACAGTTCCTAGTTGTAATTTAAACATAAAAAAATACATGTACCATTTTATGGTTGAAGTGTCAAGTGATCTAGGGGAGGTAACCTATTTACAAACAACTTATTCCTTGGCACAGAGAGTTGAAAATTGGATTAGAAATTTAACCATTTAAAAAGTACTGTTAAACATAACATATGACAAATGTTAGATTCTATGACACAAAAATAATTTTAAAAAATAAATAAAAATAAAAAATAAACAGGTAGTACATTCATAACTTTCATGTCAGGTCCAGTGAGAATTGCACAGGTCAGGAAAGATCCGAGATGAAATAAAAAAAAGTGAATTTGTTGCAATGCGATACAAAAAATATTTTTGATATTCAATGTGATTATGTATACAATAACGCAGTGAATTTATTAGTTTGGAAAAACACCGTTCCACCTTGAAACTTATTGCTATTACATTCAGGTGGAAACTGTAACTAAAAATAACAACGTGATAAATATGGTGACCAAAGCCAAATTCTGACTGTATGGTCAATTTTATACAAGTCAGGAAGTATTTAACTGTGCCTGTAGTGCAAATATAGTTGTTCAAATGGATATTTGTGATGAAAAAACATGATCAATGAAGGGCCATTTAGAACTTAAACTTCAATCTCACATGGATGTAAAAAAAAAATGTGACAATTGGTCCAGAGAGTAGTAGCTACTGGGCAGCTGTAAAGCTTCATGGAGTTTATTTTCTATAATTATTTGGATTTTTACTTCTGTCTGCTCTGAATTACTCAAAACATGATTCACTGTATTGTAATTTCTCATAAATCAGCTAATGGCACTGTATGGATTGCACCGATGCACATAGTTGTCATGAATAAATACACTACCTGCACCCATATAGGGATCGGGCCACTAATTCATTTCCAATAGAACTTAATGTTTATATATTACTAAACAAAAATACTTCCTTTATTAAACTGGCATACAACCCACACATGCTTCCATTCATTAGAGCTAAAGAATTCTTTTTCAGCTTTGAAAAACAGGTGTTTCGCAGCATTTTCTTGAGCCTCGTGCTGCTAAACAGGTTGACTCCCTGGTCTGCGCCTAATAACATAGCCTGACACCAAGAGTCCATACGCTATTTTGTCAGTAGGAAATTAAATACAGGATATCAAAATAAAAATAAATATGTTGTTGGCAACTACAGTACATAGATTAAAGTTTGTGAAATGCATAATGGAAGAAAATTAAATCCATTTATTAGCCAATGAGTGCATCTCAAAATATTTAGTGCCCTATTTTTGATTCTCCCACCAGTAGACTGGTTCTTTGGCTATAAAATAATTACTGGTCCGATACCTAGAACTATGTGATTTTTCGTAAACCAGTATATTAATCATTGTATTACTCATCCAAAAATAAGAGTTTGTCTGCAAAGATGACGAGATTGAAAATGTATAACCATTGATGGTTATGGAGCTATATTTTGATAGTGAGTGGAATCATATATGAGACGGTACATTCTAGGCCGCGTCCGCCGCCGAATACTGTTTGGGGGTATCCCAGAAAAGTTGTAAATTCTTGTTAACGCATGTAGAATGAAACTTTCTTCAATGCATGATCTCGAGATTATTAACGTAATATGTGGATGTTGAGCAAGCGAATTTCAAATGCACACGCTCTCAACAATCTGATGAGAGAGCATATATACTAAGTACATTCTCTCTCACACCCGCCTCTGCGATATGGCGATGTACTATATAGTTTGGATATTATCCCTATCCCTACCTGTGAACACGTATTATGTTAAGTGTCTAGCAAAACAGCTTCAAAAACTTTGCCTCTTTACTTTGTTATTATGACTTGCTTAGGTCAATCTAATGTATGTCTTAATTGTAATTTAAACTAAGTAAAAGATTTCGTAAAATTGTGTTAACGTGTGTTTTTGAAAGCGTGAAATTGCCAATGCTCATTGGAGCACTTCAGTTGTCAAATCTTCAGTTTCGGAGGTGCGTAATTTTTGCACGTTGTCAAGCTCTTCAGTTTCAGAGGTAAGTAAATCATGCATGTTCTCCTCAGTCCTAAAATGCCTAAAACGAAGTGATCAGATTTACTAAACACCGGAAGTCGAGAAGTTTACTGTCACACTGTATAATGATGTAGTTAAACACCGAGTCGCAGGAGGTTCTGTGTCATTTGTTACCAGAGACGATTCGTCTGGGGACGTTTCGCCCATTCGAAATTGGCATACGGCTGTTTCGTATCAAACATGTCCCAGGTTTGGTTTAAAATATCCCTCGATTCAGTTATTACTTACCAACGATAAAGACGCATATCTGTATCGAAGAAATTAAAATGTATGTTTTGTTTTGTTTTTTGTTTTGTTATTCCCCCCCCCCCCCATATTCTTGCATTATTATGTATCTTGGTTAATGTACGCGTGTGTAATACGATTCTAATGTACGTCACAGAGTTAAATTAACTTCCCTAACATGAATATGTTACCGAAGCGGAAAGTGGAAGCTAATTAATAAGCCTTTTTTATGAGTAAATGGCATTGCGATAGCTAATTAAGGGATTTGTGTTAATTACTTCTTTTACCTCTTTTATCACCCCACTCACCCCCCGACTCCCCCCCAAAAAAAAAATACATAAAAAATACAACATTATTTGATTAGAGACCATATCAGCCAGAAGAAAATAATAAATCTGAAATCAATGATTTTTTGGCTTTTTTTGTACAAAAGAAAAATAAGTACATACGTATCTTGATCAAATACTTATGTGTATAGATCTATTATGTGGTATATTAGCGACTTTTAAACACATTCAAATAATAACAATATGATTAATTTATTTTCGAATTGGTATCAACAGATTTTTCTGTAAT
Source organism: Margaritifera margaritifera (assembly GCA_029931535.1). Lineage (NCBI taxonomy): Eukaryota > Metazoa > Mollusca > Bivalvia > Unionida > Margaritiferidae > Margaritifera > Margaritifera margaritifera. The sequence goes on from JAQPZY010001164.1 coordinate 419,049, forward strand.
ACTTTTAACTTATTCTGAGAAAACGGTTGTCTTTATTTAGCCTTTTCTTCTCGTAGATAAACACACCAACAGAAAAACAAAAGTAAGTCCCTTTAATTTACCGTTACTCAAAGAAAAGAATGTCGTACTCATTTATCATATACATTTCAATTGTTCCTTGATAAATGTTGTATGCCCCTGCACATGTTAAACAATGTCCATAGGTATTACAAGATTTTTTATGTCGTTTTATGCGTCTTATTCGAGTGTTCCATACCTGTAGGTTTGCCGAGGTTATTCCATCTTCTTTTTGAGCCCTTTTGAAATTAAATATTCTACAAAACAATGTAATATACTTAAAAGTTTTCAATGCAAATGCTTTTTAACAAAAAGTGGCCCTTTGCGTTTTTTTAACATTGGAACATATTAAATTGAAAGCTGATAAAATCTTAAAAAAAAAAAAAAAGAATTATGGGAAAAGATATCAGCAATCATTTCCTTCTCAGTATTATAGTTAGCATAAAAGTATTTATACGAAAAGATTGAGAAAGTCATGTGTATTTTAAATTAAACTTGCTGAATCATGGATCCTATAACCAGAAAATTAATTGCTCAGACTATGAAACTAAATCAAATAAAATTATTAAAAGTTATTAATGATCAATTCTTGACGACCATGAGCCCTTGCAAGTTTAAACACTCAAATATTTGTTTTCTTCAAAACAATCCATTACATTTACACTTCAAAAATAATAATTCTTGTTTACAGGAGTAAGTCAGAGTGTATTATTTGATCAGAATATATAGAGTCAAGTAGATTTGTACAGGTGTATTCAAAACTATTTGAATGATTGTTGGGATACTAATAATTATCAATGCTGAAATTTAAAAAAAAAAAATTGAAAAATACTCTTTTACATAAACGAATGATACGTTTTAACAAAATATTGTAAAGAAATTAAAATCAATTAAATTAACTTAAAAACCAACGCAAACTGCAAGAATACATATTATTTATTTTAAAATAAGTCCGACGCATGAAAGGAAATAATAAAAATAATAGAAATGGACGGAAATAGTCACCCAATCTTTCGGCTGATTTGCAAGTAAGCGTAGTCATATATATATATATATATATATATATATATATATATATATATATATATATATATATATATAATGTTATGAAGTTGTCCGTCAGTCCGTCTGTTAGTAATTTCGTTTCCGCACAATAACTATACTACTGCACCATCTACAGTTACCAAACTTTTTGGATAGCTTGCACATGAAGTGAGGAAGGAGTTTGTCGATTTAAGATTCAAAAGGTAAAACATGAAGATCACTGTGGCTGAAAAAAGATTTTTTTTTGTGCATAAGAACTTTAGTTCTAGACGAGGCACCTTGACCACAGCTTCACCCATTGGTCAGTAATGTCCAGAGTCAAACTTTCCCTACCAGTGCATACATAGAAGACTATTAAACATGGGGTGGGCGTATACTATGACGTTTACGGTATTCTTGTTCTCCTAAAAGATTATATTACGGTAATATTTTATTATTCTTTTGCATGTTATAATTGTTAACTGTATGTGTAATAACAGCATGTTATATTAGTTTTTTTTATTCTGCGCCACTACATTGGTTGGGGCATATTGCTACCTTTGTCCGTCTGTACATCTGTCACTTACACATTTGCTAAGTTTTGCATTTAGGACGTTTCAGGCATTGTGATTGGGCATCCATGTTCCATGAATATATATCTAGTTTATATATGAAATAGTCCCAACGTTTTAACATTTGATTGGAGAATGCGTTCTAGTTTATACTATTGCATTTATGTATTTATATATTTATTCGCTTGTTTGATTTGTACACATTGTTTTGTAAATTATCAAATTATTTATTTTCGCTGGACATGAACTATAATACAGGTACTCTTTTTTTGTGTCTGTTTTATATGTCGATCATCAACTCCGACCAAACTCGCTGAAAGCTTTTCCATATGCCCGTTCTTTTAGGTTCAACAACAACGGCTTATGTGCTTACAGGGTGTGATGCCTGAGGTTTCCATAAACCCTTTCACACGAAGTGCGCCCAATACTTTATTCTGGCAGGGGTTTCCGATTTAGAAACCCCTGTTTCAAAGAAAAAGCCATGAGTGTAAGTAGAGTTATTGCATATTTGCAGGATGCCAACAGGGTAACAGACTCATCTAATTTTATTGGAGTTAAGTAACACGAGTAAAACTCATATAGAAAGTTTATATATATATATATATATATATATATATATATATATATATATATATATATATATATATATATATATATGGACGCTTTAAGAATCATAGAATATGTGATTTTGACAAAACATTCTGTGACAGATTTGAGTAAACTCTGCCAGATCTGATTTTTCCAACTTTATCCACGTGCATTGCTCCGAAACGCAAACATACTGTCATTTGGGTTCACTTTTACCATATGTCAACAACATATAGATTGTCTGGAATATGTACTTAAAGCATGACTGAAATAATACCTACTTTGTTTCGAGCTTGGATTGGTGAAAGTTCGGCATAGTAATCACTGTAACATTCGTGTGCATATCCATCCGTGCGTTCCTCAACACCCTAGATTAGACTCACTGTTAAAGTTTGTTTACATTACTTTTATGTGTGTCTTTCCTATGTATATAAAAGTTGGGCTTAATGAAAAGGGGCTCTCTTGTCCATCAGGGGCTCTCTTGTCCATAAGGGGCTCTATTGTCCATAAGGGGCTCTATTGTCCATCAGCAGGTTTAACTCACACGTTTTATTCTGATACCGCTTGCATGTACCTTTGGTTGGAAGTAGCAACAGAAAAAAATTCGTGCATCAAAAATTATTATATGTGAGTTTCTTTTTTCAAGGAAAGACTGTAGTACGGCCCAAATTCTGTGAGATTTTCCTCACAATGTAAGAAATTACAGATATGAAACCAGAGAGATTGTACTAATTACTAGACAACATTTTGTTTTTCTTTTTTGTTATTGACAACACCCAAATAACTCTAATGGTTAGACAGAAAAGCTACAATATAATCAAACAATAACTTCATGTCCTGCCGATCGGTGTACTATTCCACAATCTTTGGACTTGATAATGCTTTTTTTCTGCTCCCACTGCTTGCGGGGCATCTTGATTTAGTCATGTCCTTATGTACGTATATAAATCCGTCCTTCCGTCCATCCCGGGAAGCTTTTAAGGAAGATTCCGAAAATATCCATACAACATTCACAAATGAACTTTTGACTGCTTATGTGTATCCATATGTAGACGACCTGATTAGATTTGCAATCCATTCCAGCAACTTTTTAAATTTTTTTACGTACCCCGTAAGGCTAAGAGTATTAAGTTATGATGTTGTCATCCGTCTGTCTACTACCAATTTCATGTCTGCATAATAACTCTAGTCTTCCAACATATAAAGTCACCAAACCTTGTGGATGGCTCGCACTTCCAGTAAGAAAGAAGTCAATAAATTTTGGGATCAAACGGTCAAGGGTCAAGGCCATTGTGACTGAAAAAAAGATAATATTATTTTGCTAAAAAAAATTAAGTTATCGACTATGTACCCTCACCAAAATTTGTGTATGACTTACGCGCAGGATTGGACTTTTTTTTGACAAAAACATGTTAGCACGATTACGAAGTGTTAGACAAATAAAATTTAGTGAGCATATTTGCATGCATATGTAGATGACCTGATTAGATATTCAAGCCATTATATAATATTTTTTCTAAAATGTTTCTACATTGTTTTATATTTTTGGATTGCACGTTGCTGTAAAAAGGTCAAGGAGAATCACATTCGTTTGTTGAAGGAATTTATAAATCTCCTGCAAGAACGGGAGGTATGGCCGCTAGAACACGCACGTACTCGAGAAAACCTCGCTCAGTGACGGTCTCTTCTGTCATTTCTTCTCCTTCTTCTCCTCAATTAATGATGATGCCTGCCAAACCTAATTTAAGACCAGTGTTTTCCAATTCAATGATAAAATGGAAACCCATCTCTATAGAACTTACCAAATCCAAGGCACCGATGGGCAAACAAATAATTCAAAAGCACCTAAAGAAATCATCAATGCCGTGTGTGAATGCTATTTGAACGTAATTGAACGGTGCTTTTGACCAAAACACAGAAAGAGGGATTAGGACGCCATCGTCACATTCTGCGACAAATGTTAAAAAAGAAAATTCCATTCAGCCAAAAGAGAAAGGAAAAAAAAAAACATTCGTTCAACGAGGAAGGTCTCTACCCATGCTGATAGGACCGTTATTAAAAGTGGCTGCTCCTCTGTTAGGATCGATTGTTGGACCTCTTTTAGGAGGAGTGGTGCTATGATGTGATGAAGAAGACGACAAAAAAAAAAAAAAAAAAAAAAAAAAAAGGGCGCACTTTTCTGGAAAGATATCACACTTGTATCTTTGGATCTTATGGAAGGACGAAAGTTATGTCTAGTTCCTTACAAAAGATGGATGGAACTCCATCGTTGGTACGAACAACGGACACGTCATTTACCTCATTATACAAATCCTACAGAGATGTTACACTTACAACAAGATTACAATCGTTGATGGAACGAACAGATTTGTCAGAAACAGAAAAACCGCAAGGGTATCGATAATTATTGCAACGTCTTCAACTATTTCGCTCAAAAGCTTTAGACGAGACGACTAAACCTACTCTGAGACATTTCAAGAATGTCATGAAAAGCAAACAACAAGCAAAAGAGACGATTACAGAAACAGCCACAGGGATGGAAGAAAAGAAATAAACAAGAGAAGTATTTCAATCTCCGAATGCTCATTTTCTTTCTCCTCCTAGTACGACAACCTTGTTGACACCGTTTCCTACTCCCAGATGAAAAAAGATGAAAGCTTGGGTCAAGAGATGATGTTCACACCCTATTCAGCAGGAGAAATAAGAAAGAAGGGAAGACAGAAGCGAAAAAAGAAATCAAGAAATGGTGACTAAAAAGTCAATGAATACTTCCACTCCTATTTCTCGTCGGACTCGTCAAGCATTGCAATCCCAATTACCATACGAACAACCTAAGAGCGGTATCGAACAGTGGGTGACTTATTGAGGAGCAGCAACAACAGCAACCACATGGATACGCTTTTAGCCAGCATTTACTACAATTGTACTCGTGCAAATGGTTATAGTGGAATTCAAAACTTGTATCTTGCGGCTAAAACCAAACTCAAACGTTTACGTAATACTTAGTATTTATCACATATATAGCGAAAGTAAAACAATAAATAATTTTAATCTACAAGGCCTGACTGAAATTTGAAAAATTTACTCTCCTTCTGAATTATACATGGCAAAGAATAACAATTTAGCTTATAAATTCCACGAGAAATGGGATATATTGAGTAGAATCTTTCCTCACAATGAAACTAATTCAACTCAATGGAACCAACCAGGAATTGAATTAACATACATTATTAAAAAATGCTGCCCTCGCCACTAATTTTATCCACGCTACACAAGTTCCAAAGACAATAAAAAATCATTGCATGTCTGACAATCTTTTCCTCCTGACCTACATTTTTCCTTTCATTTTCATTCTTGCACCTTTATTCTTTCTTTTCTGAACCTCAAACAATAGTTCAAGTAAATTTGATGAATTACAATTGTCTTTGTTTTCTTCAAATTTACAACTTATAATGTACAAATGGTGCTCAATATGATTTTTATTTGTAAATGGTGAGTTCAAGGCTCTCCATTCTTGGCATCATCATATCTAGGGAGGGAAAAAAACCTCGAAAGTTTACGGTTGCAAAATGTGCGATAATAACCACAAGAACAATTGACGTACACGTTACACAAACCCATTCAACGAAAATTTTCCAAAAGTCAAACGAAAGTTGCAGAAATCGATAATCAATGGCAAGCAGATTTAGTAGATGTCTCTCATTTAACATCGTCCAATCGAGGTTACAATTATTTGTTTTGTGTCATCGACGTGTTTTTAAAATCAGCTTGGGTAGTTAATTTGACTTTTAAAACAAGTTCCGAGTTAGAGCGAGCTTTAACACTGGTCTTGAAACAAAGTGGTGGGCATCCTATGCTATGGTAAACAGACGAAGACACCGAATGTCTGAGCCAAGCTGTTAAAAAGAATTTGAAAAAAAGACATTCATTTTTTACAACTGAAAATCATGAAATGAAAGCTAGTGTCGTGGAACGTTTATAAAAAACTTTGAAAGAACGCATATGTGGAAATATTTTACACATCACATGGCTCAGGTTTTGTTTTTCTCCAAGCACTCATACCCTGTCCTCATTGTACTTAACACAGTACACTTTTCCACTACACACTACACTGCTTACACTCTTACAAAAGAACTGATGTATGCTTGATACTAACATGGGTCCAAACCATGAACATATTATGTTCTAATACATGTCCTCTTAAATAAACATATATTTGGAGACAGGATTTGTAACTTCAGAAATTGCAGTTGCACAAATAACCCTTGATTTTGTAGTGGTATTCATGTTTACAGTGATACCATTTAGTAATATAGGTGCCATTTTACTGTCAAAAAATGTCCTTTTCAACGAGCTATCACACATCTTTAAGAGTTAGATATGGGAGAACTTAAGAGACAGAGAAAGTCCAAATTGCATGATATTTGTCTGGTCAAACAGTGTTACGCTTGCCCCAGATCACAGGTATTTTCAAGACAGTGCAGCTTTATTAATACACTGTCAAGCCAAAGAAAAGACGCCAGCAGATATTTATATAAGTATGTAATTGCTTTTCACAAGAAAAATATCGGTAACTTGCAATTAAAAGGAGAATTCCATCGTCTCAATTGCCATCAGCTTTGTTACAAAATGATTCATTTTAGTAAAACTTCCATTCTAGAGAGCTACTCAAGGATGCCATAAAAGGGAAGATTGCCAAAAGAATTTGAACGTTTCTAGGTCATGACATCAATTAAATTTCGACCAATCGGCTGCTGTTTCGACATTATGCGTTTTATAAATAAAAGTTATAATGGCATGCATTGTGTGAAAGCGAGTTGAAATAGGCTTCGAGACTTAAAATACTTATTCCCAAGGTAAGTTGGCAACACTTTTCTTGTGAAAAGGAATTATATACTTATAGAACTATATGCACGAATGTTCTCTTTGGCGTGACAATGTATCAATAAAGCTTCAGTCTTGAAAATACCGGTAACCTGGGGCAAGAGTAACATTTTCTGACCAGACGAAAAACCAAAAAATTATAACATTCTCTGTCTCTTAACTTCTCGAAGGTTTGACTCATAAAGATTTGCGAGCTTATAATCAGTCGCACCATCTTAGCATCAGATGTGCTCCAGAAGACGTGACACCTGAAAACGAAGTGATGGAGTTTGATCGATTGTTTGGAACATAACGACCACAACAAAATACTGGAGATTGGGTTCGCATTGGAACAACCAAAACTCACTTTTGACAAAGGTTATTTACCAAATGGACGACATAATTGTTGCGTGTTACAGGACATGTACTCGGACGTGAACCTCTTGTCTCCTGTCCATAAATGGGAAAAGATGAATGGAGAAGTGTAAAAAAGAACTTTTTATTTGCCCGAGTTATAACGAGTGACTAAAACAAGATGATGTGTACGATATCGAAAGCATTCTTGATAGAACAACAACACGTAAAGTGGGAAAACATCGATATCAAGAAGTGAAAGTTCGTTGGAAAGGATGTTCACCCAGTTTAGATTCTTGGATTGCCACTTCACAAGTCAACGATTATAACCACCATACCGTTAAACACAACGTTATCTCCTTCTCAGAGCTCCTCTCTCCAAGAACTACAAAACAACCCCTGCTGATTAGGTGTGGAGAACGTATTCCTAAAAATTAAACCGTCTTTTTTTTCGCCAGATCTTTGTCGTGTATTGTGTCATCGGAGCAGGCATTGCAAATTTTTGTCTGCAACAGCGAAATAAAAAACAACTGTGAACTATTTTACTCAGCAGTTGTATTCTTAATCTTCTTTCCAATTCGTTATTGAAATATACCGACAGTAACAACAACGGTAGCCTTTCCTCCAACGCAGGTCACAACTCTTGCAGCCACAGCGGCAGTCCTCTTCTAGAACCCGCCTTGAGAAATCATTCTTTGACAACGAGTGACTCTTCGTAGGCCACAACCATTGACCCATCGAACGATGAATGACCAACTTTATTTATTATTACCCAGTGACAGTTCTATGGATGTGCTTCCCAACAACACACTATGCTGTTTCATGGACAAATTACCTCAGTTCATACAACTGGATCGCGAATTTCATTGGGAAGTAGCTTTCGTAGAAATCATTCGTCCTACTCAAGTTATCAATATCACCGAGGGCCAAACCACTTTCATAGCAGATATCCTCAATGAACAAGTACAAGAACAGTTGGACAAAAATAATCCTGACATTTACAAATTCCAAAAAGCATGGCCAACCAATGCTCAATTGAATCTTTATAGCATGAAAATTCCTCGAGGATACAATGTTAATGCTCGACATCTCGTCTTTACGATTTTAGCTATTTTAACGATCAGTATGGGAAAGCAACGGAGGAAGCTTGACAAAGTGTACAGATCGAATACCATGCTTTTTCTTATTGTCTTAAAATGGATGTTACCGATGACAAAACGTTCTCTATTACTTTTTTCTCCCGGTTTGTTTGCTATTCTGGGTGGAAACACCTATCTCGTTCTTATGAAAAACAATCACAGTAACGATCGATTCTATAAGTATTTTCGCTTTCCTATCGAATTGAACGAAGGACTAAATTTGATGTTTGTGAACTCGAATGTCGTCAGGTACAACGTCATGGGAAACACATCCGCTTCGTTTCTCCGTTGCTGAGAGTCATTCCTTTCACAGTGGATTCAGCCATAGCTGCTCACAATGACACAAGGACACACAACTCGTATTTGACAGTGTGAATATTAGTACCAAAGGAGATCTTGGACAAAATATTATATTCTCCAAAGGAAAAGTCACCTTGAAACTACATTCTCCAGTTAATTGTAACAGGTGTATCCTTCAGGCTTCATATACACGCCCCCGCCCCCAAAAAAACAAAACAAGAGGAACAGCAGCTTTTAGAGAATTGCACGTTTTTCGTTTTTGATTACTAACTAAGGAAACAAAATGATGCACCGAGATTCTTGCAGATGTTTTGAGTCAGAACTTGATTTGTTTCCCATGCCACCGACGATGATGACGGTGCAAGAATCCCAATCATGTGTCGTCTTTGACCACCTCAGCACCTATCGAATTTGAAACCAAAGGACTAAACGAAGTTTACCTCGATCTGAATAACAGTTACTTGTACCTGAAAGTCAAAGTTCCCAAAACAGACAACACCAATCCAGGCACCTATGCCATAGTGGCTCCCGTCAACAATTTCATGCAATCGTTGTTCAGCGAAGTGGATTTGTACTTGAATAACAAACTGGTGAGCAGCAGCATGGACACTTACTCTTACCGAGCGAACCTGGATATATGGAAAGAAGTAAAGAACACACATCTGAATGCTTCAGTGGTGTGGATATCTGACACGTTTAACAAGTTCAAAGACTCAGCTTTCATTGCAGATAATTATGCAGACCACAATGTTGGATTTAACGACGGTCAAAAGAAAATCAAACAAAGACGTAGTTTAGAAATGATGGATTTGTTGCATTTTGACATGTGGTTGTTGAATGGGGTGGATGTACGCCTGAGAATGAATCGAAGTACTACCACGTTTCATTTGATGGCTAATGCTAACGAGTAAAACACGAACAGTCATGATGTCAAGATAGCCAGAACAAGAACAACACTTTGTCTCCTGTTTTGCTCGTCACATGGCTGAAAGAATCACATAACTGACTAAAGAACATTGTAATGTCTGTCAAATCGATCATCCTAGTCAGAAACAGCACGACAAATGTTTGATGATGAGTCAAGAAGACAAGTTGGAAGAGTATACAGAAGATGCATGGACTCTCATCTCAGAAGAGAAGATTTTGAAAGAGTTCTATAAAGACTTCAGTGACCATTCCTTACCTGCATTGACTTCTTTGGAAACGAAACGCGTTGAAGCTCTCTTGGAATCCCGCTGTGTGTGCTAAAGATGAACTTCTTCATCGAAAACCTAAAGACGCTCAAGCTTATGTCATCAACACAGACGAGAGTCATCGCCGAGAAACCCACTGGGTAGTCGTCTACTTTCCCAGTGTGGAATATTTTAAATCTGATCGATTACCGCTTCTGGAAGACGACATCATCGACTTTATGAGAAGAAATGTTGTATCAATAATGTGAGATTACGATGATCAGATTTGATTGTGTTTGGACAATATTGTGTGTATTTTCTTCACCAACGTAGTCTCGGATTTTCCTTAGAACATTTGGTGACTTGGTTTTGACCATGAGTACTCTATGATAAAGTAGAAAAATAGTTTTATGAACATTATGTCTATCTATTTTCTTTAGCTCAGAAACTTTGTGTACATCGATGGCAAAATGACACTGTACCAGATCGTTGCAAGTCAAGTCTGACTCCACAACTTTGTCAATCTTGTAAATACGTTCATATTTACTGTTTTAGTTTTTGAAAATGAAGAGGAAGGGACTAGCCCTAATCCTTCTTCTTCAATGTTGATGTTTTAGAGAGCAGGGCTAATTAAACAAAAAATGTTTATTTAGAGCAAAAATGATATTGACTTACTTTTTACAAAATTGATTTGATCATGCTCTTTCACATTCTCTCTGTCGATCTTTACATTTGTATGTTTTCTTTCACGTCCGCATACCAAATCGAAGGGATGTTTTCCATCACGTCCATGCTTCTCATATATAAAACGGTGCATTCACCAGTTTTGTCATGGTCATCAGTCAGCAGCAAGCCGTCGGAGAGAGCAGGTGGGGAAGAGCAGAGCCGCTGTGGACGAAGAGGGGAGGAGACAGTGTTGGCCCGTGCAGCTATGAGTACTCAACTACAAGAATAATTGGAAGTATGGGGCCAAGCTGCAATTACGGAGCAACTGTATACGTGTCGACCAACTCTTCCGCTAAAATGCCGACTACGTGGAGCAGCATGCAGTATATCAGAGCGAGCTACCATCAGGGCACGGCGGCAGAGCAAGAGAGAACAGTACGCTTGTCATTAACTCATGGAAGAGGCAGCTGAAGGTTTGGTGGTTTGTTGGTTTGCTGAGCCAACCCCCTAGCGAAGAGACCTTGCAGGCCTGGAAACTACCCGTACGTGGTGACACCATGCTGCCGGGGACAGGATTGAGAATATGTCACCCCCAGCGCCAACAATGAATCCCACCACTTCGGGAAACGAAAGGGAATCGAATATTGAGATGCTGACACAGCAGCACAAAGCAGATGAACCTGCATTACCACCAGGCAGACGGACCGAGAACCAGATGCTGCCCATTAAATTGCCTAACTGTATGGAGTTTTCCTTTTGAAATTTTTGAAAACCCCTTTTCAATTATACTTTTTTTTAAAAAAAAACCCCTACAAATTTGATCAATTTGGAACCACCGCCGAAAAATTATAAAATTATGAAAGTTAGAAATGTGCCTGATACTACTCACTGTCCCACCCCAGAAACGTTAAGCCATATTTTCAATGACTGCCCCAAGTACGACCAGGAAAGGCACAAATTCCAGGAAAAACAAGAACAAATAAAAGCCCCAGTCCAATACCCTGATTTCCTTAATACAAGAACCAGCAACATCAACTTGGTGTACGCAAATATCCTGGGGTACATTTAGGATATATGAAAAATAGGAAAAATCTAATTCCCGGTCAGCATCACAAAGACAGATTCATAGGAAGATAGGATAAGAAATAATCCAAACAACAGGATATAAAAATAAATTAAATCACAATCCGCTTAGGCAGACAAATAAAATTGGCCAATCTGATTGGTCTGGAAGGAGAGAGGAGGAGTTCGGCCCGGGAGGAGAGGATTAGTACGCTGAGTCCCACTGGGGCCTTGTTCGCAAGGCGGTCTAATCCCCGCCCTCATGAGCAGAAGAAATTCCACTCCCATAACAAAGGCCGTTGAAGGTGAAGCCAAACAATTAAATTGAAAATAATTCTGTTCACAAAATTATCAATCCTCACTAAAAACAGAATGTACATTAAAATAGGCCAACCTGATTTGTCTGGATCGGGAGAGGAGGGGTTCGGCCCGGGAGGAGGGGATAAGTAGGCTAGGCCCAATTGGGGCCTAGTACGCGAGGCTGCCTAATCCCCTCACTCATGGGCAAAAGGTAAACTCCACTCCCATAGAAAGGACACTTCAGGGTAAGCCAAACTTTAGGATTAAAATAATCCATTGAATAAGTAATAACTAAAAGTTCCAACTCCAGGGACAACTACATGATAGCATAAACATAACATCGCCTTCCCCACCTTACTTATGTCTATTACTAACATAGCATGTACCTACTACTATCCTACTACAAGAATATTACGTCAAAAAAATATATAATAATAAAAAAATCTGTTTTCTCTATCTCTCTCCACTCGGTGACGGCATCCGATGAGAAGCCCATGGAGTAACATACAACACTTCCTGACCTGCAAACGAAAATTGATATATTATGAGGTGGTCCCAAGTCCAGACCATCAGGTCCAACCACACAAGGTGGCGACGATTGGATAACTATGAACTTAGTATCACGACCCCGTAATCTGGTCCACAAAAATTAAAATTATAAGGTGGTCCAAAGTTCAGACCAACAGGACCAGTACGGTAGCCGATTACTAAATTTAAACCCCCTGAAATTTAATGTGGTAAGAATAGGATAAGAAGAGGAAACTACCGACACAAAACTAAGTCACTACAAGGTGGTCCTAAACCTAGACCATCAGGCCCTGCAGCACAAGGTGGCAACGATTGGACAAATTCAAAACAAAAACCCCCACTAAACCGGCCCACGCAATTACGTATATAAGATGCTACCAAGTCCAGACCACCAGGGCCCCACTATACAAAACAGTAACTAATTCGGGAATCCCCTGCTTAGAGAAACAAGAAAGAAAGAATCGGTGCATATGTTTACAAAAATTAGGATATCTTTGACCATCTACTCCTTGGACTGAACCGGATATATATATATATATATATATATATATATATATATATATATATATATATATATATATATATATATATATATATATATATATATATTCTTTCGAACCAATCTATATCTAATAAGTACAAAGTTTATTTTTTTCAAAATTGTTCATGAAGACAAATAGATAAGGTGCAAGCCGACGTCATTTATTATATTTGGCAAATACAAAAAAAAATTTCATCCTTGGACCATCTGGAACCCTCTCGAGACCTCTAAGCGTCCTCTGCTGCCCTTTTACGCCTTTTCCACTTCCGGACATGGGTACTTAATAGTGTGCGGTGCACACAGTAAAGCGTTAAATGGGTGCTTTGCACCCATTTGACGAGAAATTAGATAGTGCACAGTATGCACATTCAGTTAATGTACATGGTCGAATGGCCGAACACGTTATAAATCCAAATTTATTCATTCATTCAGTCTTGCCATCGGTTGTCGACCGAACAACTCATAAGAAAATGAGCGAACTTATTAGGAAATTAACCGAAACCATGGTGCACACGAATATGGTAAAACACCACCTCTCTCAGAGGAAAATGAAGAAGAAAACCACAATTTTCCTCAAAATAGCACAAGACCTTGTTGAACAAGTCCTGCGAGAGGAGATGGAAAAAAAACCATATCAAATGGGCAAAAAACAGAAGCAGAAGGGAGAAGAGGCGGAGGAATGGAAGATGGATACATATGAGGTCACTGTCTCGTACTGAAAAAGAAGACCCTGCGCAATAGTAAGACCTATAGTGAGGCCTAACTGTCCAGGATATCATTGTTAATATCTTAACGGTCCAGGACAACAAACGGTCCTTTCAGGACCTTTCAGGGCCATCTACATCTCTTAGAAGAGATGTCTTCCACCAAAAAAAAAAAATTAACAAACAATTCAACACCTTCTACCCAGTGTAATAAGTGTTTGTGGATATAGTGTGTAGGTATAAACACTACCTACCTCTTCTGTCTCATAAGTCTCTTAGTGCCAATGATCATAAGTTTGTGTGAAAAAAATAAGGAGGATAGTTTCCTTTAGGTGTGCGCAATTTCTATTGACTTGTATCGTGTACTACACCTACGGATGTTTTCCTTCACGTCTGCATCTCCTATATGAGGGATGTTTTCCTTCACGTCCGTCCGCATCTCTAGCAATTATATGGGTGCGTGCGCCAGTTTTGGCCTCATCTCATTCATTCATTCCATTCAGGAGCCACCATTCGAAGAGAGAGGACTGGAACCGGAGCCACTGTTCGGGGTTAATGCCTTTGTCATAAGCAGCTCGTGCGGGTTGTGCAGAGAGGATCACTCTGCTACATAGGAAGTCAGGGGACCATCTGTCTCGAAAACCAGCACAGCGCAGAATAACAACATAATGAAGCTGCAAGAGATGAGTAGGGTAGGGGTCTGTCTGCGGTAGCTACGAACAGATAGGATTACTCTACTACGGCCATTGGAACGGAAGTCAGGGGACCATCTGAATTCGGCGAACAATACCTTGGATATACTGGGATAGAAACCAACTGGTGTGCAGAATAGCAGCCAACCTAATCCCCCAATCGAAAACAAAGACAAAGGCAAAGCCAACTAGAAGTCCAGGGCTGGAAGTGAAAGGCAAGGTGAAGATGGAAAGGGAACGGGAACTGATTTGGGCAGTCTATCCGCCACCAACCCCCACCAGGGACCACCACAATCCAGCAAGGCACAGCGGTTGGAGGTATACAACAGACTGGGTGAAGACCCTCGGAGCTGCTGTGTAGGAATGCTGACAAAATTGCCTGAATGAATGGGGTTTTCTATTTGGAACTTTTTGAAAACCCCTTTTGATTTCACTCTTTTATAACACAAATTTGATCAATTTTGAACCACCGTCTAAAAAATATCGTAATAAAATTAGAAATGTGTGTGATACTAAAATGATATGAGTAACTTTACTCAAAGATTGGTATTGTTTTGGAAACAAAATATGTACACTATGTACGCAAAATTTACACCTGAATGAATCGCGTTAAATAAAGAAATTTGAAACTTGAAGTATTGCCATATTTAAACATGTGACTAACACTTAATTGGTTTTAGGGACAACCCGATTTAGCTAACTGCCGAGTCCGAGCAGCCCTCCTCTTTCCAGACATGTAAATTAAGTAGCACGCTTTGCGTGGAGTAATATGTCGAGTGGGCTTACGTCCCGGTGGCCCACTCGACAAATAATGCAATAGTGTGCTTTTTACACAGTAAAACGTCAAATGGGTTTTGCAGCCCGGCAACCCATTTGACGACTAATTAATCATATATCATCCCACTTGTTTTTAATCCTACCAACCTCTTGTGTGTTTGTAAGTTCAATGGTACAATGCATGTAAGCACTCCTACCCTTTTCGTTGGCTAATACGTTAATAAGTGTAGGGGGTCTTGGTCAATACACACGGCATGTTGGATTGTTAATGTGGGGTTTTAGATGGGAAAGTGTGGGGTGATGGATAGCAATCAAACGGGCGTGTTGGATAGTAATCAAAATGTGGGTGTTTGATATTAATCAAAAGGTTGGTGTTAGATAATAATAAAGAAGTGGGTGCTGGATAGTAGATCTCTAAGTGCTGGATGGTATATCTCTATTTTACATTACATTTTCCGTCTAAACCTAAGGCGTCATCTTAAGGCTACCATTTTGTAAGAAACAAATTTCTAGGTGTCTACAGGAAATCTCATGTTAATTTTAACATTCCATTTCCCGTAGACTTCCAGACTGCACCCCCCTCCCCACATATAACTTACAGCTTAATTTTAATCCTATGTAGACATCCAGAAATGTTTCAATTATTGAGCTCATTCATTTCTAACAATGTCACCATGTAACCCCATTTGAGGTCAACCACTTCTAACAATGTAACAATGTACCCTCAATGTTAAATTCCCGTAGACACCCAGACCGTCCCCAGTGTAAACCTACGGCGTAATGTTATTTTTCGTAGTCACCCAGGGTGCCCAATATTACTTCTTGTATTCAGTGGCCGAGACCATGACTATAAATTGGTAGTCCAAACTTCCCTTGTAATTCATCTATTTCAGTGGAGGGGGTGTTTTCTGTGGGACCTAGACAAGTCCGATTACTAATAAACATTTATGTACATTTGAATCAACAATTTATTATTATTATTATTATTATTATTATTATTATTATTATTATTATTATTTCTGGCACCCTATTTCCAATTCGAGTGAGAATGATTTACTCTGTAGTACCAAGGTAAGAAATCCTTCTGTGGGATCAGATTTTGCAGTAAAGACAATATCCTTCCCCGTACCATTTTACACTGAGGTTTCAAGAATTTCATAGGAAGTTTACGTTTTATAATTAGCCGATTTAAAAATTACTTCCTATATGTATACAGAAATACGCAGCTAAGGTACTGGAGACAAGTCCGTGTTATATATGGTTCATGCGATGTTGTGTACTCCAGCGCGTAAATGAGAAACAACTCAGACATGCGAGCGTCAGTTTCTTTTCCATGTAAATGTTACTTCCCTTGAGACTCCATTCGCAAGTCTAACAAGAAATAGTATGACTTACTCAGTGATAAAATGATGAAACAAGATAAAAGTGTTATGGAATAGCTTGCAAAATATTCTCTATCTATCCTGAATTCAGTGGCGGAACCGGGCGACGGGGTCGCCGTCAGAATTTTTTTTTTTTTTTTGCTGTTGTCAACATCCCCCCCGCCCCCAAATAAGCCCCCGGTTTCAGGGCTTAGATCGGGTGGTGGGGGTGGGGGTGGAGGTTGGCAACTGACATAAAACTGTTCTCTGTGGCAAAGTTGGGGACGCCACTAAAGAATATTGGCCCCGGGCGCCTCGGTAGGGGAGAGGGGGGCGCCATTAAAGTACATTGCCCCCGGGCGCCTCAAACCATCGCGCCGCCACTGCCTGAATTACCAGTCTTTTGGTCTTTTACCAAAACTCAGTCTTCGAAAACATTAGTTTTTGCGCGTATATATAACTGAATAACTGTTTTGCATCTTTTTCTTGTATTTATTGATTCACTGCCAAGTGTTCAACGTGTAATCCGATACCAAGGTATTGTCTAACATCTCTTGCCGATGCCCTCTGCTTCACCTCAGAACCGTCTATTGCTGTGAAAAATGAGGAAATCACGCCGGAGACACTGCGGGGGTAAATAAATTTAATCTGCTTTATTACTTTTTATCCCACCAGTTTTGACAACAATCATATTACACCTTCAGTAATATGAGATTTGAGAATTATATTCTTAGAAACACGCGCGGCTCGTGCTGACTGAATTATTAGTGTTTGTCTTTGTTGTGCACTGAATACACAATAGTTTCAGTGATATGTTGCTCCCTGTTGTGTTTCAAATTATTTTTTTTTTGTATTATTATTGATTCAAATTTGCTTTTCTTAGGAAGATATATTCATTGTGAAGTCAATCCTGCAGTACGAAACCCGACACAGAAATTAACTTCGAGTACACTGTAAACAAAGCGCCGTGGGGGCCGTAGTTATGATTCAGCTTGAATGACTAAAGCTTGACTGAAATACAAGCACATGCATACTAATTAGTGTTTAGATACATTTAAGGCGTTATGAATTAATGGTGACAGACACATTTGTGATCTGATTGCCAGTGAACAAGCACTACCTGTGTGTATTGCTCTAGAAGCCCCCAAAACTTCATAGGCTGATTTATTTTTTCCTAAAGAAATCTATGTCAAAATGATTTTTGATTCACTTAAACAAACTCTGTGCCGTCCAAAGACTGTTTTACCAAAGTGCCTACTACATCAAATTAAAATGTTCAATTTTGCTCTAGCTCCCCTAATAATCGCAATCATTCTCGTCTATAAACAAATATCTATCAGAAGTTCGAAGCTGTTTTAAAAATTTCAGATGCTGGATTAAAAATGATCTTGAAACAGAAAAAATAAAAGCCGCCAAATAAAGAGCACGTAGTGTCTTGAGAGCGTGGCCCGTTTCCCGACGCGAGGAAGGTGGGGGTAATTCTTGTATGAGAAACCAATCATATGATACTATTCTTCAACTTTAGTACACCGACGTACCCTTTGTACGTGTAGTCGGAACGAGTGGAGGAGAGTGGTAACATGAAAAACAAGAAGACAAAGATGGTCTGCGATCGCTTACCTGGCTCACATTTGTCTAAGGGTCAAACGTAACAGCGTTCGACTGAGCAACTGAGTTTTTTTTTTTTAAAAAGTTTTCTGATCGGTTACTATGCAAACAAAACGGTTGTTTGGTTGGCCTTAACGTTGGTAGAACACATCATATAACATATTCCTACCAAATTTATTTAAGTTGGACAAGGAATATTGGAGCTGTCCAAAATGCGTTTTCCGCCATGTTGCTATGAAAGACACACAGAAGCTAAAGGGCTAAAAGAATGACTCGGATTGAATATGCCATAAAGAAAAGTTCCATTGGGAGATGTACAAAAAAATACCTTTTCAACCTGCTTACCTTTGGAAAACATACAGTTGCTGTAGAGGCCTCCAAATGCACAATTTTGATAGAACATGTTATAAAAAAAAACATTCCTGATTGATGAAGACTGGCTCAAGTGGCTTAAAGTTCTACACTGCTTCCAGATTGAGTGCACGCTTTGGGGCCGGCAACCGGACTAGAATGCATGCGACTGCATTTGCATATTCTTATTCACACATGGCGCTAACATAAATCCGATTTTCAACTTATGATTTGGTATAAAATGCCTACATCATTAACACATACATATCAATGCATCTGATTTTCTCACAGACCGAATACATGTTGTGTTGTTTTTCAATTGGGTTCAGAAAGGCTTATCTCAAACGCGCTGACGTTATTTGATAAAGAGTAAGTATGTTTATGTAAATATCTTACTTTCACCCAGTTTGTTGAATAAGAACAAAGTTTTGGGCAAGTACAGATGTATCATGCAAAGCTTCTATTTGCTGTATGACCAACTAGTGCAAGGACTTCTTACAGATTTCGTCAGTAGAATAGATATGAGGATGATTGACCAATAAACCAGATTAAACCAGACACTCATTGTTTTTTTAATAATTTTAAATTTCGTATCCTTATGAATTCCTGACCAATCACATAATTTGAAAACAAAGAATACCTCCAGGTCCCTGAAATGTATTATACACTAGTGCTGTCTTTCACATTGATATGAAGAAGCCGCACCACTACTAATTTTTAAAACAAAAATACCCCCACGTCCATGGACTGGAGTATAGATTGATGCTGTTTTGCACATTGATATGCACAATTTATGAAGATACAGCCTATTCAAAGCGAAACACTGAATTAACATGTTTGTTAATGACAACAACAATGTCGGTATCAAGAGATACTGTATATTTGTTTTGATGGGATAAAGGTGTTGTCAAAATGCAAAGATAATACAGATGTTGATATTTTTATTTCAAACATAAAAAATATATTTCAATGCTTTACAAATAATGTTGATTTAAATGTTACATTTAATGATTATAACATTGAGCTATGCATAATCAAATTGTACGGTATGAAGAAGGAATAAATTACGTATTTGATAAGAGCAATTACAAAGATTTGCATTCTGCTATATTAACAGTCTTTCATAAAGAAGGAACATTTAGTAGCCATTTTCTTCAACTTAGAGAAAGCTTACGGCACCACGTGGAAGTACGGCATGATGAATAACCTATTCAACCTCGGTCTCAGGGGCCGCAATCCTTTTTATATGCAATTTTTCGAAAGATAGAAATTTCAGAGTTAAAGTTGATACCACCCTTTGTGAAAGTTATCAACATCATTTCCAGTGTTTAAATCCTTAAGAAGCTGTTTTATAAAATATTCCATGAATCTAATTGTGATGTTAGCTGTTATTTCTTTTCCTTCTTTCGTGCAACGGTCAACTATGAAATCCTCGTTGCATTATATGTATTTCTCGTTGTTGTTCGGTATGATTTTTACCTCTTCGTCTAGATCATTTTGGATATTTAAAATTTAGATTGAAATGGTTCTCAGTAGCACCTTTATACATACCTATTAAATGGTCATTGTCACGCACCTTTTGTGCGTGCTCTTCGCCGACTCTTAATTTGTTTTCAGTTACTTTTTTCTCATAGATATGACATGTTGCTGAGATTAAAATGTTCTTCATCTACCTCGGTGAACACCATAGGTTTTGCATTTTTTCGTCTTAACTATCCATACACTACTTTTTCGATTTTAATCAACGCCTTGTAAAATAATTAAATACAGTTGTTTCACTGTAAACAAGTGGTTTAGGTACAATAAAAAACATGATGGAATGTGCTTATCTTTTTCAATTCTTAAGGGTTATGCTGACAACGCATGTTGCCTCTGGCACGATAGTGTACGGAGTCCTAAGTCGCCTTCTTGGAATTGCAAGAGGTGCGCGTTGCTTCTGGCACGATTTCACGCGTGTCTTAGGCACATCTATGCTTTTACGCTCTAAGTCTGTCACGATGATAGCCTCAAAAGTGCAATAAATAACATAATGCTGATTGTTTTTGATATTTACAAACGAACATTCTTTAGGCATTATATCTTTTGAATTAATTACATTGTAACATAGTCTTTTCTGTTCTGACATTGCTTTCTGGTCTACTGAACAAAAATGAAACTTTCCTTCAGATATTTTTTTCTGTCCTCGATGTCTATTTATCTGTGATGACACCAGTTTTGAAAAATCTTTTATTCCAAAGGTAATGGTACCTTCTATCTATGTAGTCATTAGATCCACCGTATTAAAATATAATTATCATGGGAACATGCCTTTTCCTCTCTATTTGAGGTACATTTTTCTCTTTTTACCACACATGGTTTAAACCAATAACAGCATCTATGTAAATTGTATTTAAATGATATATCTACATCATTATTCAGTGCTTTTAACACAGATTCCAGAGCATAAAGAAAACACTTACTGTCTTGTTCGCCCCACATTTATACAAGCTTTTGTTCCTAATCCGTTCAGTCAAATCTATGTATAAGCTCTCCCTGACCGGTTGATATCTATCATTGTGCGGAGTTAAATATTCAGTCCTGCCAAACATTAACTTTGTATTTGGGCCATTTTCCGTCCAAATTTTGTATGTAAAAATGTCGATAAAGCGATGAATGACATGAAGAATCTCAAATCTGTTCAATTTGTTCATTGGTTTCGTTCTATGGTAAAATATACTCTACTCATTGGTTGTCTTGCTTCTTATGTCTGATCGTTAAGTCTAGCTGTACTTTTACAGACTCAGATTGCTGAAGTTTTTATACTGACTATTTTATCTTTATATATGGTTTTTATACTGACTATTTCATCTTTATATATGGTTTTTATACTGACTATTTTATCTTTATATATGGTTTTTATACTGACTATTTCATCTTTATATATGGTTTTTATACTGACTATTTTATCTTTATATATGGTTTTTATACTGACTATTTTATCTTTATATATGGTTTTTATACTGACTATTTCATCTTTATATATGGTTTTTATACTGACTATTTTATCTTTATATATGGTTTTTATACTGACTATTTTATCTTTAAATATGGTTTTTATACTGACTATTTTATCTTTATATATGGTTTTTATACTGACTATTTCATCTTTAAATATGGTTTTTATACTGACTATTTTATCTTTAAATATGGTTTTTATACTGGCTATTTTATCTTTATATATGGTTTTTATACTGACTATTTTATCTTTATATATGGTTTTTATACTGACTATTTTATCTTTATATATGGTTTTTATACTGACTATTTCATCTTTATATATGGTTTTTATACTGACTATTTCATCTTTATATATGGTTTTTATACTGACTATTTTATCTTTAAATATGGTTTTTATACTGACTATTTCATCTTTATATATGGTTTTTATACTGACTATTTCATCTTTATATATGGTTTTTATACTGACTATTTCATCTTTAAATATGGTTTTTATACTGACTATTTTATCTTTAAATATGGTTTTTATACTGACTATTTTATCTTTAAATATGGTTTTTATACTGACTATTTTATCTTTAAATATGGTTTTTATACTGACTATTTTATCTTTAAATATGGTTTTTATACTGACTATTTTATCTTTATATATGGTTTTTATACTGACTATTTCATCTTTATATATGGTTTTTATACTGACTATTTTATCTTTAAATATGGTTTTTATACTGACTATTTCATCTTTAAATATGGTTTTTATACTGACTATTTTATCTTTAAATATGGTTTTTATACTGACTATTTTATCTTTATATATGGTTTTTATACTGACTATTTTATCTTTATATATGGTTTTTATACTGACTATTTCATCTTTAAATATGGTTTTTATACTGACCATTTTATCTTTAAATATGGTTTTTATACTGACTATTTTATCTTTATATATGGTTTTTATACTGACTATTTCATCTTTATATATGGTTTTTATACTGACTATTTTATCTTTAAATATGGTTTTTATACTGACTATTTTATCTTTAAATATGGTTTTTATACTGACTATTTTATCTTTATATATGGTTTTTATACTGGCTATTTTATCTTTATATATGGTTTTTATACTGACTATTTTATCTTTAAATATGGTTTTTATACTGACTATTTTATCTTTAAATATGGTTTTTATACTGACTATTTCATCTTTAAATATGGTTTTTATACTGACTATTTTATCTTTAAATATGGTTTATTGTCATTGCAACAATCATAAAACGATATTAACAATTACCTTCATAAATTGTATGCTCCTTGAATTTTTTCTTCAATAAACCTCTATTTATTTATTTATTTATTTGCTTATTAAAACGTCTCAGTTCTGTTAAAGTTGAATGGCATTTTAAATAGCATTGTACTTATTTTCTGGCTTGTTTTGGTATTGGTTCATTGATTATAGAAATCTTCATTTTGCTTTATTTAAGTATAAATATTTAAATAATATTTCACTATCCTGATTTATGTAACTAGAATCATAGAATTATTTCAATATATATATATATATATATATATATATATATATATATGTGTGTGTGTGTATATATATAAAACTATTTATATGTATTTAAATATTTATTATTAAACCTGCAACTATGTTGTAATCTAAAATAATTGTACAGTCTTAATTCAAACCAAACACTATAGTAAAATATTTTTTTCACAAAATAAATATTATATACTGAATCTGCAACTACATTTTAAGCTAAAATAATTGTACAGTATTGCTAACTGTTCAGAAAAGCGCCTGGAGTACATTATTTAGTGAATAATGCCTCACTGCAGCCAAAATAAATTTATCTGTGATTCTCGGCTAGTAGCCAAATCATAAAGGCATTTATAAACAGAACAGAACATTATTGATAAGACATATGCAAAAAAGCATATAGTCAATACAATACATAATTCATATACAATACACTGTTGCATGAATGAATAAATAAATAAATAAATCGATAAATAAATTAGTAATGGCGATAGAAACCGGTGTACACATAAATCCTCGGAGAGAGAGAGAGAGAGAGAGAGAGAGAGAGAGAGAGAGAGAGAGAGAGAGAGAGAGAGAGAGAGAGAGAGAATTAGACTGTGAGAGAAGATAATCTAAGTTGGAACGCATTATACACATATTTACCTAGGTGTTTTACAGTTGTGAAATCTTCATTTTTAAGCAATTTTAGTAGTTTATACATGCTTGATGTCTATCAATAATAAGCACCAATATACTATTTTCTAAGTGAGAGGTATAGAGGACAAATTAAGACAAAATGATATTCATCTTCGACCTCGTTATTTACACAAAGTTCATATTTCCTTTCATGCCGTTCGTTTCCTACATGCCTACCAGTCTCGATACTTAATGGGTGTGATGAAACCCTTAATTTACTTAAAGCCTTTCTGTGGCTGGCATTAGTATTTATTCTAACATAAGAAGCGGTTTCGAATATATCATTTATATCTTTATACATATATGAAGTATTCGAAGCAACTGCTGAACTCCAGTCTGAATGAGATATATATTTTAGTCTTTGGTTAAAAAGCGGTAAAAAGGAAGATATCTGGACTGAATTAGGGTAATACCAGACTTCTTCAAAGCCTGAAATCAATAGTATATTTCTCACATTAGAAACCCAGTTTTTATTATTCTTTCTTTCGCAATCGGTAAGGATTAATTGGTATAATTTTCGAAGAATACAGTTGTTTGTCTTTAGCAATTTGAACCAATACTTAATGATTCGCACATATCTATTTCGATAAAGTGGATATATGCCAATTCCCTATATACAAACATATTGTTGGTAGAAAGTTTAACATCCAGTAACCACTTGCAATATTTTCTATGTACCCGTTCTATATTGTCTGGTTTCAAAAATCCCCAAATTTCACAGCAATAAGACAAAATTGGAAAAACAAAAGAATCAAATAAATCACACATTATATTCACTGGACATTGTAAATTATTAGTATTATTCAGATGTACGTTCATTGCTTTGACACCTTTTTTTTACAATACTATCTGTAGCGCATCGAAACGAGCCTCTGTTGGTAAAAACAAGTCCTAAATAATTAAAATTATCCACAATGTCTAGAAACACATCTCCGTATTTAAATAAAACGTCTAGTCGTCTAAGTCTTTTGTTAAAAAACCATAAGCTTTGTTTTTATCAATATTTACAAATATATTCCATCTTATACAGTATGCGTGTAACTTATCTAAGGATGCTTTTAGACCATCTGCTGTCTCTGAGAATATCACCGTATCATCAGCAAACAATAAATGATATAAAGATATTCTTCTAAAATGATACCCGTCTCTATATTTGATTGTAACGCAATTTCCAGATCCTTAATATAAAGACAGAACAGAAATGGATAGAGGCTTTCTCCTTGAAGAAGCCCAAGTGAACAATCGAAATAGTGTGAGTGCGAGTTTAAGTGCTTTACACATGACTGCCCTGAGCTGTAAATAGATTTTATTATTGTTAACATTTTAATCCGCATTTTACTACTTTTTGCCATAGACTTGTTCTTTCTACATAATCAAAATGCCTTTTTAAAATCAATCAAGGCACAAAAAAGCGTTTTCTTGTCATCGAGTAGCTTTTGGATCAAAATATTTTTATATAAAAATGGCGTCTACTATACTATTATTTTTCTTAAAACCAAATTGTGCATCAGTAATAATATCATATTTAATAACCCAAGAGGAGATTCTTTGATTTAATATGCTAGTAAAAACTTTTCCTATGCAGCTAAGTAGTGTTATTCCTCTATAAACATTTTTATCGGATAGATCACCTTTTTAAAAAAAATTGGTATAATAAGACCCTTGCTCCAATTTGAAGGATAAATACCTCTGCTAAATATCATATTAAAAAGTTTTAGTGTGCAATTTGATATACATGGAACAATTATAGTAGACGACATAGTATTTACCTGTACTTTGCTGTAGTGACTTTCAATTTGATTTTTAATGTTTTCATCTCATAAGGAGAGGTGTTTCGAAGGAACATCGTATGGTATGAGCAGGAGATGGTAACATATGTAAATATGAATGGTCCAGAAATATTGTCGTCTCCAAAGTAGAGTCTTTCCTAAAGAGCATCGAATAATACACGAGATGATAATACGCACTCTAACAGTGGTTCATCTTCTGCATATCAATGTGTAAGACAGCACCAACGTATGCTGCTGTGCAGTGAATTGGAGATGTGTTTGTCGTCGGGAAATGTTCGAGTACGAGTTTTAAAATTGCAACAAGAAGAAAAATGTCTTTCTTGTTATTATTTTAATTTGTTTGATTAGTCGAACATCCACAGCTCAACATTACTTTTGCCCAAGAAACTATGTCCAGGTTCAGTTTGTCCAGTCTCTAATAGAATGAAGTTTGGGTGGGTGGGGGTGGGAACGAAGCCATTCTTCATCCTTAATGAAACTCTCTTCCGAACAAGTAATATCTTGGTGCTGAACAAAAATGAAATGTGATATTTTTTAACATTATATATTCAATTTTCTCCCTTACATCGAGAAGTCGAAAAGAAAAATTGTATACTGATTTGGGGTTGTGTGTGTGTGTGTGTGTGTGTGTGTGTGTGTGTGTGTGTGTTTTAATTTTTTTTTAAGTCTACATTATTTCCAGATCATGTCGGTGTAGATTAAAGAAAACATTCCTCATACCATTTGGAAGAAGATTTGTCATTCTTGAAAATTATCGGCAGCTGCTGTAATTAATGCATGGAACCAACAAACCTAAAATCTGATTTTATTCACATATTTTAATTTCAATGAGCACAAAGTAAAAGGTATTTGGAAGATTATAAACCAATTTTTTTCTTAGTTCTAACCAATCTACCACCTCTATAATATATATATATATATATATATATATATATATATATATATATATATATATATATATATATATATATATATATATATATATATATATATATATTGGTTTTTTCCTTCTTTTGGAAACAGGAACCTTTGTCAGAGGAAGCATAGCATCATAATGCCTTTTAACTCCTGATACCTCCATCCAACCACCAACCCACATACACAATCCAAACAAAAGTAAAAAAATAATTTAAAAACAAAAATAACCTTACATTCAAACATAAATTCTTTACATTTTCCAAGTTGAATCTTGAACCATATTACGTCTGGATCCATTTACCTTGCTGTTCTGATTCTTTATTCAAAGGACCAACATTAGCCTTAACGCTCGCTTAGTCTTGGAATTTAATCAAAGCTGACAAACTGAAAATAGTTTTTACACTTTCAATCTGAATAAGAATACATTCCTCTCCCAGGTTTTAAATATCTGTAACGAAGATTAATTTACTTCATTATTGTCAACGTCGCACTCTTCACATATCATGTTCGCCGTCCAATCAAATCTCGTAATGAAACAACGCCTGATTAAATGGGAAAGTGTCGTCTGGTAAAATCAATTATGCTTCCGTATCAGGACCAAATATCTTTAAATGTGATAACTTACTGCTTCGAATTAAGTAATTGGTCTACACTGGGTAGTAACAAATATAGAATTTGGCAAATATTGTCTGGACTATTTTATATTGCTTGATCGTGTGCGTACTGGCTGAAAACTACTACATGCTTTGAATACATACTCTTATAGGGTTCGGACAGTTTCATGTTGTTAGCCCAGTATCTAGTAAATTTTAGAGCAGGTGAATAAGGCTGGTTAAGTTAGTAGGATTTTGTAGGGAGTCATTAAATTAACATTGACCTAAGACAAAATGGTGTACGAACCCCATATTATGGCTTTAATTATAATTATTGTTGTCAATGTAATAGACTGTTTACAATCAGCCGTATTTAAGTACTAAGGAGAGGAGTATGTATATCTGCATGTAAGGGAAAAATACGTATACGAAATATTGAGGAAATAAATTCCAACCTATCCCCAGTGTTATATATCTATCACAAATGACCTCAGAGTCACTTTTTTAAATAAAAAAATGTAAACTTGCCTCAAAAATCGCAAACTGTACTCAAAACGAAATTAACGATTGTGAAAGTAGCAGACATATCTTTTACTTGCTTAAGCATATAAAGTTCAATTGTTTTCCTTTTTGTTTTGTCTGATTTTTTTTTTTTTTACAAACTTTGATCACTTAAAACAAAAAGCTGAAGGGAAGACACTTCACAATAATGTTACCCAGCAAACCTCTGGCGATGAAGAACCTGACACAGGCACTCATGCTCCGCAAAGCTCTCCAGTATTCAACAGCTCCGTAGTTATAATGTCTTTTAGAAGCAATATCAGATGAATGCTCTCCAAATGCTTAGTGTACCATTTTTTGTTCTTCTAGATAATTAATTTAAATATATCTCCAGTCATAAATTTATATATATATATATATCTGTTCGCAGAGTGAACATTATCGAAATTTAAAGTGTAGTTATCAGAAATGCTTCATGGTTTGTATGTGAGAAATTAGATTTCCGTGTAGTAAATTGTTATTTCATTTAGACATTGTGTATATTTTAGTCGTCAAATAACTTTTTCGTGTCTGCCATTTCAATATTTCCCTGTGATGTTTTAGATGTACTTTCTTTTTCCCTCAAGTTTTCTGAAGAAAAGGCATTATTGTTCAAAAACTCAAAGTTTACATGCTTTAATACAGCTATGCACAAAGTTTTCATGCTTTAATACAGCTATGCACAAAGTTTTCATGCTTTAATACAGCTATGCACAAAGTTTTCATGCTTATTAATACAGTTATGTACTGCGCTTCCTGAACTTTTTTAATGACAATATGTTTTGAGCCGTTTCCCAAATGCTAAACGATTTGTCATATCCTTTCCATTTCATTAGTACATACTATCTACTTTTCATCTGGGGTTTTTGTTTTGCTCATTGTTTTTTTTTTTTTTTTTTTTTTGTGTGGCTTTTATTTGAAACATCTTATCAACTTGCATATATCATCTTGCTTGCCATACAGAGATAACACTTGTTCATAAAGCATGTCCACCATATCCTCTCCCTTTAAGTGTTCCAATAAAAGACTGGATCTCTTCAAGTAAACGATTTGATCAACTAAAATTATTCGACCGATTTAAATTATTACTGAAACACAATTTGCTGGTTTTGACTGAACTTTGTCCTCTATAAATTATATCTATGAGTTTTTCGAATCATTGGAAATTGACCATGTGATGTTTACGAGATCTTCAAATTGTACTGAAAATTTCGCCGAATACCGATTTGCGACTTTACCAACAGCAAATACATAATTTAGTAACACTCCACTCTGCACTTTTTAACCATTTTTCTATCTGGGCCGATACTACTTATCTCAAGGCTATCATCATTTAAAATAATATGTAAATCCTTTATACAGCATTCTATAATATATTTTTACGGTTGAAATCAACAAATTAACACATCAATTCCCTTGAACGTTATTCTTTAACACAACTAATTTTTAACACACTTTCATATCATCCAAACTTGTAAAAAATAGGCATTACCGCTTGATACAGAAATGCTTGCTTATATGTTATACTGCTGAATTAACATAAGGTGGCTTTTGGCATTATTGATGATGCGTAAAAACTTTTAAATTAGCGTTCCCTATGCCGCTGTCGCCATTTCGCTGCTCTGGTGATCATTCACTTAAATCAATCAGATCACCGACATTAACACATTTGCTCTCTGTGTCTGACTCCCCTTTTGTGGTAATTGGTTAACAGTGGTACTGTATTTATATTTTTGGCTATTATTCTTTGTAGCATGTTTAGTATTTATTCTGCATTTTGGTGTTCCTATTTTTTTTTCTTTTTTGCATGTTTCTTTTAACACGTTTGTGGAAATATCTGTATTTACATGTGTAATTATCAATTCTTCTAGCACGTACAAATACGCTTTCGATCTTCCTAATCAAGCTGCTTCCTACATGAGCAGTCTCAACAACGTTAGTATCTCCTACTTCTTTGTTCCATTTCGTTCGGTGATTTTTCAGTGCCACAACATTAGCATTTTATTACCTTCGGTTATTGTAGTACAAAAATAACACGATAGTAGGATATATATGCACTAAAGTAGGTAATATTGAGCAATGTTATTGGTCTTGTAGAATATCTTAAAGTCTGACTGGTTTAGTAATTATCAATTTGTGAAATAATATCCCCAGGCCTGATGGCTCTAGTAATTGTTGGAGTAGATAAATAGTAACTACGGCTAGTTCTGTAAGTAGGGTTTTGTAGCCAGTCATTAAATTAATATTTATTTAAGACAAAATGGGGCGAAACCCGTATTACTGTTGTAATTAATAGTGTTAATTTAATGCAGAGCTCTACCAAATGATTTAGATATAGCATTATTGACCTACTTTCCTTCCATCCATTCGGAGCCCCGGGTGGCCGAGTGGTCTTGCCGCTCGTCTTTACAGATAACTCACATCTCTGTCCGCGTGGGTTCGAGTCTCGGCTCGGTCAATGTGGGTATGTAAGAAAACTTGCCAGTAGCTTCTCGTGGGTCGGTGGTTATATCCTGGCTGCCATGTATAGCATTTCCTGTGCTGAAAAATAGCGTTAAACCCACAAAAACAAACAAACCTTCCATTCATGCATACATGCATGTATACATACATACACATACATTTGGGTCTTTGTGCATGAAACTAGATAAGCAAATAGGCGGATGAAATGTATATTAACATTTACAAAGACGCATCATTGGAGAGATAATTCCTCTTTGATGACATAAGAATTGGAACGTGATTTTCTAAACGAGCAAATATCGTAACGAAAAACACATTTTGGTTTACAGTAAACGATTTGTACTTCGGTGAGACTTTGAAAACTACTCTCTAATTTTGCTTTTTTAAGGCAATTTAAACTTAGTTTCTGTTAAGCGTAAATCGTTCTTGATAGCAACTTGTGTTACACTGTAGATACATTCAGTCAAATTTGATTGGTCTGTCATAGGTTAATGTGACTTTGTACATCTCTTGTCTGACGGTATTTACTATAATATATATACTTTCTGATTTACGTGACGTACAAAGGCAGGTAACTTGTATTCCCACATGGAGTTAACGTATCGCCGTTTGTTTATTGTAATCGTAACACGTGGTGATAGCTGTGGACCACCGACCAATACTATCGCTGACAAAGGCACGAGCATCACGTGATTTACAGGCACACTGGCAGCTTAACGGACAGTCAGGTCTAATGTCTGTCACATTTCGGATTGCCACTATATATCATATATACATTCAAATCGTCACAAGTTACACATTTTTCACCCATTTGTCATTAAATTTTCAGTTTGCACTAAACAATTAACATTAATTCACACCTAGTAAGTCTGACCATTGAATACTTTGATTTTATATGATGTGCTATGCCAATAAATAGGTCGTGGTTATGTTTGCTCTGCCAATAGGTCAGTTGTGGCTGTTAAGGGCTATTGGTGATGCGAATAGGTTTAACAGAATGGGTGGGTGTGGTATAGCCATATATCACTTATAGTACGCAATAAGTGAAAAGTTATAAATTTTTATCTTAAAAAACTGTAATTTAAATGTGTAGGTACAATGTGTTTTGCGGAAAAGATATTTATTGGAGCTAACAAAAAGGCACTTTGATATTGCATATTACGCGCAATAGATCACGGCATTGAGATAGTATTAAATTATTGCATTGTAATTATCGTGTTGCATTAAGATAAAGCAAGATGCAACGAGTGTCCCATGACTGACAGTCATATCTTATGCATACCTGTAACCTGAAGGTTAATCAAACTTTTCATATTGAAAGTACAGTTGTGGACGGTATTGTTAATAGCGAAGAAAATTCCTAAACATTCCTGAAATACATACTATGAAATGACTTATTTGCGTGTTTACATTTACTTCGTGTCCCCTCTTCTTTCACCGCATGTGGTTTAATAAATAGTACTCTGCTGAAGTTTATATCTTGACGTATAACAGTCCTTCGTTCATAATACCCGTCTAAAGACAACGAAAAGTACTTGACATTAGCTAATTATCCTAAATAAACCTTATATGTATGCATAAATAGGATATGTATTTACTTTGCTTGTAAGTATGAGAACTATTGTAGTTGTTGTATACGTTTCCGCTAGTGTGTGAAAAGGCATTTCACATAAAGCCATCGTGTAGTTCAATTTAAGAAAAAGACAAATTTTAACAAAATTGCAAACTGATCAGGTAGGATATATGAGCAGTTGCGTGCTTTAGAAGAAGGTACTTCGTTCAGTTCTGTTGGATGTTAAGATTGTCAATAATCGTGAATTTTAAACTAAGCATAGCGCAACATGCTTATTGACGGTGAATATAACATGTATACATGTATATAACCATATATTTTCTACAGTGGATTCTACGGCGTGTCGAATAAGCCACGTGTAAATATAGAAAGACATGTGAACGGAGAATTTGGAAATAATCTAGACTGTTCATTTTGGGGATCATCATAATGTTTGGGGCTCAAAATGGTGTCATTAATATTATAACCAGAATACATGAACAATTGTGTCATTGTCTTCATCATAAAATGCTGCTTATGGCTAGTGCAGTCCTCCCGACTTTTTTTAGGAACCTCTGTCAAGGTTATTCAGGACTGACAAAACTCCATTTTATTTGCACACAGTATGTGCAGAAAAACAGCTCATGTTCAATTGCTGCAAGTTTTATACAAAATCCACTTCTCCTTGCCACTAAATGGATTATTCATAAGTGTTAGTGACATTTCTTTTCACCGCATACAAACTCCATATTTCTGTACACTGCATCAAATTTGTGGAAAAAAGGTATGGAATTGTTTCTATTTTAAGTTATTCTTGCACACACTCACTGCTAAATGTTACAGGATACTTAACTGACAGAAATGGGACCTCACTATTACCATAATTTTTAGCCATTTCTTCACAGAGTACCATCCCCCACCCACCTGTACTGAATTGTGAATTACCAATGGCCCTAAAACATATAGAATGCAATAGTTCAATCGTTGTGGACGTCAATGCAACGGGAAATTATTTTCCATTTCATCCTATTATTTACTTTTAAAATGCTTTGAATATGTTCCAGTGTAAAAACAATATGCGCATGTTGACGATAGGGAACATTAAATAGGTAGATATATTCACTTTAGTTATATCTCATACCGTCTTATTGTGAGAATTACAGGCGAATATACCCTGTATACCGAGATATGTAATACAGTCTGCATCATGACAAATGCTTCACATATGTTAATGGACGAGTGATGCGGGTGCACATAACCTGCTTAAGTTTTACATACCCCTTGTCTACGGATATGGATATTTGAAAACACAGACAGGTGTTATGCTCCCTTATTACCCGCCTATGAACCCACGTAATTAAGAAAGATTACCTCGATCTCGCAATGCTTCTGTGGAATAGTTAAATAGATCTTACGATAAACGAAGTCTTTCTGGGTAAATGTATGTGCTCCTATATCAACATGTGAATATACCAAATATTTTATAATACGCACTGATAGACTACATATTGCAAACTAATTTTAAAAAAATTTGTTGAACGAAAACCCATCATAAGTTGATATGTTCGAATTTGAAAGATCTATTTGAATGTGGTATTTATGGATCACATGCGCTGATTACACTGTGATAAGTTGGCTAAACTGATGTTGGCAATCACATATAAATACCACATGTTTGTTGATTTTGACATTTAATTATTGAATAGTTCCCATGGGAGACAACTCTATTACGCTGTATCTTAAAAATCAATTACTTTGCTCATGCCAATATTGCACGAGCATCGATTTTTATCTATATTACTATACAGGGCACAGACTTGGTTGGAGTCTGTCTTATTTAAAACGCAAATAAAATCGCATCGTATTATCGAGAATTATTAAACAGAACTGCTTTTATTCAGTTTTGGGGACGCTTAGACGGCTTTCAGTTGAATTAATAAGATGGAACTAAATAGTAGTTATCGGTGAAATGGGAGTGGATGCCTTAAATTGTAGGTCAGTGGTGATCCGTATAAGGCAGTATTGTGATTTTAAAGACTTGAATGACAATAAAAACTTGCAGATAATAAAACTTAGAAGTTACAAAGAGAACGTACTGTTACTGTGTCAGTCATATAAAAAATAAATCGTGTGTTTTACTTAAGCGACCTGCCTATGATAAAATAAGACATGTGCAATACCAAGCAGCCTCACAAGATTTTGAGTTGTTGTCTTATGTTGACAAATGTGTTGTTGTCTTATGTTGACAAATGTGTTGTTGTCTGATGTTGACAAATGTGTTTTATCCTGAGTAATCCTCGTGTACTTAAACTCACAGACAAAAACTGAAATAATATTTTAAAACAACCAAAAGTTAACTTGTATACAAATTGTAGAATATACGTAATGATGTATGAATGTATTACTGATCACAAGCACTAACTACAAGTCCTCTCTGTCAGATTTATTTTAGTCCAATGTTTTATTTTTTATTTACGACACTGACTAACTATAGTTTTAACCATAGATCCAGTATGATGTTATTAATATTTTATGTAGGTGTAAATATGGATATTCACGACATTGTTTAAAGTTTTCTGGACTATTTTCATGCAAATGTGCGTGTGTGTGTCTGTGTGTGTCTCTGTGTGTGTGCGTGCGTGTGTGTGTGTGTGTGTGAAAATCTGCTTTTGAAGAACTTTACTAGCTCGAAACTTTTGGAAAACTGTTTTGTAACTGCGCCTTTACCAATTTAGTGTCAGCATATATCTATATACCACATACAACTTCTTTGCTTTCTAGACCCAGTGATGAACTTCCAGTTATTAATACATAATAAAAATAGGAAAATAACGAGAAAAATATTCATATTTACGGTTTAATCTACTCTTTCTAAATGAAAAAACCACGTTACACATTTTGATCAAAACCCCTTCTGCTTTGCTGTTCTCGCTCTATTGCCACATGTAAAGGAAACAATACGCTGAAATCTGTGGAGTGAGAGAGAAAAAAGAATTTGAGTTGGATGAATACCTTGAACTTGAACTTACATTTAAATTTTGCAACGTAATGTCCGTTAACATATTATCTTATTTTTAATTCAATTCTTTTGTTTATGTTTTTCAGTAAACATTTCACGTCTATGATTATGTTATTATTATTATTTTATTTTATTTTATTTTAATTTTTTTATTTTTTTTGGGGGGGGGGGTATAATTTGGGAGTAGGGCATGATTTTTTATTGTGTACCCAAAAGCACCTTACATTCTTTGTGTCAAATAAGAGGTGTAGTACAGTTGTAAGCCGCAGGATATGTATGACATTCTTTGAAGTTGCGTTGAGGATGGTGCATTGGGTCAAACATATTTGCATTATGACCCCGCCCATCTACCCTTCCAGTAAATATTGACTGTTGCTTTAATAAGACATATTTCAGTGTGTATGATAGCTTGTCGTATTAGACAGAAAGGAGTGAGTGACAGATTTTCATTGTCAGCAACATTCTCTTTTTGTACAATTCGCGATGATTGATTATAAAGTGTCACTCAAAAGACACGTTGAATGTATGTATATATATATATATATATATATATATATATATATATATATATATATATATATCTATATATATATATATATATATATATATATATATATATATTACCCAAATTTATTATATATAGAGAGAGATGGATATATCTATCTATATATATATATATATATATATATATATATATATATATATATATATATATATATATATATATTACCCAAATTTAGTATATATAGAGAGAGATGGATATATATATATATATATATATATATATATATATATATATATATATATATAGAGAGAGAGAGAGAGAGAGAGAGAGAGAGAGAGAGAGAGAGAGAGAGAGAGAGAGAGAGAGAGGAAACAAACATGACAAAGCGCAGCAGCATGTCTGAGAAATTGGCGAAGCGCTT
The DNA here is from genome assembly GCA_029931535.1 of Margaritifera margaritifera. Taxonomy (NCBI): domain Eukaryota; kingdom Metazoa; phylum Mollusca; class Bivalvia; order Unionida; family Margaritiferidae; genus Margaritifera; species Margaritifera margaritifera. The sequence goes on from JAQPZY010001164.1 coordinate 454,723, forward strand.
TAGAGATCTAAGTATCCCTTTTTCAAGGCGGACGACACAAGCAAATAACAATTACACAAACAAAAACATAATATCCATTTATTTTACGTATATTGGAGAGGTTCTCCGTTTCTATAATATGTCCTCGGAAAAACGATATCTGAAAGATCCGGTGCAATTAGGAAGATTGTTATTTGCTATATCTATATGCGTGTGTCTGTAAAGAGAGAAACTTAAGTACATACATACATACATACATACATACATACATACATACATACATACATACATACATACATACATACATACATACATACATACATACATACATACATACATACATACATACATACATACATACATACATAAATATGCACACACCTGGTCAAATGTAGCTTGATATACTGTACGCTGAAATGCGCATTTATTTGTCATGGATGTCCGTTTGGACGATTTGACTGATAAAAAGTGTATCTGAAAGAAAGGTCGGGAACTTTATCGATTTAGTCATATCTTTGCGTGAAGAATATCTTTACCCTCTGATGTTAATGTTGCCCTCAATGAACCCTATTTTGTTCTGAATTTCAGATTCGTCTTATGTTTCCCAGCTGGAAGCCGAGAATTAATCGCTTAATTGAGGTTACAATTCATCACTCGACAGGAACCGGGGTTCATTTGCGTTCATGATAATTATGAGGGACTGGCGAACGCTTGAAAACACAAGATTAGAATTGCGGAGCGCTGAGGAAGCGCATGAAATAAAATCAGAAAAAAAAAATGAATGAAAGAAAAATCACATTACATATAGTAGCCATTACTGGGGAATCTTAATAATGGTACAGTATCTGAAGCGATTGCAGTTTTACACAGCTTATTTCATATTTATGAATTTATTTATATATAATAAAACCGTATTATGTTCATCAAATACTGTTTGAGATATTCTGTGGAAGTATTTTACGTATGATTGGAATACGTTTGTAGATGTGAACAATTCTTCTTCTTCTCTGTTTGATTTGTTTCTAAATTTTTTTCTTTAAAGTTTTGCTTCAGTAATTGTGATAATTCTGTATTTATTCTTTGTATTTGCGTTCTAGTTTTAGTATCATTTACCTAAAGTCTTTTTTATTATATTCTTACGAACGTTATCTCGTTTTATCTAGTTTAAACCAAATCCTGGATCGGTGCCTGACAATAGTTCATTATTAGCAGGGAATGGAACTGATCCTGAAAATTAGGAGGCACAAGTATGTTACATGTCCTTAGTAAGGTTTTTACACCTAATGAGTAGCATGTGTGGGAATAAAAGGCTCTTATTGAAGAACAAACAGCTATTTTACTACTGATAACATGTTCACATCATACACTAATCTGTAAGTACCGAAAACACACACACACACACACACACACACACACACACACACACACACACACAGGGGTATATTCTATGTTGGCTTTTTTGTTGATTTTGTAAAGGTTTTTGACAAGGTAAAATAAGTCAGCTGTATGATAAAGCCTTAAATGAAAATATCAGTGTAAAAATATTAGGAATAATGAAGGCATTTATTAAGATACGATAGTTTGTTTTAAGTCACAGAGTTGTATCAATAATGTATTTAGTTGTCCCGAAGGTGTACAATAAGATGAAGCCTTGTCAACCTTGCTTTTTGCCTTGTGTTTGAATGACTTCCAGCCTATCTTAGTGGAAGGAACCAGAGGGATATCACTTGAAACATTAGAATTATTCCTTTTTTATTCAGACGACTAGATTGTCTTTGCAGATAACAGCAAATCATCTTATATGATCTTTAATAAACTGCAACAATATGGTTCTCGATGGAGATTACCGATTAATCTTGAAAAAAAAACTACGGTTATTATACTTCGTAGTGGAGGTTTTTCCCGTAGTTATGAAAAGTGATCCTATGGTACTGTAGAAGTTAAGATTGAATCATATTTTAAATCTCTTGGTTGTATATTTTCTTACAAAAAAAATGCCTAGTAAATGTGTCAAAGGCCATGCATATTTTGAAATAGAGATTTGCAAAAGTTTGGCAAATTACCAGTTAATACTTTACTTCGTACTTCTACACGAAAATTGCCCCATTTTTAATTAATGATCAGAAGTCTGAGGATTCGTTGAATCAACAGATATTGAAAAAGGACACATGCCAAACTAAAAATATTACTTTTCAAGTTTGGAGACAGCTGCAGAACGTTATGAATAGCTCTAAAGCCAGGCCTACTACAAAAAGTGGCATTCCTCTGAACTATAAGAATACTACAGAAAGTCCTGAAAATCAAAGACCTTGGAAAGTACAGGAGTAAAGACCATCCAGTAATATCATCAAAAACAACGTGAAAGGGAATAATAATAATAATAATAATAATAATAATAATAATAATAATAATAATAATAATAAATAATAATAATAATAATAATAATAAATAATAGTAGTAGTATTAGTAGAAGCAACAACTTTATTTCAAGAGGGTAACACAGTTGAGTATAAAACTGTTCTTTCCTATGGCCCTCAAATCATAAGGAACATATAACGGAGCTAATAAACTAAGCAAAATCTTATCAACTACAAAAACAAACTAATCTACAAAAAAAGAAAGAAATATTAAATATATTTAATATATTACCACCAATGTAATTCAATGATTCACTAACTACAAATATTAGATTTATAAAATGTATTAATTAAATAAATTTAATATAAATAGTCATGTTCACAACATAATCGAACTATTGATAAATGATATAATAACCCTAACAATCTTGAAACTGACGGTTTAGCAGGACCTTTTGCATTCTTTGGAAAGGTATTTAAAATTCGTGTTGTTGGCAGTTTAGTCGCCACTTTAAACACAAACGTTTGCACGGTAATCATTATCATGCGATATGCTTGCTCTGTCCAGTTTTGAATTTACAAGTGACGAATTCTTTATAGTTTTTATTCTCCATGCCAATCTAGCCATTAGCAGAAGTATACTAATTCAAAGCAACATAGGGATACTTTGTTTCTTCAAGAAGTGGTATAAATCACTCCTCAAATCTGTTATAGTAATATACTATACTATTATCTAATTCATTGTTTCACACAGTACTTCGCTCTGGATACCAATTTGCTCGGATAGTTTGACTTTGTTTTCATGACGTTAGGAGAATTGCCAAAAGAGAGGCATAAAACTGAGTCATATTGGTCGGATGGACTTAAAGAATCGCATAGGTTTCAAAGACAAGTTGTGTATATTTGGATAAATGAGGGAAGACCAAGGTGTAGTGAATATAATTCTTACAGAGAATATAAAGCTAAAAAGAGAGACTTTATAAACCTCCAAAAACTAGCTATGGAATAATAAATGGCGGATGTATAGGATGAAATTGAAAAAGCACATGAATGTGATGTAAGTCATTTCTGGAAAGTCATCATGTTAAGGAAGGTAGAAAATATAAACGTTTCGTCAGGAAATATATTTTGATGGAGTTTGTATGCATGATGACGCTTCCATTGCAAATGGCTTTGCCTGATATTATGAGGATATTCACACGCCAAACATTAGCCATAATTTTCACGAAAACTTGTATGCATCTATAGAGCGGGAATTAAGTGAAGTTCTGCAAGATGGTGCAGGTCATTTTGAGGCCTTACAGAACAGTATCAGTGTAAGTGAAGTAAAAGAAACCATTAAAAGTCTAAAGAAATCCAAAGCACCGGGCCATGATCGAATTTGCAATGAATATTTGTTCTATGGCAGTGATTACATCATATAGTGTCTGGCAACTTTATTTACTCAGATGATTGATCAATCTTATGTACCTGTAGATTGCAAAAAACGGGTTAGTAATACCACTGTAACAGAAAATTAAAGAACTCTCTAGAAAGTTACAGGTCTGTTACTTTACTGCCTGTTATGTACAAAACGTTTGAGAAAATTATTCATGGACGTTTGGTCACTAGGCTAGAAGGTATTAGTTCTAATATTCCTAGTTCACACTAACATGGTTACCAAAAAGGTTTAGGCTGAACACTAACATGGTTACCAAAAAGGTTAAGGCTGCACACTAACATGGTTACCAAAAAGGTTTAGGCTGAACACTAACATGGTTACCAAAAAGGTTTAGGCTGAACACTAACATGGTTACCAAAAAGGTTTAGGCTGCACACTAACATGGTTACCAAAAAGGTTTAGGCTGCACACTAACATGGTTACCAAAAAGGTTTAGGCTGCACACTAACATGGTTATCAAAAAGGTTTAGGCTGAACACTAACATGGTTACCAAAAAGGTTTAGGCTGCACACTAACATGGTTATCAAAAAGGTTTCCCGCTGTTAATATATGTACAATATAACGTAAATATGGGTTCACGTATTTTTACTCCTTTTCTTGATACAAAAAGACATTCGATACCGCATGCTACAAAGGTTTACTTTTTAAATTATTCACTTTGGGATTTACGGGTAAATCGCTTTTGATATATTTAAATATGTATATAAATTTACAGAGCAAAGTCCTTGTCAATGGGCATTTTTCGGACTGGTTCCCAATTAGCCAAGGAGTGGGACAAGGAGGCGATTTGTCAACCTTGATGTATACAATATTTATAAATGACTTACTGCACCAGTTAGAGAATAGTGGGTTTAGATGTAATACTACATTATAATGATTTTTTTTATATATTCCCACCCAGTAGCTGGGAATATTATGATACTCTTCTGTATGTCCATCAGTCTGTCTGTTACTACATCTCTGAAACCTCTGACTGGAAATTCGCGAAACTTTGTACTTATATTGCCCTTGGCAACCCTCAGCAAGAGGGTTTTCATCTGTGGCCCCCGTCCTTGTGGTCCCTGGGAGGTGGTCAAATGCCAGATGTACAAAAACATAAATTAAAATGACATTTTCCAATATTTTCTAACCTTACTTCGTAAATGCAGTCAGACCAGGAAGACACATCATATTCATATCTGTTGCGGATATTACTTTATTATCCCCGGTTCACTGTCTGGTGGTGGATTTGAAAAATTTCTATCAAACATTTCATCTCTTTTACGACACTATTTCACACAGGATGCGCGATTCAACTGATCTCTTTGCTGACAACACAGTATATTACTCTGTGTCTCTGTCACTTTTATGACGATCTTTTTGCCGCCAGGTTTTATATTTTTTGTTTGTTTCAAATGTATAAGGAAAAGATCGATTCTGAAAGAACTTTTGGTCTTAGTCTGTTTTCATTGATTTTCAATAAAATACATTTACACTGAACTCATCATCTAGAAAAGGATACCATGAAATGTGCCTCCTTGTTCCGAAACAAATGAAAATGTCCCTATGCCTATAAAATTATGTCCACTATAAAATGAAATGTGTGCTATTATCAAATATATATATATATATATATATATATATATATATATATATATATATATATATATATATATATATCTATATCTATATATGACAATAGCATACATAATTTGTCCATGCGCTTTTCGTTTCTTTGATTATGTCAGCATTTTCTAAGATTGGGGTTTGAGTTTAAAGCTACCGTGTAATACCGTGTAATCCTTATATTAAGAGTGATAAAGTGCCATTTATCATTAATTATAACATTAATTATAAATAGCTAAGCGCAATAAAGTCAAGACTATAAAAGCGTACAGAAACCTGGACATTGTGATCTTTAGAAGCTTAAAGACATGTGTTGCTAGCTGGCATAGGAATACTAGGTGATTTATAGACTATTTCTCGGTTTGAAACCACTGTGCTCAGGATATAAATTGTGAAATAGTGAACCAAAAGGTCGATAATACACATACACCATCTGGAGGAGTAACAATGTCTGGGCGAGTTCCATTAACTAGATTCGTTGGAGTGATAATTCTTCTACTACGGGTGAGGTGATTTATTACTCAGACTCTTTAATTAGGATTTACTAGTATGGATGCTCGAAGGAAAATGTAGTAGATGCTTTGCGTTAGCATCATGTGGCCTCGAACCACAATTATTTTTCTTCTATGTTATGTACAATCATTCAACATCATGGCACTTTTACCATAACTGATAAACCACTATCGTTTAAAACCAGCTTAGTTCAATAAATCATGCAAGGTTTCATCATAGGTTGACCGGTTCGTTTTTGTGCGTTACTAGTGTAAACAAACTGACGTAGAGGAAGTAACCAAAAACCGTCCGCATGACCTCGAAAACATGGTCAATTTACATCCTACCATTTTCATTAAACAACAAGTAAATGCAACTTTCTGTACACTTTCATAAAGTTTCAAGTCTACCCTATTATAATTATTACAATAAGTAACTTTACCACATAAGTCAGCGGCAAACAGACCATGCAAACAAGGCACTTTTTCTTCGGAATATCTTCCTGATTTTGGTCAACTTCGGGGTGGGGTGGAGGGTAATTGTGGTCTGAGGCCATATTTATTAAGTCGCAACATCACGATTACTGTCTCAAATATCTTTTCTGCTTTTGTACCAAACTGACACTTTTGTCACGCAGAAATTATTTTTTAAACTCAGACTATGTTGTGTCCTTCTTTTAACTAAATCAGCTCATAACGCAAGTTCTTGTTGATGAATCTACAAATAACTGTTTTTAAAAATTCTCTTAAGAGGACATTTTTAAAACGAAAACATATGGTAAAGTAGGTGGAGTTGGTATGCTTTGTTTGGGGTTAGGTGCGGTTGTTTTGAATTTCTTCACAACTTTCTGACCTGTTGCCAGTTTTATTAGTATGACTTCCGTGAACGAATTAGTTGGAGTCAGACAGTCCTGACTATAGGACTGTGGCTGTTAAATGTACTATATTAAGGGAACTATAATGTGCTGTTTCAGAAAAATGTATGAATGGGTGCAAGGTGTTAATAGTAACTGGTGTGTGATGAATAGGAAATTTAACAAAAAATTAATTGACATCGACAGCCAAATAACATTTATCACTTTCTTTCGACGGACTGTTGTGAGATAGTCTTTGAGGTGGCGATGAACAGAAACCGGGATGACACCACCGATCTTGGAGAGGAGCCAGCTTACCTTTAATATATCGGAATCGAATAATACAATGAGCGGATATAACATCTAACGGGAATTAACATGAGCCCATATGTATAACATGTGTGGATTTATATGGCATCTAAAGGGAATTTAACAGTAAGGTTTTAAAGCCGACATCTATGCTGTCAAGATCACGTTGTTTATATTGTATACACTGTTAGAAGGTGTTGGCATCAAATGGAACCCTATGGCCTCTAACGGGAATTTAACATTGAGGCTATAAGTTTTTATAGCTTTTCATTTTGAATTTGGGTTTTTTAATTTTAATTTTCAATTTTTAATTTTCAAATTTGGTTTTGAGGTTTCACTTTTTTACTTTCTATGTTTAATTTTCATTTCAAATTTAGTTTGTCAAAATTCATTTTTTTAAAGTTTCAATTGTCATTTTCAATTTTAAATTTTCAAATTTGTTTTTTGAGACTTCACTTTTTTGCTTTGTATTTTTAATTTTCATTTTAAAATTTAGTTTTTCAAAGTTAATTTTTTTAATTTAAATTTTCAATTTTCATTTTCAACTTTGGTTTTTCAATTTGGTTTTTAGATTCCACCAATCAGAACGCGTGTAACAGAACGCGTGTAACATAATTCTGTCAGGAAGTGTTTTCTATCTTTCAAGCAGAATACAGCAGCCACTATGTATCTATGTGTGTGTATATATATATATATATATATATATATATATATATATATATATATATATATATATATATATATATATATATATATATATATATACCCACGAACGTTTCTACGATGTGCCTTAGGTATAGAGTTCAAATAGAGTATAACATGGCTGAAACGAGGGCTTTCTGTTTGGGTGGGTCTGCTGAGGATACTTCTTATACTAGGAGCGATATCATGACTACTGCTGCCGCTGTAGCAAATATTCTTTCAGAAAACAATTACTTCAATTTGGCTTTGTTCGATTTCTTATCTTCTTCATAAGAATTTATTTCCGGTAGTACCACCTTCACCTCCTCAATCATTACCAGTCTATGATAATTTCAGAAAGAAACAGAAGAAAGGGTTAGAAACTTTTTGCAATACCAAAAAGAAAAATATGCATTTGTTCAACAACAAGAAGAAGAAAAGAGAAAGTGACAAGAGGAGAAGAGGAAAACTTTGAACAGTGAACAGTAGGAGGAAAGTGAAAACAAAATTGTTTGTGCGTTACAAGGCATTTTGGCAGAGTTAAAACACTTGGGAGAAATGTATGAAACTTCTTTGGAGAAACCTAAGAGAAAGAGACCTACACCGACACCTCAACCCTCTTCCACCAAGACGTCAGCAGCAGCGTCAACCACAACCACTATTACTACAGCAGGAGTAAGACATTGACGTGGAAAAGGTGTAAAGCAGTTGCACCTGATGTTTAAAAAGAGCTTCTTTTTTTCGGGGGGGGGGGCCTCCTTTTCAGGGACAACCAGTTCTCTTAGAAAAGAGATACTATTTATTGATTGCCGAATAAAATAAAAAAATATAATAAAACAAATCCTTTCATTATAAAATATGTGTGTGTATGTATGTTATCTTATCCATACTTGACAACAAATCAAGGCATAGAAACACTTACGATTTTTGTTAGAACAATAATTTCTTCTACATAATTAAAAATGAAATGACACAAAAATTAAAACAAATTGATTTGACAGAGTACATGCAATTCTCTATACAGTATGATGTCTAAAACCTCATCTACAGGACATTTTTTCAATTCTCTAGAATCAGCCTTCCTATGATGTGTATTGATATATTAGGACTGGTGAGTAAATCCAATTACCCATGGGCTTGTCTATAAATGGCTGTGGGCTTCTGGCTGGAAGACTGGAACGTACATATCCTCCTCGCTGAAATGTCGGGGCATCGAATTCAGACATGGTGCCTATGTCATCATAATCTGTGGACCTGTTCTGTTGAGAAGGGTACACTACTGTTGTTGTCCGTAGACGGTGGTCACGTGACCTTCCCTGAAAATTTGAAAAATTGCTCAGAATAGACTATTTGCAATCCCAAGAATCTATTCAACCATGTCAACTTTTTCTCTCGTAATTTTTACGAGAAGGATAGATGATGATTCCTAGCCACCCAGTTTTCCTAAAAAATGTACTAATTCATGTTCTATTGCTTCGTCATGTAAAAAATCAAAATATCGACAGACAGCTGGGGATATTCGAGTCCTTCTTCTTTCCTACCACTCGTTACAAGAGAGAAAAAACGTCCTGACGAAATTATGTTACAAAACAAATTTGAAAATCAAAATTGAAAGTCAAAATTCAGAATTTAAAAATTGAAAAAAAAAAAACAAATAAGAAAATGAAATTTGAAAAATTACATTGAAAATGAGAACTGAAAATGAGAATTGAAAAACTAAATTTGAATCTAGAGATTAAGAATGAAAAACCAAAATTTAAAATGAAAATTGAAAACAAAATTTGAAAATAAAATTAAAAATTAAAACCAAACATGAAAATGAAAATTAAAAATAAAAATTTTAAAAATTTAAAATTTAAAAAAAATATAATTCTAAATATTCAAAAATTGAAAATCTAAATTTAAAAATGAAAATTGTAAAACTAAATTGAAAATGAAAACTAAAAATGAGAATTGAAAATCTAAATTTTAAAATTAAAAAATTAAGAATTAAAAACCTAATTTTAAATGAAAATTGAAAACAAAATTTGAAAATCAAAATGCAAAGGAAATATGAGAAACTAAATTTGGAAATGAAAATTATAAATAAAATGTAAAAGAGTGAATTCTAAAAAGTCAAATTTGAAAACAAGTTTTTAAAAAGAAAAACTGAAAAATTTGAAAATTTAAAATGAAAAATAATTAATGAAAACTTGAAGACATACTAATTTGAAAATGATAATTTAAAAAAAGTATTTGAAAATGCAAAATGTAAAAAAACAAATTTGAATAAAAAATTCAAAAACTGCAATTTATAATGAGAATTGAAAATGAGAATTAAAAACAAACAACTAAATTTTAAATTTTATAATTAAAAACTAATAAAAATTAAAATTAAAATTAAAATTAGCAATAAAGCTTAAAATTAAATATAAAATAAAATCTGATACAAATCAAAAGACCCAAATTAGAATTCAAAATTAAAATCGAAAAATGAGAAATAGAAAAATGAAATTCAAATATTAGAAACCAAGTTGATATTCCAAAACGAAATCCGGATTTTAAAATGAAATATTTGAATTCAAAATTAGAAACAAGAATCAAACTGAAAAATGAAACGTCAAAAGTAAATAATTAGGATATGAAAAATAAAAAAAATTATAATCAAAAGGTGTAATGTGTCATTTCACCCCGCTTCTTTTACCTCCTGCCCTTAGTTAGTATGTGTGAGGCATTGATCAATCCATGGGCGTGTTGGATAGTAAGTGTGGGGTGTTTGATAATAAATGACTGCGAGTTGGTCAGTCCAACCAGTTGATGGTATAGTGTAGGTGTTGGATAGTAGATCACTGGGTATTGGTCACTCAGAAAAGCGTGTTTGATAGTAGGTTTTGGTGTTTGATAGTAGATCACTGGATATTGGTCACTACAATGCCTCATTGATGGTATAGTTTGGGGGTTAGATAGTAGATCACTGGCTATTGGTCACTCAGAAAGGCATTTTGGAGAGTTGGTGTTGGGTGTTGGATAGTAGAACACTGGGTATTGGTCTCTCCAAGAGCTTGTTGATGGTATAGTGTGGGTGATGGATAGTAGATCACTGGGTATTGGTCACTCAGAAATACTTGCTGGATAATAGGTGTGGGGTATTGGATAGTTGATCACAGTGTATGGGTGAGTCCAAGGACAAGTTGATAGTATTGTGTAGGTGTTGGATAGTAGATCACTGGGTGCTGGTCACTCAAAAAGGCGTGTTGGATAGTGGGTGCGGGGTGTTCGAAAGTAGATCATTGGGTATTGATTACTCCAAAGCCATGTTGATGGCATATACTGGGTGTTGGATATTAGATAACTGAGTTATGTTCACTCAAAACGGTGTTGGATGGTAGGTGTGGGGTGTTGGATAGTAAATCATTGTGTATTGGTCACACCAACGGCGTGTTGGTGGTATATGGTGGGGGTTGGATAGTAGAACACTGGGAATCGGTCACTCAGACATGCGTGTTGAATAGTAGGTGTGGGTGTTGGATAGTAGATAACTAGGTATTGGTCAATACAGGAGTATGTTGATGGTATAATGTAGGTGTTGGATAGTAGATCACTGGGAATTTATCACTCCAGGGGCGTGTTGATGGTTTAATGTGGGTGTTGGATAGTAGATCACTCGGTATTAGTCACTCCAACGTAGCATTTATGGTATAGCGTGGGTGTTGGAGAGTAGATAATTGAGTGATAGTCACTCGAATCGGTGTTTTGATAGCATCGTGTGGGTGATGGATATTGATCACTCCAACATCGTGTTGATGGTGTTATGTGGGTTTGGATAGTAAATCATTGGGTATTGGTTACTCCAAGGGCGTGTTTATGGTATAGTGTGGGTGTTGGATAGAAGATAACTGGGTGTTGGTCTCTCAAAATGGTGTCTTGAATAGTAGAGTACATGGTATGGTCATTCAAAAAGGCGTCTTGGATAGTAAATGTTGGGTGTCGAATAGTAGATCACTGGGTAATTGTCCGTATGTTTTGGTGCTGGTCAGTATATCTATGCTAAATTCTCATTATGCCCCATAGTGACTCCCAGAGTTAAATTTCAAAAAGCTCAATATTGACCTAAACGCTATTGGTATGTTTCCTTAAGAGCTGTAGTGATCCAAATAGGCCATATACATACCGCTTATATTACCTAGATATTACTTTTCTTTCTGGGACTTTTTTTCTCGATTTCAACTTCAGCATAGATGGTGTCTGTGTTTTAATATCGACACAAGCATATATTATGTTAATCTGAGCGACAATAGTTGACATTCGATTATATTTTATAATCAGGTGTATGCGTCGAGATAGCCTCCAAATTTCATGAAAGCAAATTGTCCACAACGTCAAAGAAAACAAACCTCCAACACAGGAAAAAGAGAGAGAGAGAGACAAACGTAAAGATACCTATTATCATTGTCGAGAAAAAGAACATTGGTCTACAGTGAGTTCCAAGAAATAGAATAAAAAGACAAAAGTTGAAATTTCAGAAGAAGAAGAAAAGGAAGAAGAAGAATAAAGAGATGAAGAACCCATTCTAGCAAAGAAATTCAAAGCAAGACAAGCAAACGAAAGAGCAGAACAATACATTCCAGTGAAGAAATGTTTTTAAAAAAGGCAGTAAAAGAAGAACAGAATAGTTTTCCTGATGTGTTTGAAAAAAAAGAAAAAAAAAACCTATGTGCCTCTAAGTCTTGATTTTTTTAAAAAGTATGGATAAGATATTGAAAGACACACAAACACACATATTTTTCTAATGGAGGGATTCGGTTTTAAGTTTAATTTGGCAATCATTTGAGTACTATTTTTTTTTTTTTTTTGAAATAAAATTATGGACTTGACAACATCAGCTGTAACTATCCACGTCCAAATTGCTGCAGTTGTAGTGATCATTGCGGTCACCGCCCACCGTGAGAGAGAGAGAGAGAGAGAGAGAGAGAGAGAGAGAGAGAGAGAGAGAGAGAGAGAGAGAGAGCTACCAGTTTAATAAAAATCTTTTCTGAACAAGTACGTACACTTCATGTACGATTCATACCTTGGATTTTCCTTAGAACATGTACTGACTTCTGTCGAAACGATGAAAACATAAAAAAGTGATTTTGTGAACATTATATCTATCTTTTTTCTTTAGCATGGAAACATAGTGTGCATCGATGGCAAAATAACCCTACACTATATCATTGGAAGTCTAGTCTTACTCCACAACATTTTCAAGTTTGTAAATACGTTCATGTTTAATATTTTTTTTTTTATTGTTTGTCAGTTGTACATGAAGACGAAGCGACTATCCCTAATTTTCCCACTTCGTTGTTTTCTTAATGTTTGAGTTAGTGGGGCTTATTAAAAAAAATTAATTTAGAAAAAAATGGTGTTGACTTATTTTTTTTGCAAAATATCTTTTGACCAACATTTTAACATACACGCACGCACGCATGCACACACACACACACACACACACACACACACACACTCTATCTTTGGTTTTGCGCAAACAATTATATCCAAAGTTTAATGTAAAGGTAAAAAATAGTGACAACTATCTTATGTATCATTTCTTTCCACAGGACTAGATTCTCTCTGCATTTTTATAGACAGACATATGAAATTATTTTCTTAGCAAATAGAAACACTATATGTACGATGCATAAGTTTTATGTCACAACCTTCCTAGAAACCTTAGCTACAAGCCAAATTCTGACTTAGGTTGATAATGTGACAACTTTAACTCTTGCCTTTCTTCATATGTCACATTTCACTCATAGAACGAAAAAATAAAATTAAAAATAAATAAAATAAATAATGAAATTAACTGACATTACATAAGGTCAGTCATCAGTGTACTAAAATATAGGGTAGAAGATGAATGTAAAATTTGTAAGAAACTAAAGAAAAAAATATGCCTCATAAAGCTCATACAGGATTTACAACAACGGATATATTTTGTGTTTGGATTGTAAAAGTAAGCCAGCGTCTGTCCTTAAGTGTGTTTATTCTTCTTTTGTTTACAAGGGGATGATAGCGAAGTTTTAGGGGATCGGGGTGTTATTTTGCTTATAATAGGATACGGAAGTTAGTTTTGTTTGTAAGGGATTTAAAATCTTTTTTATACCCTTTTTTTTACATCCTACCCTGTGTGATCAGTATATTAGTGGGTGTTGGTCACTGAAACACGGCGTGTCGGATAGTACGTGTAGTTTTAACATTACATTTCCCTTTGCACCCGTACCGACCCACATTGTAAAACCTATGGACGTTTGCGAACATTATCATTCCCATTAGAGGTCATATCGCCCCATACATGTTAAACCTATGGATACATTTAAAAAAAAAAAATTACATTATAATTCCCGTTAGAGAACATATCGCCTCACACAAGTTAAACCTAGGTGCTAATGTTAATTGGTCATAGGGTCCCACTTGAGGTCAACAACTTCTAATAGTGTATACGATGTATACAATGTGCTCTCAACGGCACAGATGTCGGCTTTATAGCCTTAGTGTTAAATTCCAGTTATATGCCATATCAACCCATACCTGTTATACCTATTGGCTAATGTTAATTTCCGTTAGAGGCTATATCCGCCCAACACATTACTGATGGGACACCAAACGTAGGGCCATAAAAGTGTAAAGCAAGCGCGTAACGTGTCGGCTGCCCAGACTTATTGCAGACTTGTGCATAGTAAAAAAATCAAGACTAAAGAGTGTTTCACCATTGCTTACTGTAGATTCCCATATGTCATTGCAATGAGATCTAGTTTATGTTTATGTTGTCGTTCAGCATAATATATATTATATCGTGGTACATGCACAGTAATGAGTTTGACAGATGTTACTTGTAAATACTGATCATTCGCAACGTTGTACAACTCCCATGCAGACTATTGGCTGCATAGCCATTCTTCTCAGAGGAATGTCGGATTCATCGTGTGCATTCTCACCTAGCCACTTGATGGACAATAATAATAATAATAATAATAATAATAATTGTTGTTGTTTTTGTAAATTTGACAAGTAGCACAATTATTATTATTATTATTATTATTGTTGTTGTTGTTGTTGTCATTGTTGTTGTAAAATTGACAAGCAGCACAAAAGATACCACTTATTAAAATCGGCATAATCTGGATACGATCAAGCCTCGAACTGGACTTCATTCCGGACTGTCATTGCAATTTTGCCTTCCCAATTATGGCAATAATAGGTAACATTAACTTCTAGCCTTTATAAAAAACAAATCTAAACGCCTTCGCATCTCACTTAGTCTTTGTAAATCGGAATTCAGACCAATAAGGCGCGATATCCACAATTTTGAAATAATACTTCTATTAGATCCATAATCATGTAAAGTTTGGTAAATTCAACGTTTTATTTTGTGTCTATTGTTTGTCTTTGTTATGTAATTGCCTTTGACAAAGATTCAATGAGAGTGGAAAGCACTTTGGCTAGTTGAAAAACCACAGCAAAAATCCTAATTTGTTTTTCACTGTTCGTTGTCATTTTTTTTTTTTTACAACTAAATCAATTCCTGACACAAGCGATCCTTTGCTGGATCAAATGCACTTGAAAGGACTGTTATTCGCCATATGATTTGTTTTCTTTGTATATATATATATATATATATATATATATATATATATATATATCTTTCCCTACGGCACAAAAGTCCTACGCTGTTATTCACATTCTTTCTCGATTTCACGTCGCAAGATCCAATTATTTTACAACACCAGTTATTTTACTTTACGGCACAGTTATTAGAAAACAATCAGAAACAATAGCTTTTGCCCAGCAGGATCAGAATGCACACCCCTATTCAACATAAGCATCCCCCGCAGACTCTTTATTGGCACCTCACACAATCTTCAAAAGAGGATGAAAGCAATACAACGTCAGGTAGCATGGAATTATTAGCAACAGATGTTGCACTCAGTGGGCACGGATGTGAACGAAAACAATGAAGTTTTTATTTACAAGATAACAAAGCACAAAAATAATAATTTGAGCCTAACTTATCACAAACATTACGAACCTAAAAAAAATTTCTTTACAATATTTCGGGAGGTGTTTATTCGGACGAAGACCTAATTTTAGATTCAATATTCAAGGTGTGAGCTATATTACACTAGCATATGTTTTCGTTTTGGGATAATTGAGGAAATCAGCGAAAAAGCACAGATTAATCTTTGGAATAGCACCTACCACCAAGCAACTAACCAACCAACCCGATTTGATATAAAACGTGATGATCATCTTTGCTCTGCCAAAAACTTTTTAATATTTTTAAAACAAATAGTACTTTAAATAATCAAAAGGATGCGCCAACTTTATTCACTTTTAGTTTAAACAATAAGATAGTAATTCATCTAAACTAAAATTACCATGTAGACCATGTATTAACCTTGAATCTCGCATGACTTTTTATGTCTGTCTGACTAGAAACATCGTTCTAAGTGACTCATCACTCCAACATCGTGTTGATGGTGTTATGTGGGTTTGGATAGTAAATCATTGGGTATTGGTTACTCCAAGGGCGTGTTTATGGTATAGTGTGGGTGTTGGATAGAAGATAACTGGGTGTTGGTCTCTCAAAATGGTGTCTTGAATAGTAGAGTACATGGTATGGTCATTCAAAAAGGCGTCTTGGATAGTAAATGTTGGGTGTCGAATAGTAGATCACTGGGTAATTGTCCGTATGTTTTGGTGCTGGTCAGTATATCTATGCTAAATTCTCATTATGCCCCATAGTGACTCCCAGAGTTAAATTTCAAAAAGCTCAATATTGACCTAAACGCTATTGGTATGTTTCCTTAAGGGCTGTAGTGATCCAAATAGGCCATACCGCTTATATTACCTAGATATTACTTTTCTTTCTGGGACTTTTTTTCTCGATTTCAACTTCAGCATAGATGGTGTCTGTGTTTTAATATCGACACAAGCATATATTATGTTAATCTGAGCGACAATAGTTGACATTCGATTATATTTTATAATCAGGTGTATGCGTCGAGATAGCCTCCAAATTTCATGAAAGCAAATTGTCCACAACGTCAAAAGAAAACAAACCTCCAACACAGGAAAGAGAGAGAGAGAGAGACAAACGTAAAAATACCTATTATCATTGTCGAGAAAAAGAACATTGGTCTACAGTGAGTTCCAAGAAAGCGAATAAAGAGAAAAAGGTGGAAATTTCAGAAGAAGAAGAAAAGGAAGAAGAAGAATAAAGAGATGAAGAACCCATTCTAGCAAAGAAATTCAAAGCAAGACAAGCAAACGAAAGAGCAGAACAATACATTCCAGTGAAGAAATGTTTTTAAAAAAGGCAGTAAAAGAAGAAAAGAATAGTTTTTCCTGATGTGTTTCAAATGTTAATGTGATATTTATTCACGAAAACATACCAAAAAAAAAAAAAAAAAACCTATGTGCCTCTAAGTCTTGATTTTTTTTAAAAGTATGGATAAGATATTGAAAGACACACAAACACACATATTTTTCTAATGGAGGGATTCGGTTTTAAGTTTAATTTGGCAATCATTTGAGTACTATTTTTTTTTTATTTTGAAATAAAATTATGGACTTGACAACATCAGCTGTAACTATCCACGTCCAAATTGCTGCAGTTGTAGTGATCATTGCGGTCACCGCCCACCGTGAGAGAGAGAGAGAGAGAGAGAGAGAGAGAGAGAGAGAGAGAGAGAGAGAGAGAGAGAGAGAGAGCTACCAGTATCATAAAAATCTTTTCTGAACAAGTACGTACACTTCATGTACGATTCATACCTTGGATTTTCCTTAGAACATGTACTGACTTCTGTCGAAACGATGAAAACATAAAAAAGTGATTTTGTGAACATTATATCTATCTTTTTTCTTTAGCATGGAAACATAGTGTGCATCGATGGCAAAATAACCCTACACTATATCATTGGAAGTCTAGTCTTACTCCACAACATTTTCAAGTTTGTAAATACGTTCATGTTTAATATTTTTTTTTTTATTGTTTGTCAGTTGTACATGAAGTCGAAGAGACTATCCCTAATTCTCCCACTTCGTTGTTTTCTTAATGTTTGAGTTAGTGGGGGTTATTAAAAAAAATTAATTTAGAAAAAAATGGTGTTGACTTATTTTTTTTGCAAAATATCTTTTGACCAACATTTTAACATACACGCACGCACGCATGCACACACACACACACACACACACACACACACACACACACACACACACACACACACTCTATCTTTGGTTTTGTGCAAACAATTATATCCAAAGTTTAATGTAAAGGTAAAAAATAGTGACAACTATCTTATGTATCATTTCTTTCTACAGGACTAGATTCTCTCTGCATTTTTATAGACAGACATATGAAATTATTTTCTTAGCAAATAGAAACACTATATGTACGATGCATAAGTTTTATGTCACAACCTTCCTAGAAACCTTAGCTACAAGCCAAATTCTGACTTAGGTTGATAATGTGACAACTTTAACTCTTGCCTTTCTTCATATGTCACATTTCACTCATAGAACGAAAAAATAAAAATAAAAAATAAATAAAATAAATAATGAAATTAACTGACATTACATAAGGTCAGTCATCAGTGTACTAAAATATAGGGTAGAAGATGAACGTAAAATTTGTAAGAAACTAAAGAAAAAAATATGCCTCATAAAGCTCATACAGGATTTACAACAACGGATATATTTTGTGTTTGGATTGTAAAAGTAAGCCAGCGTCTGTCCTTAAGTGTGTTTATTCTTCTTTTGTTTACAAGGGGATGATAGCGAAGTTTTAGGGGATCGGGGGTGTTATTTTGCTTATAATAGGATACGGAAGTTAGTTTTGTTTGTAAGGGATTTAAAATCTTTTTTATACCCTCTTTTTTACATCCTACCCTGTGTGATCAGTATATTAGTGGGTGTTGGTCACTCAAACACGGCGTGTCGGATAGTACGTGTAGTTTTAACATTACATTTCCCTTTGCACCCGTACCGACCCACATTGTAAAACCTATGGACGTTTGCGAACATTATCATTCCCATTAGAGGTCATATCGCCCCATACATGTTAAACCTATGGATACATTTTTTAAAAAAATTACATTATAATTCCCGTTAGAGAACATATCGCCTCACACAAGTTAAACCTAGGTGCTAATGTTAATTGGTCATAGGGTCCCACTTGAGGTCAACAACTTCTAATAGTGTATACGATGTATACAATGTGCTCTCAACGGCACAGATGTCGGCTTTATAGCCTTAGTGTTAAATTCCAGTTATATGCCATATCAACCCATACCTGTTATACCTATGGGCTAATGTTAATTTCCGTTAGAGGCTATATCCGCCCACCACATTACTGATGGGACACCAAACTTAGGGCCATAAAAGTGTAAAGCAAGCGCGTAACGTGTCGGCTGCCCAGACTTATTGCAGACTTGTGCATAGTAAAAAAATCAAGACTAAAGAGTGTTTCACCATTGCTTACTGTAGATTCCCATATGTCATTGCAATGAGATCTAGTTTATGTTTATGTTGTCGTTCAGCATAATATATATTATATCGTGGTACATGCACAGTAATGAGTTTGACAGATGTTACTTGTAAATACTGATCATTCGCAACGTTGTACAACTCCCATGCAGACTATTGGCTGCATAGCCATTCTTCTCAGAGGAATGTCGGATACATCGTGTGCATTCTCACCTAGCCACTTGATGGACAATAATAATAATAATAATAATAATAATAATAATAATAATTGTTGTTGTTTTTGTAAATTTGACAAGTAGCACAATTATTATTATTATTATTGTTGTTGTTGTTGTTATTGTTGTTGTAAAATTGACAAGCAGCACAAAAGATACCACTTATTAAAATCGGCATAATCTGGATACGATCAAGCCTCGAACTGGACTTCATTCCGGACTGTCATTGCAATTTTGCCTTCCCAATTATGGCAATAATAGGTAACATTAACTTCTAGCCTTTATAAAAAACAAATCTAAACGCCTTCGCATCTCACTTAGTCTTTGTAAATCGGAATTCAGACCAATAAGGCGCGATATCCACAATTTTGAAATAATACTTCTATTAGATCCATAATCATGTAAAGTTTGGTAAATTCAACGTTTTATTTTGTGTCTATTGTTTGTCTTTGTTATGTAATTGCCTTTGACAAAGATTCAATGAGAGTGGAAAGCACTTTGGCTAGTTGAAAAACCACAGCAAAAATCCTAATTTGTTTTTCACTGTTCGTTGTCATTTTTTTTTTTTTACAACTAAATCAATTCCTGACACAAGCGATCCTTTGCTGGATCAAATGCACTTGAAAGGACTGTTATTCGCCATATGATTTGTTTTCTTTGTATATATATATATATATATATATATATATATATATATATATATATATATATATATATATATATATCTTTCCCTACGGCACAAAAGTCCTACGCTGTTATTCACATTCTTTCTCGATTTCACGTCGCAAGATCCAATTATTTTACAACACCAGTTATTTTACTTTACGGCACAGTTATTAGAAAACAATCAGAAACAATAGCTTTTGCCCAGCAGGATCAGAATGCACACCCCTATTCAACATAAGCATCCCCCGCAGACTCTTTATTGGCACCTCACACAATCTTCAAAAGAGGATGAAAGCAATACAACGTCAGGTAGCATGGAATTATTAGCAACAGATGTTGCACTCAGTGGGCACGGATGTGAACGAAAACAATGAAGTTTTTATTTACAAGATAACAAAGCACAAAAATAATAATTTGAGCCTAACTTATCACAAACATTACGAACCTAAAAAAAATTTCTTTACAATATTTCGGGAGGTGTTTATTCGGACGAAGACCTAATTTTAGATTCAATATTCAAGGTGTGAGCTATATTACACTAGCATATGTTTTCGTTTTGGGATAATTGAGGAAATCAGCGAAAAAGCACAGATTAATCTTTGGAATAGCACCTACCACCAACCAACCAACCAACCAACCAACCCGATTTGATATAAGACGTGATGATCATCTTTGCTCTGCCAAAAACTTTTTAATATATTTAAAACAAATAGTACTTTAAATAATCAAAAGGATGCGCCAACTTTATTCACTTTTAGTTTAAACAATAAGATAGTAATTCATCTAAACTAAAATTACCATGTAGACCATGTATTAACCTTGAATCTCGCATGACTTTTTATGTCTGTCTGACTAGAAACATCGTTCTAAGTGACTCATATTGCCAACTACACTCCATACTGGCGATTCTCATATTTTCTTTTACTTAAAAGAAACGGAAGCTTTAGGGAGTAACAAGGAACGAAAACCAATAAATGTTATTAGAAAAGGTTCTGGCTTATTTCTAAAAACAATACAAGTGATGATCCCTAGTCAAAACCGAAACCAAATGAAATGTGGAGTTCTGCCCTAGGTTAAGTATCACGAATATAGGAAGTCTTTAGAGCTAAAAACAAATTGCGATTGTAAGGATAAAACTGGTATTACTGATACATACATACGTACATACGTGTGTTTATGTGATTGCGTGTGCGAGAGAGAGGTGGAGATAGAAAGAGATAAAGAGAGGCGGGAGAGAAGGACAAAACAACAGCAATGATTTTAGGATGTGTGCTTTGTATCACATATACCTATCTACCTACTATGCTACCTACCTACCTACAGTCATGTGTTTGCTTGTGCAAGAAAGAGAGAGAAAGAGAGAGAGAGAGAGAGGGGGGGATGTGTCAATAACTTTATAATCTCAGAGTAATGTATATTAAGTATTAAAAAAACTAAAAGTTTTCAAATGCATGTAATTAGCACAGCAATATCAGTTCGCACAGAGAACACGATCTTCGTTTAATCATCATTCAATTCCACTGACCTTAAATAAATACATTATATATATATATATATATATATATATATATATATATATATATATATATATATATATATTGTGATGAAATTAGATAGTTTAGGAGTGCAATGATTTGATGATATGGAGCAGTGGTGTTTTCACTAGAGCATTGGTTTGAACAATTAAAACAGGACCGTCCAGCTGAGGTCAGTGACCCTAGGCAGTGAGAATAACCTTATCTGCAGACATGTGCCAAGCAGCATGCTTCAGCTAGGCTGAATTATGGACTGGGAAAGTTGATTTTGATGAGAATTACAGACTTGAAAGATTGAGAAGTTTCTAGCTTTCAGTGCGGAAGAATTAACTGGACTTTCTTTCCCTCTGTTCAAACAGATAATTAGGTTCTAATTCTATAGAGAATTAGGGAAATTTCTTGTGCAGTGCAACAGAAGGGTTAAATAGTGTATATAGTGTAAATTGTAAATAAACCTGTCAATAGGAGATTTGTTTTATGGATTTATTTCTGATCCCGTCACGTTACAATATATATATATATATATATATATATATATATATATATATATATATATATATATATATATATACATATGAAAGTCTGAGAAAGTATAATATACCAATAACAAATAAAACACTTCTGTGTTATTGATGTTCTTGCAAAACAAAAAGAATGGTATCATTTGAATCAAAGAACACATAATGCAAATCTAAAGTGTATATTTTCAACTTCCATCCTTGATTTGTAGTAACTAAGGCCACGATGAACACAAATTGCCAGTCTTTATGTGTCTAAACGAATATATCGGTAAGAGGTCTCCGGAACAAGTTACATTGATGGACTTAAAAACCAGGGCTTGTAAAACTTAGGATAGTCTTTGTAAAATACTGAGGCTGATATAGGCACGTCACCTTGTGTAACATTTGGTGAGATGCATAGATTTGTACTACATGAGCAAATAAATCTGATGTGATCTTGTAGCAAGTACTTTCACTGGTGCTAATATAGTAGTATTGCATGACCAATTTACAGATAGTAATGAAAAAACAGATTAATAATGCTTTACTAGGAAGTGAGTTCATCTGGCTTTAGCAATACTTTATATCTTCCTTTTTTTATAACTTTGTCCCCTAGTAGGATTGCGCGGTTTTACCAGTATAATGGTTTACTGAGGTATTGAACCTACCGGTACGTGTAACACGGCACATTGCCATGACCCGGTTTTTGCGGTATTTCTATAAATAGTTTTTATAAATATATAAAATAACACAACTACCCATAACGGAGGAAATGGAGCATGGAGTCTTGCATGATCTGGTGCCGATCAAAAGGCAAAACTCCTCATCTGGCAGCATTTTTGGCTGAGATTTTCCAAGAAATATGGAAAATTAATCTATAACATTGCCATTTGTCGGGAATATAATGCGGAGGTGAATTTCGCCCGTGGGACAAAGAAACTGACTGTCCACGTACACCGACATCATCCCTTTGAGACACTTGGAGTGGAAATGGCACCGTTAGTGTCTGCATTGAGATTTGGAAGGTTGGTTAAAAATTAAACATATTATGAAATAATTGCATTATTTTGATCCAAATTTTAGCAATATTGTGCTTTTATTTAGTCAGGTGTAGATTGAGGTACCAGCCGCAGAGGGTCCCCAAGAAAACTGACAATGCGACCAGAGTTGAGATGATGCAAATGAAACAGGAGCCTATCCCGTGTTGCTTGGACTTGCGCACAAATAAGGATGTTGTCCAATCGTTGTTAACGTAAGGAGATTTAAAAGAAATTAAAGTTATATGAAACTGTGACTTCTTGTTCAATCTTTAATATTATTTTCCACAGATCATCTCAATATATTGCAATACACTGTCCTGTACTGCAATATATCGCGATACGAACATTCTGGAGGTACTCCCACATATTCTCTTGCATAACTATTCGTTTTAGCGTCCTTTGCAAGTGGGACAAATAGCAAAGGTTCTAAAATAATTTCTTTTCAATGATCCATAAAGAGTCATCTTTGTTAATAAATTCTCAGTCTAAAAATGTCCTATCGTAACAGTTTCGTACCGATTCATTTGGTAATACAAACAGCTAAGTGACCTGTGACTCCCATATAATATTAATATAGTGAAACATTTGACAATAGCATTTGATTCGATGTATGTAAAATATATTGCCATTACTTACATAACATCACGCATATACTCGTAAGTTAGCTCTGCATGAAGATCATAAGCTGCTGAGCTTGAGTTTGACATTTTTGTGACACTGTAGTGTCAGCCAATAATAAAGGGCTTTACATTTGTAAACTAACGTTTGATTGGCTAAGAGTAGAAATTGTTTATTATTGTTTGATTGGCTGAGAGTAGACATTGTAAACTAACGTTTGATTGGCCAAAAAGGGTGGAAAATAAAAAACTCAAGCTGAGAACAGTGTGGTCTCCAGACACCCTCAGAAGCCTAGCATTAACAGAAATATTGTGAAGGAATGAATGTTGTAGAGGAATGTATCGTGCGTAATAAGATCACTGACGATCTTGACTACAATGCAATACGTTTCGTATATTCCTTCTACATCACACGGGGAGCTAGTAATGCATATGCAATTATATGTATACAATAAATTACCAGCAAAAACAAAACATTCGATCATAAGAAACAGTACTGTTCACACAACCAAAATGTGAGAAACAGGACATTTAACACAACCAGAAACAGGACTGTTCACACAAGCAAATGTTTTAATTCTCCCATTCTGTATATAACTCCTCTTGAAAATAATTTATATTTGCATTTATTTTGGTATAGTTTACTTAATATATATATATATATATATATATATATATATATATATATATATATTTATATATTATTCTAGGACAAAAATGAAGGTTCAGTGAGCAACATGACATGCAAAGGACCATTTGCAGAATGCTGATAAAATGACGAAATCACAATAAAAGTTGAAAAAACAAAGATGCGATACCATGGAATGTCAGCTTGTATCCTTCCATAATATAATCGTCGTTAAAAAGTTCGTGTTGAATTCCTAACAGCTTTTTTTCTACTTTTAACTCAGTTTTCATTCCATCCTTCATTAGTTTTATTCAAGTCCCATTTTTAGAACTATGTTATTCCGTGGACTGTATTTGCGTTGAAGACCTTATACTGTCATTTTTGTCCCTTAATTATATGAATGGATTTTATTCCATGTGATGACACTATCTTATTTCTGTTCTTCTGTAATGGGAACTTTAATTTCTCAGAAATACGCATTAGTTGCACGCGTTCCGCTCCTAAATGATGAGCAAAAGTTACTTGTTATATTAGCTAAGTGCCGGCTTATCTCCAGTTTTATAAGTTGCACGGATATTCTTTTGGTCTTAAATCTAATTGTTCTATCGTTTTCTCTGAGAGCTCGAGGTTAAAAGATTTAATATTGATCATGTAATAGCAATACTTTTCGATTTAATTCTGAAAGAAAAATGTCAAAATAAACATGAGATGTTAAAACTCATTTTTCTTGGTGCAGAATTCTTTTCGCAGACAAACGTATGAGTAGATCTAGCACGGAATACTAAATGGTATTCTCAGTTACATCAATTAATTCACTTTAAAACAAATATGTTAAACACACACTTCATAATAGATAGTTGTGTTACTTTTATTCGACGGAGTGGCACTGCACGAACCGTTTCATTGTTTCGAATGAAAAAATCCAAACGCAACATTTATTTCATAATCAGTTTCTTTCATAAGGTAATCAGTATACATACTTTAAGAGCTCTTTTAATAACTCTCCACCAGTTATAACTCCCATTGCGGTGCACGTGTGTGTTAATACACATGCTGTATCTAGAATTGTATATCTTTGTCAACCGCTAGCATTACTCCATATCATCTTTCCTGTCTGAGGCGGTATATTTGTAGAACAATTTGAACACAAAACGGCAGGCAGACAAAATCAATACCATCACAACTACTCCAAGAACAGCAAGTTTTATCATGCGAACGTTTTTCAATAGAATTCCCTGTATCTCTGCCTCATCTTTGTCCAAGTTAGTGACATTAAATGAATCGAATTCCGTGACATTGAATAGGGCAGCTCCTTTGTTCAATAAGAAACTCTGATTTGTATTCTTGTAAAATTCATCTTTTTCATCCGACGACGTGCGAAAACTGGTCTCACTGTTGTTTAAAACTGGCATGAGAACTCGTCTCAACAAATCGTAGCAGGATGGCATTGCTAACTCCAAAATACCAAATTTAAGAATTTTTTGTTCTGTGAACCATAACCATTCTAAGATATATAAAACGTGAATTGATACACGAACCTCTCATTTTGTGAACACTCCTTCTAATTCCATTGGAGAATGGTATCTGTACCCCCGTAGTCATGTAGTACTGACTTTAATTGCGGCTGAATGAGGTCTGATAGTCAATCAATGCAGAGCTTCTAGGCATAGCCGTTTCTCTGTGTTTGATTGGAGACGAACTCTACTCTGTTGTGTAAATACCGTCATACATTAATCAAGAATAAGACGCATGGAATTTGTAAGCACGAGTCCATATTGCAAGCATTAGGAAAAATACATATGCCATTAGTAAGAACGACTTCATCCAGCTGATGTTGACATGCATAGCGACTGTAGGCAGCGTGGAGAGAAAAGCAGGCAGATTTTAATTTTAGGGATTGTTATGTAAATCAACGCGCGCATATAGCATGTAACGAATTAATTCTGTATTTCTGAAAGGGTTAACTGGAATTTGTGAAATTCACTTTTACAATGACAGTCGTGAGTTTCGCCTGCACGCTGGAATGAATCGTTTTATGTGGGATACCTGGTTTACTATAAGGTGATGTATTTATAAATAACGAGAGAGTAACCGAAAATGCAGACAAAAGTAGTAGCATTACTGTCCCGAATAAATACTGTTATAGTAGAAACATTAAAAAGAGGAACTGCACTGAAATGCAATAGTATTATAGCGGGCTACCCTGGGATCAGATAAGCAGGTCTGGGGTTAATGGGAATTAACATTACGGTAGCCATCCTGAAAGTATGTGGGGTCTGGGGTCAATAGGAATTCCTTGTTAAAATGTAATAGGTTTAACACGTGAGTGGGTGTCTGGGGTCAAGGAGAATTTAGCATTAGGAAATTAAAATTATATTTCCCCTTGAACCATACATTACTTTGTTTTGGACACAAAAAATGGTACTCTGGGGTCAAGAGTAAAGATTATGTTAAACATGTACACAAGATTACCATACGAGTAGGAGTCTAAGATCAATTGGAATTCTATGCTAAATTGTCTATATTATTAAATTGTGAGTGGCAGCCTGGGGACAAGTCGAATTTAAAATTAGCATTGGCCTCAAGGGAAAATGTAATGTGAAAAACATTCACCATTTTACTAGTCAACATGCCGTTTGACTGACCATCACCCACACTTACTGCCCAATATGCTGCTAGACTGACCAATTCTTACACTTACTACCAATAGGTCGTTTGACTGATCAGCACCCACACCTGTTAACCACACACCACACTTCGTCCCTTTTCTTCATCTCAAGCTTCTCTTGATCACCGGTCCATATTCTTACACTCATTTAAGATAAGCTTGTCTCTCGGCATATATTCTTCCGACAAAGACAGCTGCCTCTGTCCTTTCCTTGATCGTCCACTGGGAATTTGCGTAGATCGGGATGTTCGAATCAAACAACATATTTGAGATGGCAGTTGAGCTCTCTACACGCATCATCAACATCTTGACTTCTTGTCTTGAGAAAGGGTGACACAATGGGTAAACGCGCCTCTAAATATAGTCTATGAGAGAATCAAAACTGATTTAGAGGTTCCACCAATCAGAACGCGTGTTACATCATTCAGTTAGGGTGTGTTTTCCATCTTCCAACCAGAATGTATATATATATATATATATATATATATATATATATATATATATATATATATATATATATATATATATATATATATATATATATATACCCATTAAAGTTCCTACGATATACAAGTGTATAGCAGTGTGAGTAGAGTTATAACATGGCTGAAATGAGACATTTTGTTGGTGTGCACCTGCAGTGGATGCTTCTTACATCCGGAGTGATACTACGACTACTACAGCGGTAGCGAGGATTATTGCAGAGAATGATCTGGATTTGGCTTTTTGCGATTTCTATCCTCGCAAGAATTGTTAACGGTACCATCTTCTTCTCCTTCTTCATCATTGCCAGCTTATGATGATTTTAAAGAGAAACAAAAGGAAGAGTTAGAGACCTTTCTACAACGGAAAAAGCAACAAGAGGAGAGGAGAACTTTGAACAGTGAAAAGAAGGAAGAAAGTGAAATTAAAACTGTTAGTTTGTTACAGGACATGTGGACGGAGTTAAGATAGCCGAGAAAAATATATGAAACTTCTTTGGTTAAGTCCAAGAGACCTTTGCAGTCCAAGAACTCTAAACCTTCTATGATTACATCGAAAGCCACCACTGGCACGCCAGCAGCCGCAGCAGTCACTACTACTACTACTACTACATCACCAGCAGCAATAGGACTTTGACGTAGGAAAGGTTTGAGGCAGTTACAGCAGATGTTGGCAAGTCCATAATTTATTTTCTTTAAAACCCAAAGGCCATTTTCAGGGCCACCCAGATCTCTCAGGAAAGAAATACTAATCCCATGATTACCAAATCACCAAAATAAATCTCTCCATTATAAAATGTGTGTGTGTGTGTGTGTGTGTGTGTGTGTGTGTGTGTGTGTGTGTGTGTGTGTGTGTGTATGAGCGTAAATATATTATCAATACTTCAAAACAAACCATGTCATGGATGCATTTACGTTTTTGGTATATTATCTTGAATAGAAGCATAATGCAATTTAGAAACACATAAAAAAGTCAATTTTTTTTCTTCTTTGGAATGGATTCTTCTGCTGTTTCTTTTGCTTGTCTTGCTTTGAATTCTTCACTGGAGTTGGTTCTTCTTCTGTTTCATTTGCTTCTGAAAGTTCCTTCTCTTTCTCCTTTTTACCTTCTTGTTCTTGGGATACCATGAAGACCAATGTCCTGTCCTTGACATTGAGAATAGGTATGTTCATCGTTGTCTCAGGACCTGATTTCTCTTGTCTTCGATTTTCCTTTCTTTTGACGATGTGGAAATTATGGAGCTCACAGACATACAGGTATCGTGACTTTTATCTCGAGAGGAGTAGTCTGCAGTTTCTTCAGAAATCTTGTTGCAAGTGTATTTCAAATGGCTGTATAAATCTCGGACTAGAAGTGTGATCTGTTGTATCTCTTCCATCTTCACAGATTGAAACTGAATGAGGGCTTTCTGTTTGGTAGAGGGGGCTCTATATATATGGAGATAGAGTGTACCTTATTCAAATCACACTTAAATCGTCTACCGTCATAAAAAGGTCGCACCTTTCCAAGGATACACCAGAAACCAAGCGATTACAACGTTGTGTGTCCCTCACACTCTGAGAGACGTGTTGGCAGAAGTTCACCTGAGCGATTTGGAAGAGGACATGATGGATCCCTATTAAACACCATCCACCTTCTCCTCAAACCCAAGACCGAGATAGTCAAGATCGGCCAAGAAAGAAAGTCGTTCGGCAGCCCCTGATAATTATTGTCACATTCCAGCTACTCACAAAATGACTTACGAAAAATTTCAAACAACTGCTTACACTTACATCGTCAAATTTAAAGAGTTCAGGTCTCAAGCCACAGCAAAGAAAGCAACAGTGTCAAGCTAAAGATCAGGATCTTTTGCGACTGAGCATCACTCACGACAGCTTGAAATCGCCTGTTCGGTAGAATTTAGTACACTTACGGAATTTACCTCTTCCAAACTCGTGGACAAAATTCAACACGTGCAACAATCGAATGATGAGTTTGACATGACTGATGGGAAAGCCACCCTTCATAAGACAAACGTTTCACCATCTTCAGGTAGCGGAAAACGCAAGGTTTTATCGGTGGATCAGCTCCTGACTACCAAAACGAGTATCGCCCAGATTAACATCGATAACATCAGATGTGTGATGGCTCGAGCTCATGCAGAGAAAACGGATATACCAGAATAGAAACGATTATGGGCAAGTATTAGACAATCGGACAGAGCCAAACAACGAAGAGAACCAGAAATCCTTTTGGAACAATCAGGAATCTAGAAAGAGACGGAGTGTGGATTTCCTGAAATGAAGAAAATTCAAGATGTGAGCTCCCATCGTTAAATGTTGAAAGTTTAACCTCAATTAATTCGTGGCGATCTCAAGTTTTGAGGACCGAAATTTACAGACGGAAAATACATTCACTTCTATCGTCACCAATATCTCTTTGATAATATTACTAGTATTGAAGAATTTCTCGGATACAATTACTGTTGTGACAAATGTGACCTAGGATTTGACAATCAAGAGCAACATATTTATTGTGGAGAGAGATGCCGTGTCTTTTTAGTGTCTGGACCTTGTGTTCATGAAGGACAAGACATTATTCGATGTTCTGCTTGCAGGCGAACATTCGTGAGTTCAGCGTGTTACGAGCGCCATCGCATGAAACAATTCCAACAATAGAAAAGTGCTTGCGAATTATTAACAGTGCATGTTCGAGTAAATTACAAACAGCCACATTTTTGTCCAGGAAAGAAATGATATATTTGCGGCGAAGTCGTCGAGTTAGATCATCAGTGTTACATTCAGAGATATGACAACGAAGCCGAGGAATTATTGAATGACCAGAACAAGACAAAGAAACGGGACCATTGTAGAGACTTGATCTTCTTTGACTGAAATGTTCTCAAAAGACTTGAATTCACATTCCTAACTTTTGTGTCGCAGATCGCGCTTGCCACAACTGTATTCAGGAACCTTAATCTTATCACGGTTGGAACTGTAGCGTGATTCCAAGACGACGTGAAAAGGTATTTTGTGGTTCCCGTGCTCGTCCTGATTTCACTGAGTGGATTGTAGACCACATGGATGACACTTAGAACGAAAAGAAAGTGTATCGTTATGGGAACTGTCATCGTTATATTGCAGTCATTGATCACAATTTCTAAGGATACGACAGAACATTTCTTTTGAAACATTTTTTCAGAACAAAGAACTGAATTTCCACAAGTGACCACAAACGGAGCTAAACTCATTTACATGCAAGTGGGGCACGGACAGTTTAAATATTCATAAGTTATTTAGGTATGCTTTTGAGTAGAATGCCTAAAAGGTTTGAAATGAAGGAAATGGCTAAAGAATATTTTCCACACTTTTCAATACCGAAGCAAATCAACATGTCGCGATCCCGCATTTTACTGAAGGCCATTACTACGACCCCGACGGTATGCGCTTTCCACGCTTGGTACTAAGCCCACTTTTCAGACCATTTTGACTTTCAAGAAGAACGTTGTTCTGAAAAAATTTGTCATTTGTTTCTCGAGAACGAAGGTATCAGTCTCTTGGAGGAAGCTTCTACCATTTCCAAAGCGTGTCTATTAGTGTACGAAAGAAGTTTATGCCAGCGAACAAACTACCTCAAGTCTATCAATCTATTAGCCGTCGATATTCAGCCAAAGTTCGGCATTGGTTACATTACTTGTGTGAAAGTCAAGATAAGTGGATACAACGTGCTAGAAACAGTGGAGAAAAGAAGTCTGGATTTTTTTCCGTGAATGGTTGGAATTTAGAAAACGTGCAGATAGTGTACGAATTCACGGATGTTTATTTCATGGATGCCCCACCTGTTATCCTCACTGAGACCTGAAAAATCCTTTTATAGGGTTCACCATGGAAAGAACTACGACAAAACATGCCAACGACGCCATAGTTTGGTCGAAATGTGGAAATACGACTACAATCGAAGTTTGAAAACAGATCCAGAATTTCGACACATCGTCAAAGACTGCAATGTTTTGGATATTGAATATTTGAATCCACACGACACTTTATTTTTAGGACGGTCCAATGCTACACGCTTGTTGTACGAAGCCGACGAACTCTTAAGTAGAGCAAATCAAATATAACCGAATATGTTCGTTGTATCCATGGGTGTGTAAATATGGTCGATTTCCTACAGGACACCCGGAAATTTTGAGAGAACACATCGACGTGGAACACATTCGCCATTACGAAGGCTTAATCAAATTTCAAGTTCTTCCACAGATAAACTTGTACCATCCCGTACTGCCCTCATCATTATTACGGAAAACTGATGTGCTCGTTATGTCATACGTGTGCTGAAACGTGTAATCAACGGCAGCCTTTTCGCCACGATAACCAAGAACGTGCCTTTATGGAAACGTGGGTGAGTGTCGAATTGTTTAATGCTCTCGATCGTGGATACCTAATGTTAAACGTGTACGAAAATTGTCACTCTCCTACCACAGAACAATACGATCAGGACGACGATTCGAGTCCAGTGATTTTTTTCATGCTATGTCAACGACTTTTTTAAAAATTGAAACAAGAAGCTTGCGGCTGTCCTCTCTGGTGTCACACTCCAGATGAAGTAGACCAATTCAAACAACGGTACCGATCCCGAGAAGGCGTCGACTTGGAACACGTGGAACGGAACGAATGGAGACAATCTTTTCTAAAGTCATGCTGAATTGCTTGTGGGGAAAACTGGCTCAACGATCGATATTGCCTAAGACCGAATAGTTGGTAGATCCATGTCAATGCCTTCAGCTCATCGACGACAAAGGAAAACTCATCCAACGCGTGGAAATCATACATGAAGATTTGTCTTGGTGAATTACAAAGACGTCGTGGAGTTTGTTCCCAGACGAGTTTGGCAATGTCATCATTGCTGCTAACGTGACAGCCAATGCCATTATACAATTGTATTCGGTATTGGAACCTTTAGAAGACCGTGTCCATTACTGTGACATGAATAGTTGCATTTAGATAGATCGCCCTGGAGGCAATCACCCACACATGGAAGACGAACGTGTAGGAGCGTGGACGGACGCAGATCCAGAAGAGATTATTCCGAGTTTTGCCAGTGGTGGAGCAAGGACTACTTCATACGAAATGTAAAGGTTTTAAAAGGACTGACTTCGAGTCAAGTGGCTGACTTGGACATATTGAAATAAGCCTTAAAACAGGTCAAGACGAAGACTTCGCTGTCAAAACGGTCGACCTTTACAAGATTTGAACGCTTGCCAGATGGCCTAAATATTTGGAAGGACCTACTCCCAAATATTTTTCGAGAGTAAGATTTATCTGCTTGGGACAAGGAGACCGAGTTTAAAATGTGATGTGAAACTTCACGAGTATAAATATACAGCTTACCCTGAACAAGTTAGATGATATCCGTTCTGTCACTACCTTCTCTTGGTCGGTCAAGATTATTATCCACATGGATATTTTAGAAGAGGAGAGGATTAGTAGCTTCCTTTTGGAGCTGCGAGAACTCATTTACAGAGACGTTCTGTACATATTCAAGTGAAACAACAAAAAAATCGCATCCAATTCACCATACAATGAATAACCATTGGTACGTGAATGCTATAAAAGACTGATTGAAGAAGTCTGTTGCATAGACGGAAAGAGATTTTGCGCTAGGTTATGATTAGACCCATCTGTTAACACGTTATAAGACTTCTGTCATCATTATGCTTATGACGATGCCACTCAATTGCCACTCAATTGACACCTGCGTATTTATTGATCGATTTATAACTTACCACTCCACATTATTTGAGATTTCGTGCCTATTTGTTTCACGATTGGTGTGAAGAAGGAGGTCCAGTCATTTACATGTAGCCTTCCTCTTTTTTGTCTGTCTGAACAAAATACCCCCCCCCCACACACACACACACGTATAGAAACACCATTCACTTTTCTTTCTGACGGTATTCAACATGACTTCCTTTTCATCTCATCCACCTGCCAATTTGATTCAAACACTGTATGCCATCAGTCGTGAAACAAATGCACAAGTGCGTTACGATGGTTTACTTTGACAGCACGTCAAGTACTTCAAGGAATTATTCACATTCCTCGTCAAATGCACCGTTTCTTAAAACACATAAAGTAGTTTTGACACAGTCGGCTCGACTCTCAAGAAAAGAAACAAATTATCTTGAAATCAGGTGGAAGTGGATCTCTAGGAGGTGTAATTATTCGTTAGCATTTACAATGGAATTCTGATACCGTAGCTAAAAAAGCAAAAACCTACTCATACAAAAAACAGACAAAATAAAAAAAGAGGTGCAGTGAGTTCACGCTCCAAATTATCTCCTAAGAAGAAAACCCATAAACAACCCTTTCAAGTTAGAGAGGTACTGCGGCTAAAACGCGCACATACTCAGAAAAATCTCGATATGTGACATTCTGCCATTTCCATTTCTCCTTCGCCTACTCCTCCTCCTCCGTTATGGATGATGCCAGCGAAATTTGACAAGTGTTTCCCCATGTGATGAAAAAATGTAAACCTATCTTTAATGTGACTTATACTTCTTCTACTACTCTAGCTGTTGCTGCTGCAATAAAAAAAAATTTAAAAAAATTAAAAAATTAAAAAAAAAATAAAAAACAAGAAAGGCATCCCCTATGAAAAAAGTGCATCCCCTATGAAAAAAGTGCAAGACAGAAGAGGTATGTTACAAAGTTTACTGGATTTGTCCAAACAAGAACTGGCACGATTTAGTCCGTTGACAATAGCTCGTCGTCCAGTGGTACTCAATATCAAGATGGTCCTGACAATCAGTGGAGACGAACTCCAGTATAAAGCAGCAAAGAAGGTGTGGGAGGAGGAAAAGAGGATGGAGCGAGAAGTGGAGATCCACATTGGACAGTGGCAGGAAGAATGTCAACAGCAGCAGTAACATGAAGAGTCAGATCTCCTCATTCCAAGGAATGAGGACTGAGAAAATGAGGCTAACTAGCCTCAGGTTTCCGTCTCGGTTAGCATGAATTCTTGGGGTGGGAAGAGATGGGAACAGAGGTGTGCGGCTTGCGGAACCCGACTTAGGAGGTACAGTTGTCCGTACATCAATAACATCATCAATGCAGAACAACAACCAACAACCCTCTTCAGGGCCACCCAGTTCATAAACAGAGATATACTGCTCCAGAAACAGAGATATACTACTCAATTATTGAAAAAATATGTTTATCTTTGTGTGTATTTTTGTCTTTCACAACTAAAACTTAAACCCTCTCTCCGTTCTTCTGTCTTGTGTGTGATGTAAGCACTTCTAATCTTTTGTGTGCGATAGTATGAAAATATGTGTGTGTATGTGTGTATAGTGTGTGAGCATTCCTACTTTTTACTCTTCTTACACTCCATGGGTGATAGTATATAAGTATGTTTGTATGTTTAGTGTGTAAGTACTCCTACCCTTTTCGTTAGTTAGTAAGTGTAGGTATTGGTCAGTCAAAATGAGATAAGTGGGTATTGGTCGGTCAAAATGAGATGAGTGGGTGCTTGTAAGTCAAGACGACGTATTCCTTAGTATGTGTGGGTATTCGTAAGTTGATGACTGGGTGTTGGTCAGTAGTTGTGGGTGCTGATAAATTAAACATGGTATTGGTCAGTAGGTGTGGGTGCTGATCAATCAAACGGCGTATTGGTTAGAAAGTGTAGGTATTGGTCAGTCATACGGTGTATTGGTTAGTACGTGTGAGTGATGGTCAGTTAAACGGCATGTTGATTTGTAAAATGATGAAAGTTTTTCACCTTACATTTTCCCTTGAGACCAATGTAAATGTTTAATTCCTCTTTTCCCCAGACTCCACTCACATGTTAATCCTATGGATATTTTTACATGGAATCCCCATTGACCTCAGATTCCCACGCACTTGTTAAACTTATGGATATGTTTAACATTGTCTTTTCCCTTGACGCCAGCGTACCATTTTTGTATCTAAAACGGCAATAATACATGGGGTCAAAGAGAAATCTAATGTTATTTTCATAACATTTCCCCCTGACCCCAGACTCTCACTCATATGTTATAGGAGTAATGTTACATTCCCCTTAACCCCAGATTCCCACTCATGTTAAACCTATCAACATTTTAACATGGAATTCCCACTGACCCCATACTCCCCTCCCCTACTTTCAAGCTGGCAACCCTAAGGTTAATTCCCACTGACCCCAGAGTGGCGATATGACCACAATGTAGACCCCTATACGACTTGCGATGAAGGCTGATTAAAACTCATTGTACCTCCCACGCGCGAGCAAACACACACACACACACACACACACATACACACACATCCGTACAAAAGGAGGTAGAGGGGAAGGAGGAATTTAGCCAACTACCTCTAAAAGGCTGTCTAAATTGGCCTTCATAGATAGATATATATGTGGGTAGATGGGTGGGTGGGTGGGTTGATAGATGGATGGATTGATTTATGGATGGGCAGGTTTTACCATACAGACCCAGCACATATAGTCATAATATATTTGCGCATATAAAGTACAGACTCCATTTTCGAAACAATATATGTATACATGAAGGTACATGGAGGACTATGCTTAAAGGAAAGCTATTCATGAAAGCTATTAACAATATATTACTTCTTTCTAGCATAATTTCGCAAATTGGTACCATTTTATAATTTTCAAGTATAATGTGAAAGAAATTCAAAATTACATTCACAGATTTTGAAAATCAACACCACGTGTATTCTAATCTTCGAATGTTTTATGTGCAAATACCGTGATATATATATCGATGAAACAGAAGTTCATTTTGGAAATAGAGCACACAAACTGTCCGCCTATGCAAGAGATAAGTGTAGAAATTTATTATCAAATTCGTCAGTCGAAATTTGGAATACTGCTACTTTATATAAATTATTACCGTATATGTTCGTGTGCTAGTCAAAACCAACTTTACACAGCGTATATCCAGCTCTGCTGCCATATGGTGCACCAGGAGATCAGGGTCTACACTGCTCATTTTGCATATGATTTCAAGCGAAAAGCAGCTACTCTCATCTACCTATGTATTATGCGACGACAGATCGGGGTCTACACGTTTCCATTTGTGTACGAGTTACACATGGACAATATTCTGAGGAAAGAACTGATCGCTCAAGTAACCACTATATTATTTTCATTGTTTATTAACAAATAAGCCATATATTTCAGACTTCATATTAAAAATGGACAAATAATATGTGTTTGTTATTCTTCCTCATCAAAGTATTTTGAAGTTTCGTCCTTGATTGTCTTCTTTATCTGGTGATTACTTTAGTTACATATAAAACAATTTCTCACTAAATTTGCCCATCTTATTATGGCAGGTGTCCCAAGTTTATTGTGAAACTCTATAGCAGATTTTGTTCGTATAATGTTTGTTTTTTTCTCTTTTTTCTTGTCTTTTTTTGTGGTAAGGATTGCAAGCAGTTGGCAGATGACTATTACTTTAGAGACAGGATTTGAAATATTTCTTTCGCGATCTACATCAAAAATCGTTACTACCGGGTCTACTTTCGGATGTCGCTTGATCATTTTTTTTATAACCATCAAGATTTGTGCAAAATACTGACATCCTTCGCGACCAAACGTGTTATACACAACATTTACTATTACTTAATATTTCCTCAAAATGTCACATTCTTAGCTACAAACTTCAACAACTTGACTATTTAAAAAAAACTTTTTCAAAAATGGCGTTAGTTGCATTACAATGAACACCCACCAGAAGGAATTAATGTTATCAAAAAAAAGAAATCCCTTTATTTGCAAACAGGCAAGTTAAATGCATCGTATTTAGAATTTACAAGTGAACAAAATCCCATTAGATATAAGTATTAACTAAAAAGAACAAGTAAACAAATCAGCCGAAATTTCGTTGTGGTAAGGTCCTGAGCTACGTTATCTAATCCCTACTGTGTAATCTTTAAACAGCGATTATACTGGCGAAGAGTTACCATAAACCGATAACAGAAACAAATATCAGATTATATTTTACTTGACTACAACAAATAAAAATGTCAAGTTCTAGTTATTTTCTCTGTAATTATTCCGGAACGAAGAAAATTAGACCGTAAGTAAGTAAGATTTTTATTATAGTGACATGTGCATACAATATATTAAAATACATTACACAGCACAAATGAAAAGTAACACCCTGCCAAATGGAGGTAAGACGTCACTTAAAGTTTGCATATATATCAGAATATTTTATGTAAGGGTGCAAACATTGTCCTTTGATAAACCATTGTTGTTCCTTTGTCAATGATGTGAACATTTATTTTACAGTGGAATCAAACTATAGTCTCCAGACACATTTCATGGTTAAGATACTGGGAATAAGATAAATAATAAAACGTGCGGTATCGTTCACATATACCAACAATCTTTTGCGGGATCTTTTGCTTCTTTCTTCTAATAATCAAAGATTTCAAAAGCAATGGTACGTTTCTTCTAGGTTAAATCTTAACGTTGTTATCACTCTTTACATTTTTCATGTTGAGTCAGTTAGAGTGACCTTCCTTCAGTGAAGTTGCTTCCCTTACCCAAGCATATTCTGAATTTCTCTTTCACGTTTTCGTCAAAACAGGCAAGTTATAATGTCAAATGCTTGCTATTTGTTTAGATGAACGAGAATAACTGTCCATTGTTGTTGAATGAGAAGTATATGATTAAGAACGTCCTTGACCTTCTAAGCAATGGTCAGTCAAAAATATTTACAAGATAATGGAATATAGGGCACTAATAACATGCCTAAAAGTTTTATAAGTGCAGTAGCTAAATTATTTAAAATTCTAGTATTCTGGGTATTCATAAGTTCTAAAGTATTAAACATATTTGGTAATTTTCTGAAATATGTATCTATATATTTGACCCTTAGATCTGTATACAATAAACATTCAAGTACAAAATTATATTCGTCTTCAAGGAGATTACAAATAGAACAAAGTCCATCATGAACTGGTTTATACAGTCTCGTCCATCTACCGGCTCCAACTTCGAATCTGTGAGAGGATACCATAAATGTAGGGGGATACCATGGGTATAACTATGACACTATGGATATAAGGGAAATTAACATTAGGCCGCCATCTTGGACGTATGACACTACACTTGAGGTACGAGGGGAATTCCATGTTAAAAGTCAATAGATGTAACATTAGTACGACACTATAGGTACAAGGGGAATGGTAATATCAAAATGTAACACGAGATTTCACTTTGTACCCATAATTTATTTATTTATTTATTTTTTATGGGCGGGGGGGGGGGGTCAGTACTCAAATGCAACTATCGGCAGAATTGGAATTCTAATGTTGAAAATTAACAGGAGATTTCCCTTAGAACCAAGAATTTTATTTTACCACATTCACACCTATACTTACTTAACCAATAGGCCGTTTTGATTGACTAACACCAATATTTACTAACCAGTACGCCATTATGTCTGACCAACATCCAGTCAGCTACTGACCAATACCTACATTTACTAACTTATACACCGTTTTGACTAACCAACACCTACATTTACTAACCAATACGCCGTTTTACTGACTAGCATCTACTCATCTACTGACCAACACCTACACTTACTAACCAACATAAAGAGTCGGAGTGCTTACACATACACGAATATACTATCAGCAATGAAAATTGTAGGATTATTCACAAACTATACGCAAAAACATACTTATATACTATCATACATGTAGTATAAGGAGAGAAAAGGGTAGGAGTACTAACACATGCACAAACATACTATCAATCCTGAAAAGGTTACAAATATTAACAAAATATACGCACATACATACTTATAAACTCTCATGCACGATGATATGAGTGATCACCCCCCCCCCCCCACACACCCCCCCCCCCCCCACACACACACATTCAAAAGATTTAAGTTTCAGCTGTGAAAGACATGCACAGAGACATAACAAAAATGTTTGGCAATGATTGAGTAGTATCTCTATTTCTGAGAAAACTGGGTTGCCCTGAAAAGGGCGATTGGAGTTAGCCCTGAAATGAGCTAGGACTGTTTTGGCATCACTCATTTTAGTGGCCGCATCTCCCAGGCCGGGCGCCTCAGGCAACACACTGCTGGCTCCGTCTGGCTGCACCCCACAGATTAATGGACACAAAGAGGTTAAAGTGAAGTCAATGGAGGTAAATAATGGTCACACAAGTCTTTATATCATTCCTCCAAGAGCATCTCGTCTGGGATGACAATCCATTATTCTTCTAGATACTCTTCCAACTTTTCTTAGAGACTCATCATCAAACATTGGTTGTGTTGTTTTAGACTAGGACGATCGATTTGACAATCATGACAATGTTCTCTGGTCAGGAATGTGATTCTTTCGGCCAAGTGGCGAGTATAACAGGACACTAAGTGTTGTATAACAGGACACTAAGTGTTGTATAACAGGACACTAAGTGTTGTTCATGGTATGCCAATCGTGACGTCATGACTGTACCTTTATCTTCATCTTCTTCTCTGTTTGGAGTCTGTGACTGTTGTACTATCTGTTGTGGACAGAAAACTTCATCTTCAGCTATATACATGACTTTACGTTCCATGTTTCGTTTAAATAGTCTAGGATCACGTGTCTTAGAGTGTTG
This sequence comes from Margaritifera margaritifera, assembly GCA_029931535.1. NCBI lineage: Eukaryota > Metazoa > Mollusca > Bivalvia > Unionida > Margaritiferidae > Margaritifera > Margaritifera margaritifera. The sequence goes on from JAQPZY010001164.1 coordinate 494,931, forward strand.
ATTTCCAGGCTATCAGGCTATTATAAAATTCTGCATTCAAGATCACGTTTACTGTGTTCACGAGAGCCAATGTAACTAAAGTTCTACACGGAGTTGGCCTAATTTTATAGGTACGAAATGTCCCTCGTCGCTGCATTGGTCTGGACTGAAATCAAATCCCCAGAAACAATATCCACCTGCATCATCGTCGTACGAAATTCCGTGGTACTGTTGGTTCCTAATTGTTATGTGGCTTCAAACAGAGTCAAGTAAGATTTAAAGTAATTTTTCGGGACAACGTTAGGTTCAAAACGTCTGGTACACAACGTCTGAGTTTCTCTGATGACTTCTGTCTTGGACACGTTGAAGTGTTGGAACTGGAAAGGGTTTTGATCAATAGTTCCATTAAAGGCAGCATTGCTGACGATGCAAATGAACAAATGTTTAGGCAGTTGACCTTGGAAGACATGATCTTTGATCTTGGATCAGTGTCCAGAGGCAATGGTAAAGGGTTTGACTTGCACTCGTCGTATATGCTACTTGACTGTATTTGTCGTCAGAGCTTGACTGGTGTCATTTACCACTTTAGGCAAGACTTCCACGCGTAGTAGGTTTAGCCTGGTTTCTTCGATGTTAGTTTTGTATTCGTTAGAATTCCCTATTAAATGGAACACGGAACTACTCCGATTCAGTCCCAGACGTACATCCACACCATTCAACGAATACTTGTCTTGCAAACACATGTCCAAGTGGAAAGGATCCATCATTTGTAAACTGTGTCCTTGTTTGATTTTCTTTTGGCGGTCGTTAAAGCCAACATTGTGAGGATCGTCATCTTCTGTCAATTTTGTGTGTTTAAGGCACCCAAGGTGTCAGAGATTCCACACCATCGATACATCGAGGTGCGTGTTCTTGGCTTTTTTCGAATGTTAGTAGATTCTCGAGGTAAGCTCGGTAAGGGTAAGTGTCTATGCTGCTGCTAACCAGTTTGTTGTTCAAGTACAGATCCACTTCGCTTAGAAATGAAAGGATGAAATTGTTGATGGAATGGTGTTAACAGGTTTGAGAACTTTGACATTCAGGTACAAGTAACTGTTATTCAGATCGATGTTATCTTCGGTTTATCCTTTGCTTTCAAGCTCGATAGGAGCTGATATGGTCAAAGATGACACGGGATGAGATTCTACCCACTGGGTTTCTTACATTGTCATCATCGTTGGGTGGGAAACAGATCGAGTTCTGTTTTTGGACATTTGCAAGAATCTCTGTGCGTCATTTTTCTTTTTTAGTAATAAAAACGTCCAAAGCTCGGACCGTATTTCATTTCTTATTTCTTTTATGGTCGTGTCTATGAGGCCTGAAGGGCTTTTAATGTATCTTTCTTCTTTGTCCTTGCTGAGGCGTAGAAGATGAATTTAATGCATTGAACAGGATTGTGAAGAGAATTTATATGGGTGTATCTGCGACCAGGGAGTTCTTTTCATGTTTTGATCAACACATTTGATTCCTGCTTTCATGAATGCTAGTTTGGGACTTTGCTTGTCGATGAACACGTTTTGGAGAAATTCGTTTCCTTGAGTCAAGGTAATTTTTTTAAAACACACAATCCTCGAGTCATCTTTAGTTTTAAGATGGGTGCCACCGTACGAAAGACCGATTTTAACATGTCTCCCAAACCATGACCTCGTTATCGAACTACTCTTCGATACGCAGGATACATGATTTAATTCAGTCGAGAATCGTTTTCGAAAATGTAGTTTTATGGTGACTTGTCCTTTAAAGAATGGAATATTTTGTTTAAGATCTCTTTTATGCTAATATTTACACTGGCAAACTTAGATTTACTGACAGGAAGATTATGAGGATGTACGCATTATCAGTGAACGTGATACGTGTTTCCTCCTTCGTCGTATGAAACTAATGAATAATTCACTTTTAAAGGAATGACTTTCAACAACAATATATCTCTCATAATTTGTACTTGACGATATCAGAGTACACAAACATCTGATTCAGTCCTTCGTTCAATTCGATAGGGTAGGGAAAATACTTGAGGAATCGGTTATTGTTGTTGATGATGACTTTTAACTGTGGTGCTATATTCGTGTTTCCACCCAGCATATCAAACACACTGGGAGAAAAGGTGATGGAAAGCATTTTGCTGTCGGGGAAATCCAATTTGAGACGATGAGTAGGTGGATCGCACTAGATCTGTACACGTCTGTTGGTTTTCTCCACTGCTTTGCCAAATTCGTCATTGAAAATAGTTTAAATCGTTTCGAGGTGATATCGGGGATTACAATAATATCCTGCAGGAATCCTCATGTCATCGATAGATGGTGCTTCTTTTATATCTTAAAAACAAGGATCATTTCAGTCCAAGTATTCCTGGACTTGTTTGTTAGGTATTTCTACGACGGAAGTGATTTACTCTGTGGTAATATTCAAGACCTGGGTGGGATTAACGATTTATCATAGAGCCACTTCCCAGTAAGCCCTCGTGCAATTATTGGATGGACTGAGGAACATTTTAATGCGAACCAACATAATTTGTTGTTGGAAAACACATCCATAGCACTCTCACTATGTAATGTTAAATAAAATTGGTTATTCATAGTTCGTTGGTACTTTTCTCAGAGGAGCCATTCGATGTGAAATGAGAGTTTCAGAGGATTCATGTGACTGGATGAGTTCGAACTGGCGTCAATCTCTGCTCCAACTACACATTAGAGCACAATGATCTGGCAAAGTAAAGGCCGATTTGATTTTTATGGACACGTTCTCCGCACAAAATCCACTATGGTTGTTGGTTTTGTAGTTTTGTAGAGATAAACTCAGAGAAGGGGATGAAGTGTTTAACAGCATGTTTGTGACTTCTACTTCATTTTTTAGTCGTTGACTTGTGATGCTGCAATCCAGAAATCAAAACCGCGCGGATATCCTTTCAAACGAACTTTGACTTCTTGGATAGCATGTTTTTGCACTTACGTGTTCTTTGATCGAATATGCTTATATATTGTACACGTCGTCGTCTTTCTTGGTCACTCGTTGTAACTCGAGAAGTAAAAATTCCTTTTAACAATTCCACCTTTCATATCTTCCATTTTATAGACAGGTTAGTCACGTCCACGCACTTGTCATGCGACACGAAATAATACTGTCGTCCAGTTGGGTAAATAGCCTTTGTCAAAAGTGCATTTTGCTTCCAATCCGAACCCAATCTCTGGTGTTTAACACGTTTTGAGGTGTCACTTCTTCTGGAGTAATTCTGATGGTACGACTGATTGTTAGCTTTGACCAGAGGTGAATTACAGAAGACCTGGCGGTCATGGAATGGACGATCTAAAATTTAAAAAAAAATTAAAAAAAAATAAAGAAAAATTTAAAAACAATTAGGGGGGGGGGGGTCAATTTGAAGCACAATAAGTTTTTTTTTCAAGGTTCCAATGAAGAAATGGAGTTTTCGAGGGGGTGGGTGGTCAATTTAAAGCAAAATAAGATTTTTCAAGGGTTCCAATGAAGATAAATCAATGCTTTCAATTGGTATTCAAATTGATTTTTATGGTGTTTTTTTAAACCATATATTGAAATTTTATAGATATATATATATATATATATATATATATATATATATATATATATATATATATATATATATATATATATATATATATATATATATATATATATATATATATGGGAAATTTAAAAGTCAATTTTTGAAAACTGTATATTGACATTTTTGGGGGTCAATTCGAAGGAAATAAAGGTTTTGCAAGAGTTTTAACGAATATTTGTTTTTAAAAGCTATGTATTAGAAATGGTAAGGTAAATTTTCGTGGCTTGGGGATTATTGTGGAAATGTAAAAAATTTGATTTTTGACGGTACAAATGCTGAAAAATGGTAATTTGGGGGCTTTATATAGTATTTTTATGGTCGTGGGAGTAATAATCGAATGGAGAATATATTGCAGAGTTTTTCTGTCAAAATGTTTGTCACAAAGAAATTAAAAATAGATTGATGCACTTTAAATATGAGGTGATTCTCACGCACCCTATTACACGACTAGGATAAAAGCCAGATTTTTTAAGGATATTTTTGGGAACCTATTGATTAATTCTAACACATCTAAAATGAAAAAGACAAATATTGCGTGTTGCATCACCTTGTTTATGTTGTCAATAATTTTAATGGCATTTTCTTGAAAGTATCAATCACATTTTTTGATTTGTCAAGAATATCTTTCTTTATTAACTAATGACTTTTTATCTTCTTCATTATTTAATCTTTAAATTTCTTTCAATATTATTTGATGGTCAGCAATTGATTTAGGCAAAATAATTGATAATCATTAATATTTTCATGATTGTTAATACCGAATGTCGATGGTTTTCTCTGATCGGTATCACAAGTACATACTATCCTCTTTCTTTATTGTCTGCCATAAAATTTGTTTTAATCAGGAATACTTGATATGAATTATATATTAAAGTATTTCCTCAAAAACAATACAGTCGTATGGTGTAAAATGAAATTTAATATTTGAATAGTTTGTTCAGAGTTAATCCGATCCCGAACAACATATATAATATGATTGATTTGTTACCATGTTTTCTCAATTCCTGGCATAATTTATTATAGAGGATAACAATTATATTTGTGTTTGTTTGTGTAATTACTATATGATGTACAATATGTTTTTCCAACACCAGAATATAAACAATTAACAAAGGAATTGCAATTATGCAAAATATTATTACTTCACTTTCATTAATAATGTTGTGCTTTGTAACATTTGATAATTTTATGTCAGGTAATATAATTTGTCGTTTTTTGTATTTTTTATATTCTATAAATATTTTAGCTTTCTTTATTTCATAGTCACCAATAACAGGTTTATTAATATGAAAGAACTTATAAATCTTGCTAATATACACATGAGAAACATCTACTAACAACCTATCGGTTGAAATATCATGACCCTATATATTATTATCGTGTAATTTTTTTAAATCTAAATATTTTTTACTGGACGAATACCACTTTAATTGGCAAAAATCCATTGATTAGTTATTTTTGTCTGTGACTGATAAAGCATATTATACGTCTGTCCTTAGAGGATTCATTACCAATCATTCATTATTCATGTCATTAGTGGTCAAAGATCGATCCTTATCTGTGTATTGTGTTCTTATGAGACAATTTATTTGACACTTGTTAAAAATAAGTTTAGTTGTAAAAGGCTTCAGCATAACGCTTACATGTTTTAGTTATTGTTTTTGAATGAACTTTTTTCAATTAAACCGAGATTTGTATTAATAATATATCTTTTTTAAGATCAATAGGTACATCAGTTTTATAAACAACATCAACTAATACGTTACTATTTGACTTGATTAGAGCTGATGGTTTTCGATAATATAATTAATGTACTTGATGTTGAATATCGAATCTGTTTAACTTATATCCATAACATCTTTTATATACTGAAGAGAATAGTATAGGATTTGACTTTTCACTAATATCTTTGACAATATATTGATACAAATCGTTGACTTTATCATATTGTTGTGATATAATTAAACTAATTAAATACAGGATAACATTCAATATAATTGAAATCGCTTGTATAAGCTTTATTGCTATATACACCCATACATTCTGGTTTATTTGAATACTCATCAAAATAGCCACATAATGGTCAAATTTGTTTTTGTTTTTTATTTTCCAAGGCTGGTCGATTATAACGAGACATATGTGTCTTGTTTATCAAACCATCGTAAAAGTCGTTATCTGTTTTGTGATATAATTAAAAGTGTTGTTCATCAATATAAATATAGGTATCATCAATAGCCAATCTGTCTGGCCCACTGATAAAAATATATGAGTTATTTTTATTATGTAACTACATTATCATAAATTCCATTTTGAAGTTTTAAATTAAGTGTATATTTAAGTTCTCTATTATATCAAATGATAAATGACACAATACTTTCTTTATTGTATACTAATGTGATAAACTCTTGCTCTTTTATTTTTTCGATAATAGCTTGTTTTATATCGTTATCATTTTGAATAAAAATTGGTTCATTAGAGTGTATGTCTGTCTCTAATATAATATTTATTTGATACTTTAATATTTAAAATTTCATTTTTTAATTAATATTGTGTTTCCAAATTACTTGTTCAAGTGACTTGATATTATTATTCATTTCATTTATCGTGTTTATTATACATATACATATGCAAGTTTGATGGAATTACATTTCTTTTAGATTTTTGACACTTGTGTCCAAATGTTACACAAACACACAATGATAAGTTGAATTGTTTGAAGAAAATCAGCGATTTATTTATACTCAATCCAAAGTTATCTGTTTTATAATCAAGTCAACATACGGCACATAATGATTCCCCTTTATTGAGTGTAACATTTTTATATCTTCTCTTCTTCATACACCTTTCAAATATTGGTGTAAATGTTTTTATTATAAGATCAATATAACAACAATTTTTTTTCAAGTTGTCAATATATGTTTCAGATATATCAAATCTAATATATTTTGAATAAACACCATTTTCTATATTTGTTAAAAATAGCTCATGATCTATTAATCGTTCTGTGCTATTTATTTTTTGCTAATTTTACAAGATTCTTAACAATAATGCAATACATATAATGATTGAAATCTTTATATTTCTACCTAAGATACTCATCTGTTGCCAACATCCTAACCAATACAAAAATAACTTGGAGTTATAATCATATATTCTTCTATCCTTACATTTCCTTGGAGTATAAACATTATCTGTTGAAATATTAACATGCAGCCTTTCTCTAATTTTATACGCATCATCTTTATTATAAAAAAAATGAAATTTTGAATTTGGATTCAGGTTCATTTTGTTTAGAAGGATCCCTATCATCTCTATCAAGTTGAGTACAAATTAACACCTCAACATCATAATTTGTTTTTTCGTCATACGGACCACGTTTATTGTTCTTATATATATATATATATATATATATATATATATATATATATATATATATATATATATATATATAAATGTCCCCATTTATCCTGATTGTTATGTTCTTCAAATAATGTGGGGTATTGTTGATATGGTATTGGTATTTCCTCTATTGGTATTGGTATTTCCTCTATTGGTATTTTCTCTATTGGTATTGGTATTTCCTCTATTGGTATTGGTATTTCCTCTGTTGGTGTTACAGTTGATGTTTTAGATAGTATTTTAGTAGGTGTTTCAGTGAGCTTTTTAGTTGGTGTTTTCTCAATTGGCTGGGTTGGTTCAGTTGCATTTTGCTCAATATGCTCAGTTACTCAATATCATTAAGTGGGATTTGAGATTTACTAGGTTTTGACTTTGTTTGTTTACCAGGGTTTTATTTCTTAGTTTGTTTACCATGTTTCTTTTTAGTTGGTGTTTGTTCAATATCACCGAGAGGGCTTTGTGATTTTCTACGTTTTGACCCAATTGGGTTTTTCTAAGTTGGACGAATGAGCTAATTTCTGTTGGTTTTTTAATTTTCTCAATTTATTGCAGCTTTTTTGTGTTGTTTTGTATTTTCTCTGTTTGTTGCTGCTTATTTGGTGCTTGTATTGGATTTTCTAATGGATTAATAGTTTCATAATGATTTGTTATCATATTGATATTCCTATTCCATGTTGGTTCATCCATATATTTTATGTTCTTGATATCATTGTGATATTTGCCAGTATTATCAAGCTGCAGCAGTGTATTATTTGCAAATTTCTGAACATACTGCCCTATCTAGGGGTGAATTTTTTGTGTTTGTTTTGTTTTAACAATATTTCAACAAAGTTTCTCTGAATATCACTAAAGTTTAAATTACTCATTTATACTATAACTATATATAATATTTCTTTAAGCCTTTTTATACTCACTTGAATATTGTTTTGAAACTATATTTAAATATATAGGTGCGTTTAAATGCCTGAAAGAAATATAATATATAATAATATTACTGAACCTGGAGAAACAAATGATGTAACAGAATTGAAAATTAGGTTGTGTGCAACAGAACCTATAAATGCAGTTTATGGTGCAAGCAGATTAACAAATAATTAAAGGTTATACCAAGAGAAATCAAAATATTACGAAATCTATATGTTTTAAATTTATCATGGTGTAAGACCAGATATATTAAAACCATAACTTGCTTAGGATATTTATCTGAATCATACGTGAATTGCGATATATGATAAACATGTCGCAAGTTTGTGATTTACAACGTCTACAAACATTATATATAGTCCATAACAATACAAAAAAATACAACAATAAGTATATCATCTTAAAAGCCTAGTTTTGCAACATAACAAAATAAAAATACTGCCTCGTGAAATTGGAGAACTATTTAATCTCAAAGATTTAGACCTATCGTATAACAACATAATAAACCTACCTCGTGAAATTGGAAAATATGTAATCTTAAAAATTTAGAATTATCATATAATTGCAATTTTAAAAATTACAATATGAAATTGATAACCATGAGAATTTATATGATATTGATATCATTGGTACATAAATTAGGAAATTTCCAAGGAAAATATTAACATTATTACATAGAGGCCTTACATGGTAAATATTATTGAGGAGGAGTGTGCAAACAAAAATTAAAGTATTTAAATGATAGTCTACAGTATATGGATTTTGATTATTATGAATAGTATCATATTCAGTAAAATATTGTATGTGCCTTTAAATCGCTTATTATTATTATTATTATTATTATTATATATATATATATATATATATATATATATATATATATATATATATATATATATATATATGTGTGTGTGTGTGTCTAAATTTACAATTGCTTTTAAATTTGTTTGTTTTTGCTTTGTGCAGCATCCGAGGTCACACCACCCACAATAAAGTAGAAAATGATGTATTCCTGTAATAGTGTATGCGTCTGTAGCCGTGTGGTCCAAAACTTGGTCTAAAGTATGTAGCTTTTTATCCGACAGCTTTGGGTTTGAGCCCACACAGAGGTAAGGTTTATATCCAAATCTTTTTACAGATATATTGGGTTCTAAGATTGACATCGTAAACAACGACCATAAATAGAACATTTTCAACCCTTTGTTTTCATTTACCAGTTTTGACATAGGGTAAAAAAGAAATTTTTAGAGTATGAATATTAAACTACCGGTATATAAAAGCTGTTTAAATATCTTTTCTATCAGAAAAAAATATTCCACCAATAGTTGTTATCGTTTTGGTGCAATACGTTGATATTGAAATGACGAATATTTGTCCCCGCTCTAAGGGATTTATCTAGGGCAAAACACCCCGAAAAGTTTGGTTAAACATTGATCATTTGTATTAGTATTATGTAAAAGTAGGTGGAAAAAATCATGAAGTACTTAGTGCTCTAACTTTATTTTATTGTCCCAGACAAGTATAGAGATGACAGGGTTGGGCCTGGATTCACCTCTTTACAAAATTTGCACCAAAGTATGATTAAATAAGTAAATAAAGAGAGAGAGAGAGAGAGAGAGAGAGAGAGAGAGAGAGAGAGAGAGAGAGAGAGAGAGAGAGTATGTGCAATGTGGTTCAATGTTAAAATGCATGTATATTAATTTCCAATATCGATAAGAATTGCAAAGATTTAACTGATAAAATCAAGAGGGAGGAAAGAAAGAGAAAAAGTATACATTATTTCTGGTACAAGGTCATAGCAACATTATGTGATGTATCTACATTAAAATTTCTGAGCATAACTGTCTCTAGAAAGAACTCGCTCTAGTGAAGCACATTTATGTAAAACATCCATTTCATGAGAAATGTTTCGGCTTCAGAACGCTTAAATACGTTGCATTTTTCTACTAAATAACTTCTGTTTAAAATGTGATATCTGAGGATGGGAATTACAATACTTGCACATATAAATGTAAAACTTTGCGTGTATTAAGATAAAATTGAATAAGTCATCTGCCTTTTGCCTATTATATATACCAAACAACATATTTTCTTTAGATAAATTAAAATTTTGAACATTAGTACTTTTTTTAGTAATCAGTGACACAAAGTCTGCCCAAAACCTCTGAACTATGTTACATTTCCTAAAATGATGGTATATGGATTCAGGTAACTGGCTATAAATAGAGCATGTATTACTATCTATTATAATAATTTTAAATAAAAATGTTTTTGTAGCAATAATTCTGTGCAGAATCTTTATCTGAAACTACCGTATTGGTTAATCTGAATGTAAGAGAAAAAATGTTTTGCCAATCTTCATCTTCTATTGGACCAAATTCTCTGTACCACTTGCCTCTTGAAGTATGAATTTCCCCATTTTTGATCAATTTCTTGTAAATACTTTTGCAATCTTTTTTGTCCGCTACAATGTAAAGTAGTTTAGACCTGATGCATGAATCCGCGAGTTTTTCTGTTAGTCTAATACCAACTTTTGTCTGATATTCCATTATTGCTCTAATTAAGCCTTGGTATACTAGACTATTTGTTTGAACCGAAAACAAGCTGAAACTGATTCATATTAAACCATTGTCCACTAATACTCACTAAGTCGTTAATTCTCCTAATTCCGTGTTCAAACTAATTTTTATAAACAGCAGATTTACCACCTACTCTAATATTGTACTTGTGCCATATGGGAGTATCTACAAATAAGCAGGTGTATTAACTGACAAATTATTTTCAAAACTGATCCATGAGTACAAACATCTCCACAATAAACTATTAGGTATCTTAATTTGTTTTCTTCAGATAGTCTACCTGAAACATTTGAAAATTAGTGATATTTTGGCAAAAGGCCTCCAAAATGTGTTTCCATTTTGTAGATGTAGTTGTAAGTCGTCTAATTCAAGTGAGATTTAATGCTTCTACTAATGCTAAATACATTTATCTTTCTCAAACCTCCAAAATTTTAATAATTAATAATTAATTTTCTTCTGATTTTATCAACTGAATTATTCCACATAAATTTATAAAATATATTGTTAATTTCGATTTTAATTTTCTTATATAGCGATGGCAAGGATAGAAGTAAATGGCTTAGTTTAGATAATGCTAAACCTTTTACCACTGTGATTCTACCAAATGATTCTTTGTGACCACTGATTTAATATTTGTTTTTATTTCTCTAATTTTATTTTCGTAATTTATTTCTACCACTTTTTCAAGCTTAGTTGAAAAAATTTAACCTAGTAATGTAAACTCAATGTCCCCCCAATTTATCTGATAACTCTGACATAATTTATCCTCACTCCCAAACCAGATAACCTTAGTTTTGTCAATATTTACACTAAGTCCTGAAAATTTAGATTAGTAAAATAAAAGTGAAAGGGCAGATTTTAATGATTTACTATTCCCATCCAGGGTGAAAAATGTATCGTCTACATATTGAGTGATCAGATATTTTCTATTATTAATTTGTATTCCTGTCATATTTGAACTACCTCTTACCATATGTACTAGTATCTCTGCTCAAAGGATAAACAGATATGGCGATAACGGGTCGCCTTGCCTGCATCCTCTTTGTATGTAAAACATAGAAGAGATGTCGCTGTTTACTGTCACACATGATTTGAAATCATTATAAATAACTTATCATTGTCAAGTTTGTCATTGTATCTCCAAAATAGAAAAAAAATAAGACGTTCTTAATGTCTCAAAGTCGATTGATAGTATTAAACTCGCAATTGTATGCTTTTCAGTGTAAAACATAACATTATATATCTACCTTTAATAAAACCAGTCTAATCCAAGTTTATAAGGTGATGTAAGATGCTTGTCACTCTATTAGCTGTACAAGCAGAGGATATTTTATATGAAACATTCAGTAATGTTATTGATCTCCAGTTCTTGAAATACTGCTTTGGTTTGTCACCTTTCGGTATACAAAAATAATTATTCCCTCTATCTGTGTTGATGAAATTTCCCCTATATTGTACCCATTGTTTATGGATCTGACTAAAAACGACATAGATCGTTCCAAATTGTTTTTAAAACTCAGAATTAAAACCATCTGAACCTGAAGTTTTATTGTCTGCAATCTATTTCAAACTTTGTAATGCTTCCTCACAAGATATAGGACCTTCGAAAGATAGTTTCAGCAAGTTATCTAGTTTTGGAATATTGAGATTCATATTATTAAAGAGTTCATTTAAATTGTTGGAATCTACTTTCCTGTAATTATACTAATGCTCAAAATATTCCATAGTTTCTTGTAAAATTTCACTTTGAGTTGATGTCTGTGACCTATCATTCTTTATTAGCATAGGTATCATTTCACTGACATACTTTCTTTTCTAAAGGTTGCATAAATATTTTGTAACCTTTTCTCCTTCGTCAACCCATTTTGCTCTTAACGGATTATAACCCTTTTCATTTTTTCTCCTGTATTCCATCAATACTTCCTTTAACCTGCTTAGTTCTAGAGAAGTTTCTAAAGTTTCAAAATCTATTTATAGTTCCTTAACTTTCTCTAATAACTGTCCTTCTTTCTTAATGTGCTCTTTGTTCTTATATGTGCTATAGAAAATAGTTTTACAAGAAGTTTATATCTTCTTTTTTTTTTGTGTGTGTGTGTGTGTGTGTGTGCGTGTGTGTGCACGAGTGTGCAGCAGATAGATCACAGCGAGAGAGAGAGAGAGAGAGAGAGAGAGAGAGAGAGAGAGAGAGAGAGAGAGAGAGAGAGAGAGAGAGAGAGATTATCAGTAAGTGTATGTTTACGGGAATGTCAGAAATAGAACGAAAGACCATTAGAAAGTATACGTGTGTATCTGCGTGAGGGTGGGGTGGGGTTAAAAGGGTTATTTCGAGCACGAGATGAAAAATTATAATTATTACCAATTTATGATAGCGAAATGGAGTAGTTACCAACTTTAACGATCTCTTAAGAACTACTTGATAGGTTTCATTTTCATACTAATGCTCGCTTTAAGAACTACTTGATAGGTTTCATTTTCATACTAATGCTCGCTTTAAGAACTACTTGATAAGTTTTATTTTCATACTAATGCTCGCTTTAGTCACCTGTAATTTGAACTGAGACAACCGATTATTGTTTTACTTTCAATGATTGCTGACTAATTCGTCCCGAGTCACCTTTAGTAATGTCATTCTGACATTTTATTTTAATATATGTCAAAAAGTAATGGGTAATAATAGGGCCCAACATGTCAATGTACGCTATATATAGCAAAAGTATGCCTGCATAATTCTTCAGTCTGCCGCAGAAAGCTGTCATTTGGAGTTGTAGGAAGAGTAGCAAATTTTGACACTTTTGTTGTCTGGTGTAACCAGTGGTACACTTTGTAATGTCTTCCACAAAGAAATCCTCGTCTAGGGCCAGCATGAATTTTCACAAGGACTGCGTGAATGCAATCAACAAACAAGTCAACAATCATTTGTATGCCACCTACGCCCTCCTGTTGTTTTAATAAAAGTAAGTGATGAATATACAGTTAACAATTATTGTTCGAATCTCGCGCCTCTTTTATTTACGAAGCGGTACAGTGCTAGTGTTGCTTCTTTCTAGCAATATTTCTTGGAAGCAGCAAAAACAAAAGGGAAAACAAAACTAATATTAGAAAGACAGGAATGACGTATTCCAGAAGATGCTAGACACAATCACTAGGACTTTCATATACATATTGCTTATTTTCTGAATTCACAATTTTCACCATCTTCGTATGTTTTGTCGCTGTCTTCAAAGAGCACATTTTGTAAAATTTAACTAATGGATTCCAGAACTAATTAATGTAATTTACTTTTGAAAAAGACTTTTCGTCACCTATTTTTAAAGGTGAAGATAATGTTTTGGGGTCAATCATATTTGTAAAGTTCATTTTAGACGTATTTAAAAGATGATTGTACCGCAATCAAGTCCAGTTTAAAATAATTTACTTTGAAATCAATAAATACATTTATTTAAAGAACATCCAATAGGTAGCGAGATATTCCTTACCTTCATAAGGGCAGATCTTCTTGAAAAATGGTAATAAAGATCTCAAGATCAGTTTTTGACATTGTTTGACACTGTTTTACAAAGTAACATCATATGATTCTACGCTTGTTTATATGTAAAGAAGCTTTGAAGCGGATAGGTTATCAAAATGGTTAGTAAAGGAAACGAAACTGTTTTTTTTTTATAAACTTCTCTAATGTCCTTGCAGGACAAAGATAGAACACTAAGTACCTTATGATGTTTTCTTTTCCTACGTTTACATAATACTAATACAAATGATCTGTGTTTAATCAAACGTTTCGAGTTGAAGCGGGGATAAAACTTAGACTATTCTATGTCAACGTAATGCACCAAAAACAATAACAACTACAGGTGGAATTTGAATTATTTGTTTCCGATAAAAAAAAGATATTTAAGCACCTAGTATAGAGTTTAATATTTATAGCATAACATTTTTGTTTACCTGCGTCAAAACAGGTAAGTTAAAACAAAGGGTTGGTATTGCTTATTGTGTGGTCGTTGTTTACGATGTCAATCTTAGAATTCAATATATTTGTAAAAAGGTTTGGGTAAAAACTTTACCTCTGTGTGGGCTCAAACCCAAAGCTGTCGGATAAAAAGCTAAATACTTTAGACCTAGCTTTGGACCAAACGGCCGCGGACGCTTAAACTATTTCAGGACTACATTTTGTACTTTACAGTGGTTGGTATTCCCTCGGATGCTGCACACTGTGCTGGCTGTACTTTATTGTGGTTTGTGTGCCATCAGATGCTGCACAGTAAGTGCTGTACTTTTTTGCGATTTGTGTGGCCTCGGATGCTGCATACAATACGGGTATTTTATACTTTTATATTTAATTATATGTTTATAGTTTTGATGGTCTTCAGATTGTGGACAGCAGTTAAACAGGTGAGGTACTAAAACCGATTTTATTTATCCATTTAAAAGAGCGAAAACAAACAAATATAAAAGCAATAATAAACTTAGGAGAATCCCCAGACTTTTTTTTAAAACAAACAACTGTCTGTATATCAACTAAATCTACTTCCTCAAGCAAATAGTGCTATTTCCTACAATCAGAACCTTTGTTCTATTTAACGTCTGCACTTTACTCCCAAAGGTGTATTCATTTGACCATGCAGTGAATATTATTTTATTTTAAATTATACCTTTTTTGAATATTCTCTGATACAAATAAATAAAATTGTAACGCATGTGCATTCTAAACAGGCTTATTTCTTTGACTGCCCAGACGAAGCTCTTCAGGGATGTTACCGATTGTTCTGGGAGTCTTTCGAAAAAGAACGGGATCATTCAGAGAGGCTGATGAATTACCAGAACAAGCGCAGGAACCAAGTCATGAACTTGGATATTAAGGTAGGCTATGGAACCGTTTCTTAATTATTTTCTTTTCTTATATTTTTTATGTATGAGCATGCTAAAAGGGATACATGTTCTGGATATATGACCGTATAAAGCACAAAGTCAGTAGTTGTTTATTTGTTTTTGTTGTTTGAATTTAAAATTAATAACTGAAAAACTCGTGAAAGCGAGAGGCCATGAAGGAAAACTTACACTATACTGCAAGAATGGATGCTCCATTCAATTCTGAACCTGTCAATTTTACAAAACATGTGGCTCATCTTACCATAAAATCGAATGTTCCACAAAAAACGAGCATTCCAACCTTTACAGCGGCCACAATAGGTTTCAGTGCGGCCATCTTGAAGACTCGTGTTCTTTCGCTACCTCTTTTGTTACTTCCTCTTAGTGAAGACCGTATCTATACATACGTTTAAAACAAATATGTCACATGCATGGTGCATGATGCTTCTGGCAAAAACACTGATGATTTCAATTTTGGATTTTTTACTTGGCAAAGAGAGCATCAATACATTAACTCTATAAACATATATCATATGCCATAAACCCAAACGAGATAATTGGACTTCCTGTCCCGACGCCATGAACTATGACCTTGACCTTAAGAAGGTGGTGATTCAAGGTCTACACGACCTTCATAAGATTGCCCTGAAGCATGGAGCCTTAGAGGTAAATATACACACATACATACATACTCATGAGAGAGACAGGGGTAGAATCGTCAAAATATTGCAGGTCTATTCGATTATTCCTGGTCGTTAAGTAGATTTGTTAAACATATACTGAAAATATATATTTTCAACAAAGCATCCCATTGACTTTACTGTTTTGTTGTCATACACTATATTCGGGACATTAATTTATAACCTACATACTTTATCAGCAAATTATAATAAAAGTCTTCCGAATTTACTTTGTCGGAATAGATGATGGATTTTCAATGAGCGCTGGTTTCTGATCGAAAAGGCTGATGCTATCCGAAAACGATGTAAGCACATCACATGTTGGAAAAGTTCTTGATGGACGGATGCAGAGACGAACCACACGAGATGGAGTTGCGTCCATTGATGTATATGAACCCAAAACCGGCGTTCTTTTCTTAGAACCTCTAGCGTCGTCATTGCGTCTACAACTCAATCCATACAAGGAATACCAGTACTGGAATGGTAGGAATTATTTCTTCCGTTAGATTTATTGTCTGATCGACTGTAAATTTAGACTGATCCCCTGATCTAGTCAAAAGTTCCCTAATTAAGAAGCATACGATGGTTTTATCGATCCATCAGTAAGGATAAATCTGTAATCCATCCTTTAGAACTACCCTAAATAGCGTTCTAAATTTGCCTTTTATCTTGCGTGTAATCACACTTTGTATTATTGAAGGGTCATACTTGCAAGAAAACATACAATTTATGTATTCAAAAATACCATTTAACAAGACAATGATTGTGTTTTGTGTTTTTCTTTTTAACGAGACAAAATTAGAAACATTTTGGGTGTCGGTATTTATTCTTTTATATACCTGTACATGTACAACAAGAGTTGTACATGTACATGTATATAAAGGCATAAAGACCGACACTGATAAGCCCAAAAGTGTCGAACTCTTCCAGTATTTACAAATATAAGCTACAACACACAAGTTTTCGAAATTTAGCTTACGAAATTAAGATTACTCAAAGTACCTTTGACAGATAATTATGCTGACATAAAAGAGTACAGACATTTTGAAAAGTTTAGACATGTTCTATGATTACACGTTTACTGTTCTACCATAATGCGGTTAGATAAAATGATATTTATCTGTAATACAGTGTCTCCTATGGATTGTGATATGTATGTTCCAAATCGCAACACGCTCGGGCCTTTCCTCCAATGATCGGAAACTACCTTGGAAATTGTATACACGTTCTAAAGTTTCTTACCTGTTTACATATTCTTGTTGTTTTTAGCCAAATTCAGCTTCTTTCAGTCATCATTTCTCAACGATTGGAATGTTAAACAATGGCGTCTCGTCAAACTAAGCTCGATTGAACTTATTTGATATTTTATTACGCGCTAATAAAAGAAAGAAGTACGCATCCATAAAAGACTTGTTGTTCTTTTCTTATTAATAATCATTGCTATCATTGAAACTTGTAGATTGTTACTACGGAACTATACATTAATTAATATCAACCTGAAGTGGAACTACTTTTTGTGCGCAGGTACAACTAGCACGGCAGAACATAAACACTAAATAGCTGCCATTATTGTAAAACGTCCGCTACTTAAACTCTAGAACAGAAAAAAACCCAGATTGCTTATCCAGAGTGAATAACGGATATATTTAATCTCGTGGGGGGTAAACTCGAATATTTTCACCCACTTGATGAAATATATCCGTTATTCACTCGGAACAAGCAAATGTTCCCCACCTCTCTCTCTCTCTCTCTCTCTCTGTGTATATAATAATAATAATAATAATAATAATAATAATAATAATAATAATAATAATAATAAAAAAGTCTTTTTGGGATTCCATACGTTTCGGCTAGTTCTGAATGTCAGGATATATATATATGTGTGTGTGTGTGTGTGTGTGTGTGTGTGTGTGTGTTGTGTGTGTTGTGTGTGTGTGTTTACATACATCAGGAATCACGAGTCGCAATATACATTGAAAATTGAGAAAGAAGATTAATATTGCTGTGAACTGTGATTCAACAACAACTTCAAATAATCCCTCTAAGATAAAGGAAAGGTAAGAAGAAAGTAGGTATTACAGATGGCCTGGTCATGTGCACCTTTTATCCTCTTTGTTCCAAGAGAAGTTTCATAATCGGTCTTTGAGTAACACCTGAATACATCAATAATATGCGGTGTGCTATCATATTCTACTCCTGTATGCTTTTACCTTATGACCCTATGACGACAAGGGGAATTTAACATTAGTCTATGGGATTAATATTGTGAGACGGTATGATATAAATAGGAACTATAATGTTAAAAACGTCCGTAGGATTAACATTGTGGGGTGCTATGCCAACAAAATGATCCTATGCTGACAAGAGGAATTTAACATTAATCCACTGGATTAACATTTGTATGACCCCATACCGAGAAGGGAAATTTAATGCAAACTCATTTGAAAGGGTTGTAAGGTATGTGATGGTGAGTGATCCTTACAAAGCAACACACCTTTTTGTATTAAGCAACCCAGGAGTGAAAAGCAATTTTCATTTTCAAATGTGTTGCAAAATGTCCAATGTCAATGCTGTATGGTGCAAGTTTGGTTCTTCACTTGGCTACAAATACACTGTTTTCCTTTGGTTAACCTAGATTTAATACACTCACTGACCTGCTAAGTATTGTCGCTCAGACAAACATTATCAGAAAGTGTGTTGCAAAATATCCGATGTCAATGCTGTATGTGGCCAATTCGGTTCTTCACTTTGTTCCAAATGTACAGTGTCGTTTTTGTCCCCCCAGATTTGATACACTCAGTGAACTGTTACCTTATGCAAATGGCTGTTGGTGAAAAGAGAGGAAGACATTGCTACACATAACAATAAGATCAGAAGTTGGCGTAAGATCAGGTTTTCGTGTACTTTAAGGTCCTAACAACATACACTGTTCTGCTACTTGACTGATTTATCGAAACAGCAAATAGAACAAAGAGAGTGAGACATTGCTACACTGTTAAACAAGGTCAGAATCTAACGCAAGGAAAGGTTTTCGTGAATTCTAAGGGAGTTACAGTTTATGTTTGTTTTTAAAACAGCAAATAACATATATTAGACCTGCCATGTGACTGATTTATCGGAAGAGTAAAACATTTGATATGATTTACCAATATCTACATAACCGGACCAACACATAGTCTTACTAACCAACACGTGCACCTACTGACCAATACACAGTGTTACTGGTCAGCACTCAAACCAACAGACCAGCACCCATGATTACTAACCAATACACAGTGTTACTGACCAGCACCCACACCTACTGACCAGCACCAATGCTTACTAACCAACACACATTATTACTGACCAGCACCCACACCTACTGACCAACACACCGTCTTATTGACCAGCACCCACACCCACTGACAAACACCTCTATGGGAACTAAACATTGAGGAACACTATAGAATTCAACAGACAATGAAGAGGATGGAGGGAAGAACATAAACAACGCTAATGACAGGCATTGACTTACTTTTACTGTCAAATACACGTTTAGATATCATCCAAGCCTGTAGTAAAAGGCAATTTTCATTTTCAAGTGTGTTGCAAAATATCCAATGTCAATGCTGTATGGGACCAGTTTGTTTCTTGACTTTGTTACAAAAATGTACCGTTTTCGTTTTCGTCGCCCTAGATTTGATACGCTAAGGGAATGTTACCTATTGTAATGTGCTTTTGATGAAAACAGAGCGAGTCATTGCGGCACTGTCGAACAAGGTCAGAATTTGGCGTATGATAAGGTTTTCATGTACTTTAATGTTGCTAAAACATATATTGTTCTGCTACTGGACTGATTTATCCAGAGAGCAAATGGTACAAAGAGAGCAAGACATTGCTACACTGTCAAACAAGGCCAGAATTTGGCGTAAGATAAGGTTTTTGTGTACTTTAAGGTTGTTACATTTTCTGAGTTTGTTTTAAAGCAACAAACAACATACATTGTTCTGCTGCTTGGCTGATTTATCAAGGGAGCTAAACATTTTGATTCTTCACTTTGTTACAAATATAATGGAGTGCTTTCATTTGTCAAGAATAGAATTAACGAACAAGAAAATGATCGTATCTTTAAGCTTAATCAAAGTAGCACGAGAGAGAGAGAGAGAGAGAGAGAGAGAGAGAGAGAGAGAGAGAGAGAGAGAGAGAGAGAGAGAGAGAGTCATTGATGGATGATTGCACTGTAGCACCCAAGAATTATTTTCATATCTAACCACCGAGCAAGTTAACTTCGAGAAACGACAGCACACATTTATCTGAAAGGAAGAATTTTCACAAGAGTTTCTCAAATTAGTTATTTATTTAATCACTTGTAAGCTTATCACTAAATAATTTCTTATATGCATAAATCCGGAACCTGTTTACAGCACAATGTTAGAATCTACCAGGTGTTTCCACATTGGATACATAGAAAAACAATGGGCGGATAGAGATAAAAGCAGACGTTCTTCTGAGTAGACATTTCATTAAACGTACAAGTTAGTGACGCTCATATATGTAAACTGCTATTTTTAATATTTGAATTTGCAACTGTTTAAATAGCAAACAATTGAGCTATATACAAAAACAGTTCGAATGATAACAGCAATATCACGCACATATAATCCACTGGCAAAATAAAAGTTATTGAGGTCTGGCGTTCAAACTAGCAATGAATGAATTAATACTTGCCTTAGGTTTAACTTGAAGGTTATTTAGATCCAAAACAACGTATAGCAAAATAACATTATGATACATTAAATTGCACTTTTCGTATTTACTCTAGATAGCTGTTTTGACCAGCGAACTGTTGCAGCACCCAGTTTATAAAACACGATCGTTACACAGTGACAAAAAACAAACAAACTCACCAGTTTTCAGCGTAAGGGTTGGGTGTACTTTTATATTTTCAAACGGCAAAACTTTAGCACATTATTGTTATGGATTGGACAAATGTTTTCTGCCAAACCTGTTAGCTCTCTCTCTCTCTCTCTCTTCAGAAGCGGCAGCAGCAATTACCATCACATCAGCAGTGGGACTTGGACGTGGACAAGGTTTAAGACTGTTTAATGTTGAAAAGTCCATGATTTTGTTTCTTCAAACCCAACGGTCTTTTTCATGTCCGCACAGTTCTCACGAATAACAAATAAAACAAAAATGAAAACATTGACACACTTATATTTTCGTGAATAAGAATCACAACAAAATTTCACCTTTTCAGAAAGTTCATTTTTTCTTTCTTTGAGTGTCTTGCTTAATTGGAGTGGGTTCTTCTGCTGCTTTTTCTGCTTGTCTTGCTTTTAATTTTTTCTCTGTAATGGGTTTCTCTGCTTCTGAAAGCTGCTCCTTTTTCTCTTCGTTTACTTTCGTTGGACGTTCTGGACACTCTTAAGACCAATGCTATTTCTCTTGACAATAATAACAGGTACCGTTACTTTTGTCTCTGGACCTGTTTCTCCTGTCTTAGAGGTTCCTTTTCTTTGACGTTGTGAACATTCTGGAGTCCAGTCTCCTTTCTCTTGACAGACATAACAATATTTCTTCACTTTTATCTCGAGAGGAAGGAGAAGTCTTAAGCATTGTTGGACGACGTGTATTTTCGAATCCCTCTCTGTAAATCACTGACCAGAAGAGTGATCTTGGGTTGTTCTTCCTGTTTCACAGGTTCCATGTGAAACTGAATAATAGTATCCTCTTACGTAGGGGCTCTATATATATATATATATATATATATATATATATATATATATATATATATATATATATATATATATATATATAGTGAGATAGAGTGTACCCTAGTCAGATCAAACCTGAATCGCTCACTGTCATGAAACGATCACACCATCCCAAAAAGCAAACCAAAAACAAAGCGTCGACGACGATCACCTTCTGTGTCAACCAAAACCTTCAAAGAAGTTTTAGCAGATGTTCACCCTAGCCATTTAGAATAGGAAATGATTGATCCATATCCAACACCATTCTCCTCCTCTTTCCCAAGACCGAGAGAGTCAAGATTTGCCAAGAGAGAAAGTCGTTCGGTAGCTCCCAATGTGTTTAGTGTCGAGACCTTGTGTTCCTGAATGATAAGAAATGATTCAATGCTCTACCTGTGAACGCACATTTGTGAGTCAAGCGTATTACGACCGACATCACACGAAACAATTCCGACAACAGAAAAGTGCTTGTGAATTATTGAAAGCGTATCCAGCATCTGGACAGAATATTTATACCCATTCCAAAGATTCACGCGTTTGTTCAGGAAAGCAACGATGTCCTAGTTGTCGTCACGTTGTCGCGTTTGATTATCAGTGTTACATTCAGAGATATGTCAACGAACCAGACGAACTATTGGATCTCCAGATCCAAAACAAACGAAACCATCGCGTAGATTTTATCTTTCTTAACTTTGAATGTTTTCAAGAGATTGTGATTCACTTTCCTAACTTTTGTGTTTGCTCATCGCACTCGCCACGAATGTATTCAGGAACCATTATTTCATCACTGTCGAAACTGTAGCGTGCTCTCGGCTGGACATGAAAAGATATTTTATGGCTTCGATACTCTTTCTCATTTCGCTCAATTTGTCTTGGACCCCACTGACGAAGACTGGGACGAAGATGAGTTGCTTGTTTACGGGAACTGCCATCAATACACAATACAGTGATCGCTCACAATTTCGCATGATACGAGTAACAGTTTCTTTTTAAGATTTTTCAGAACAAGGAACTGAATTTTCAAAAGTCACAATAAGTCAATCCAAAATCATTTACACGAAATTGGGAAACATTCAGTTTAAAGATTCCACGAGTTGTTTAGCTATCCTTTTAGAAATGCCTAAAACATTTTGAATGACGGAAATAGCGAAAGGATATTTTCCTCACTTTTTCAACACCTAAAAAAATCAACACGTCGTGCTCCGCATTTGCCTGAAGCCCACTTCTACGACTCCGTCGGTATGTGAACAGAACCGCGAGACGATTTCTACGTCTGGTACCAAGCCCACTCTTCAGACCCTTTTGGTTTTCAAGAATAAATGCTAACGTATTTTCAATCGACGTTGTTGTTGAGAATTTCGACAGTTATTAGCACTAAGGTATCGATTCATTGAATGAAGCTTCAACTGTTGCCAAAGCTTGTGGATTGGTGTACTGAAAGATGTTCATGCTCGAGAACAAACTAGCAATATTCAGCCAAGGTTCTGCATTGCTCACATTGCTTGTGCTAAACTCAAAGCAAGTGAATACAACATGCTTGAAACGGTGAAGAAAAAAAGATTTGGATCCTATTCTGTCAATGGTTCGGATTGGGAAAACACACTTATCGTTTACGAATTTTAATGATGTTTATTTCATGCATGTCCTACTTGTTATCCTAACCGAGAACTGAAAAATCCTTTTTCAGAGTCGACAATGGTAGATTTGTACGACAAAACTTACCAACGACGCCAGGGTTTGGAAATTCGAGGATACCGCGTGGTGGAAATGTGGGAACACGACTACAATCGACGTTTGAAAACAGATCCGGAATTTAGACGCATCGTCGAAGACTACGATGTAGTGGGCATCGAACCTTTGAATGCTCGCGACAGTTTGTTTGGCGGACGGACCAATGCCACACACTTGTTGTACGAAGCAGATGAATCTCGAGGAGAACATCCAAAATATATCGATGTGTGTTCGTTGTACCCTTGTGTGTGTAAATATGCTCGATTTCCTATCGCTAACCCTGAAATTATGACACAGAACGCATCGACGTTGCGCACATTAGCCAGTACAAAGGTCTGATCAAATGGAAAGTTGTTACAAGCGATGAGATTCTATCACCCCTTGCTGCCTCATGATTGCAAAACAAAACTGAATTTTCTCGTATGTTGTACGTGTGCAGAGAGTATAATCAACACAAACCTTATCGACACGATGACCAGGAACGCACCTTGACAGGAAAGTGGGTGAATGTAGAATTGTGTCATGGTGGGTACCCAATTGTTAACAGTTCACGAAAACTGGCACTTTCCTACCACAGAACAATACCAACTGGACGACAACTCGCGTCAATAAAATTGCTCACGCTGTGTTAACGATTTTTTCAAATTGAAACAAGAAGCGAGCAGCAATCCCTCATGGTCTCACACCCTAGAAGAAACAGATCAATTCAAGCAATGGTACCGATTCATGGAAGGCATCGACTTCGAACACGTAGAACAGAACGAAGTAAGACGAGCGTTTGCTAAAGTTATGCTCAGTTGTTTTGGGGGGAAACTCGCTCAACGCCTAAGACAGAATACTTGGTCGATCCAAGTCAATACTTTCAACTCATCGACGATAAAAGAAAACTCATTAAACACGTCGAAATCATACTTCAAGATTTGATCTTGGTGTATTACGAAGAGGTCATGAATTTCTTGTTTTCCCGACTAGTTTGCTGATGTCATCACTGCTGCTTACGTATTAGCTAATGCCCGTTTATAATTGTATTCCATGTTGGAATCTTTAGGAGACCGCGTTCTTTATTTTGAGACCTTTAGTTGCAGGTACATCGATCGACCTGGATGCTATCACCCTCACATTGAAGACGAACGTTCAGGAACGTGGACCGACGAACATCCCGAATATACTATTCAGAGATTTGCCAGTGACGGGGCTAAAAATACGGCTACCAATACATAGAAGAGACAATTTCATACCAAATGTAAAGTGAAAGGACTGACATTGAACTATATTCTAGTAAAGTGGTGAACTTTGACGTGTTGAAAAAGCTTTAACGTTAGATCAAGAGCAAGACTTTCGCCTCAAGGTTTATGACCCCTACATGATTGTAGGTTTGTCAGATCACCAAAGCGTTAGTCGACCCTTGGAGTAGTGTATGAGATCGTTTACGAGAAAGAAGTGCGACTTCTTGATCACAACATGGTACCGTACGGATACCGCACTTCAGTATAACAAAGGAGAGAGTTCCAAGACAGAAGGATCATTTTGATGAATTTCACACATAAAAAATAGGATGTACCCACCTACCCAAAGTTGCATGAAGACGAATGTTGTACTCAGCAACAAGATCTATGCAACACGGTCTCGTTCTGCTATCGAAAGAAATGACGTCCGTGTGCTAATCAATGGATTTCATCTATACACCAAAAAATCATGTTTGACACCACAAGCTCAAGTGAAATCCAACATTCCGTCTTCTTGGGGCTTTTACAGAGAATCACTGAAAATACTTATTTCCAGTGGCTTTGCCGCCTGGCTATTGTGATTTGACCAGCCGATTCAACACATTCAACGGGAAGTGGCACAAATGTCTGGCAGGACCCACTTCAAGAGCTTTAGCTAGAGCAGGATGTTTGTACATGGGAGAAGGAGATAAAGTACAGTTTCAGTTGTGGCGTGAAAGTCCACGAACGGGAACATAATGATACAGCTTTCCATGAACATGCCAAATGGTCCCCGAACTGTCAATACCTTCTTTCGGTCCGCCCAGATAACAATACCTAAGGACTCTCATCATGGGCAGTTTAGAAGAGCAGATTCAGAATCTACATTTACAACTGCTAGAACGCATTTACAACTACTTAGTACAGATTCAAGTCAAACGCAAACTAAAAATACATTCTCCAATTTTAAACTATTACTATTTCAATAATATAAGAAGACTGATTCTCTGAAGGAAACAAAAAACCACTTTATACAAACACAAAACACTACGTGGGTATAAATATCGCAATACCGCGACTTCTGCGTGCAGTGTTGCTCTGAATTCTATGCGAGAAGGTTAATGAAACGATTCAAAAACTCACAGGATTATAAAGTACTTTTGGAAAAATTAGTACCTCAAGACGATACTCCTTCTCCTGTCGTTCCTGTTAGTGACTGAATTTCTTGGATTTTGTTTACCGTCTGATTCTCCTTGGCGAATGGTTCACCATTCCATGCAAAGACATGACCACCTAAACTTTCTCTGTTGACGAAAAATCATTCTGTGGAAAGTCGTGCGATTAGTGATGAATAATTCTAGACCCCTGTGTGAAGATGAAAATTGTCGCACTTTATCTACCATTTATACTTACCAAGAAGTATGTTTGTTGCTATTGATGTATACCAACAGATTTTACATTGGAAGAATGTACGTAACCGGAAACGTCTTGGATTGGACTGAGTTTTCCAAAGACCCGCGTGACTGACTCCAAGAAAGAATAAAATAAACTTTTTGAAATGTTGATATACTGTTGCGATTCTAATTCACGACAATATACCAAACGTAAGTGTGTCAATGTCTTAATTTTTTTATATTATTGTGGAGGACTTTGTGGTTTGTTGTTTTGTATTTTTTATTAGGTAGTGTAGTATCTCTTTTCTGAGAGAACTGGTCGGCCCTAAAAAGAACCGTTGGTTTGAACAAAACCAAAAACATGGGATTTTTTAACATCAGATTCAACTGTCTTAAACCTGTTCCACGTAAAAGTCTCACTGTAGCTGCTGATGTGGTGGTGGCTGCTGCTACCGTTACTGGTGGTGAGAGAGAGAGAGGTAACATGTTTGCCACGAAAAAGTCAGTTTTATTCTAAATTAAGAAATGAAAGTAGCATATAAAGGAAAGCGCGTAGGAAATCCGTAGGAGTAGAAAAAAATATTTGAGCAAAAAAAATTATATAACCTCGTCCATGAAAGGGTTTTACTTTAACTTTTTGTAAAGTTAAAAAGTCAAATATTTGGCGACATATGATCTTAAGTATCGCTTCCTTTTCTTGTCATGTGACTAGAGTCACTCAGCATTTTCACTGACAAAACAAAATAGTTTTCTTAACAAGCACATATACTAAATATACGATGCATAACAATAATGCACTTTAGTTTTGCTGTTTGAAAAAATGAAACTAGCCTCGTCGATATAAAAGTACACCAAAACCTTATACTGAAAACATGTGAATTTGTTTCTTTCTTGACACAGTGTAACCGCCGTGTTTTATAAACTGTGTGCTGCAACAGTTCGCTGGTCAAAAACAGCTATCTAGAGCAAACACGAAAAGTGTAATTTAATGTATCATAATGTTTGGTCAGACGTTGTTCTGGATGTAACTCCCCTTCAAGTTAAACCTCAGTCCAGTATTGACTTATCCACTGCTAGCTTGAACACGGGACCTCAGTCACATTTAGTTTTCCAGTAAGGTGTATGTGCCTGTTATTTCTGTTATAATTGGCTCTATGTCTTTTTTATAAAGTTCGATTGTTTGTTACTTAAATGGTTGTCCTCTGTTGCAAATTCGAACATTAAAAAGAGCGGTTTACCTAATTAATGTCAGCATCACTAACTTGTAAATTTAATGCAATGTCTACTCAGTAGAACATCGGGATATTTCTCTATCCGTCCATTTTTCTATGTGTCCAATGTGGAATCATCATGTAGGTTATATCCATGTGCTGTAAACAGGTTTCGGATTTATGCCCATAGGAAATTATTTAGTGACTAGCTTACAAGCCAGGAAATAAATACATAATTTGTGAAGCTGCTGTGAAAATTCTACCTTTCAAAACACTTCCCATTCAAAAGTCCTCGAAATCTGACAATGTAGGTTGTAAGTGTGTGTTGTCGTTCGAAATGTTCTTGCTCGTAGGTTAGATATGAAAATAGTCCTAGAGTGAAGTGCAACTTTCACTAATGACTCTCTTTCATTCTCTCTCTCTCTCTCTCTCGTACTACTTTGATTAGTATAAAAGACACGATCATTTTCTGGGTCGCAAATTCTACTAGGACACGTAAAACCACTCCAGTATATTTGTAACAAAGTGAAGAACCAGCATATTTTGACCTCTCAATATATCAGTCAAGTGACAGAACAATATATGTTGTTTGCTGTTTGAAAACAAAATCTGAAAATGTAACAACCTTAAAGTACGCGAAAACCTGTGTAGCAATGTGTGGCTCTTTTTGCATTTGCTGTCATTATAAATCAGTCAAGTGTCAAAGCAATGTATGTTCTAACAATCTTAAAGTACACGAAAACCTGATCTTAAGCCAAATGCTCACGTTGTATGGCAATGTCGTCCTCTCAGTTCACCAAGAGCGATTTACAATGGGTAACATTTCACTGAGGGTATCAAATCTAGGGCGACAAAAACGAAAACTGAACATGTGTAAAAAAGTAAGGTACTAAACTGGCCACATACATTGGATATTTTGCAGCACACTTTCTGACAATGTTTATCTAAGCGACAATGCTTAGCACGTCAGTGAGTATATTATTTTAGGTTGACAAAACGAAAACAGTACATTTGCAGCAAAGTGAAGAACCAAACTTGTACCATTCAATATTGCCACTGGATATTTTGCAACACACTTGAAAATCAAAAATTGCCTTTTACTCCTGGATTGGATAATATAAAACTGTGTGTTAGCTTGTAATGATCACTCACAATCACATACCCTACAACCCATTCAAACGAGTTTGTATTAAATTTTCCTTGTCGGCATAGGACCATACTATTGTTAATGCTGTGGACTAATGTTAAATTTTTTTTGTCGGCGTAGGGTCATACTTTTAAAATGGCAGCCGTAATGATAATTCCTCCTGTCGGCATAGAATCCCATTTGTCGGCATAGTATCCCCCAATACTACTCATGTGCACAGTGCATATAACATAACACTTTTGGGGGCACGAGCTCAAACTCGCTCAAATTTCAAAATTTGAAATTGAATATCAGAGTCCATTAATTTCTTCGACATATGACAATAAAGAAGAAAACTATAATTTAATATAATCATGTTCATTTCACTAGTGTAGCTTTATGGATAACACGGTTACTAGTATGTATCATTGAAAATATAGTCTCTGTGCAACTGTATGCTCAACATTTTTCTAATCTCCAGGTCAGGTCGATTATTTGATCATTTGTTAATAACACTTTCAACTCAAGTACACGATATACTGATGCATGGTTTAACACAATACGATATACAATAGTTCCTGGGACTTTTGTAATGTACAGGTAAAATAGATGTACTGCGTTTGCGGTTCTGATATAGTAAATTACAGACTGTTTTCACAAAATCAGCCGATGAAGGATATATAATTACACAATAGACAACTATTGTTGACATCATCATGGTAATACGTGCTTTGGACAATAACAAAAGATTAATGCTATTATGATTTGTGTGTGAATATGTGTGTGTTGTCAGAATATACCATTATTTTGTTGAACTACTAGTCCATCGCTGCCAATATAGCATGGTCAATTCTGCATATATTACGGCAGTGAGGAAATTATATATATATACATATATATATATATATATATATATATATATATATATATATATATATATATATATATATATATATATATGTTCATAATTTAAACTGTATTCGTTGTTTCATGAAGACAAGCCAAACGGAAAAATCCAATCTTAATGGGCATTTGTTCAAGAAAGGACGTTTTTCAACTCAATTTCATACCGAGAAGAGAACTTTTAGTATATCTTGAATATATTGTTTCAGAATTTTAAAAATATGATTAAAAAGTTTAGTTTGCACTTTTAATTTTAACTAAAATAAAGCATAAAACAGGAATATTGGTTCCATTTTCGTTTTTAGAGAGTGGTTTTCACGACTTTAAAATAATATGTACCACAGAGCCCAAGTGAGTACCTCCTCTAGTTTTGCTCCTAAAAATCAGATAATATAACATTTTTTATTTTAAAGATAAATTACTGAGGTACTCAGCTGTATTATATACGAAAAAGTTACTTTCTCAGCAAAACAAAAATGCAGTTGAAAACTTGTAATTCTCTGATGATTATATCTACATTTTTCTCATCATATCGTGTGTTCAAAATGGACGAAGTGAATCGACAATATGTTAGAGATATCGAGTTCCAATCTCGTCGAAGCTTTTGTTTACTTCTTTATTTTTAACTTCACACACTAAATCTTGTTTTAACAAAATTAAGTCATCACTAGTTTTTCGGTATCTTCTTTTTGTTATCAGAACACAATTGAATAGATAAGATTGCAAATGGTACCGTGGCCGCTTGATCTTATTGTCTCAAAATGCAATATCTGTGCAACCATATCAGACTTTTTGTGCAACCTTACTTACAGCTAATTCCTAACTCGTGAAAACAGGGCTATACACATACCAAACTCATCATCCATTGACTTACCTCATGCGCCCAGTCATTCGAAACCTGCAGCGAGACGAATCATCATTTAAAGACGGCCTTCTAATTACCGAGTGTATAATGGTGAACAGCTTTGTGGTCCATTTTGCTTTTCACAGGACTAAATTCGATCCGTTTGTAAATGTTACCGCAAGAAGATAACAATAAAAAGGAGGTACATTTTTTTTTACAAATCATGAACAATACACAATACTTGTAAAAGACAGTGAACTAAATGTTAAGTTGCTTAGTTACTTGTAAAAGAAGATACTATTTCGCAAATATGTTTGCAGAAGTTATTTCATGGGTAGGAGGAACATTGCAATCGGGCACATATCACGTTTGGTGCGACAGCTTTTGCGGACTATATACATGAAATACCCTTGACGCAATAACATCATAATGAAAAAGGTGTAGGAAATCGCTATGTACGCCATTTCCTTATATTCGTTTTAAAACTGCCCCTAATGCATGTATCTTCATTAATATCAACATAATTTTCTATACCACTTGCATGTACACTGTAACACGCTTTGAAAGCAAGGTTGTGATATCAGATTTTATCTGAACTCACTGAGATATTTACATTTTAGTATGCCACTATCCCATATACCTATATTGAACTGAATATAACCAGGGATTCCTCATGAGGTGTAGAGAGGACTGCACACAGGCAGCAGAATAACATAAACTTTAGAATGCAAGGTAACTCAGTAATACCTATCTATTTATCTATATGTCTACCTATGTATCCATTATACCAACGATCATTTGTATGCATATATATGTGTGTGTGTTTGTTGGAATAGTGGTGTGGTTACGAGTGGAGGATTAGAGCAGATCAGAAAATGCCTGAGATAATTTCTTCTTAAAAATGTGCAGAAGATTTGTATTCAGGGTCTCATCAGAGACATGTGTTATAAATGTCTCTGGTCTGCTCCACTTATCTATCTTCCAAAGAACCTATGCATGCATGTATTTTATATACATGTTTGCATATGTGTGTGTGTGTTTGTGTGTATGTGTGTGTGTGTGTGTGAGAGAGAGAGAGAGAGAGGGGGGATATAGAGAGGGGGAGGGAGAGAGAGCGACAAGGCTGTGACAGCAGACATAGAAACATGATATAATCTTTTAAGAAGGTGCGGAAGTGTTTTGTTCATTGTCTGTTGAAAAATGATGATTTCAATGAACTGCAGGGGGAGTTATTAAAAATTTGACATGCAAAAAAGGCACACATATTTATTTGATTGCAAGTTTGGTTCGACCTCCACGTCCATTAAGGACCGCATATGTTTTCAACAGACCAATCTGGAATCCTTAATGGAAGAGGTATACAGCTTTCAAGTAAGGAAGCAGTAGAGAGGGTGTTCAAAAGTCAAAGCCAGGAATTATATTCCCGGATCTTCCTAGTTTCAAAAAGGGAAACATTTCGCCTAATCTATCTTTTCCCATACAATAAGGTGATTGGGTATGATCGCTCTAAGATGAAGACATCAGCCTCAGTCTCGAACACCATAAGCAGAACAACTGCGGAGTCTCCATAGGTAGCTAATCTACACATCCCAATCTTTCCCTCCCCAAAGAAATTATTGCTGTTCTGTCTGAACCAAGGAGATTATATTTAATTTCAGGCTCTTCCATTTGACCTAGCTTTCTCACCCAGAGTCTTTGCCAGTGTGATGGGAGTCATAGCGGATAACTAGGATCATTGTGGGTGCTCATCCTCCAGTTTTTCGTCGAAAGATTAATACACAACGTTCTCAGATATATCTTTCTTAGAGACCTGTGACTCTGTTGGAAGACAGTTACTCGGGCCTAATCCCCAATCCGATTAAGTCAGATCTGATTCCTGCTCAGAATTTCACGTACTAAAGGGCTGAATTTCCTCTCAAATCAAGTGACGGTTCGTGGTCATTTCGCTCACACATATATTTGTCTCTCACAACAACAGTCTTCGAAAGGACTTTATCATTAGCATGCATATCCTGGGGATCTTGAACGCTGCAGCGGATCTAATTTCAATAGGAAGACTTCATATTAGGCTTATCCACTTTGTACTGCTTGCAAATTGGAGCCTCACAGGGAGCCCCTTTCAGCTCGGTGCCAGAGTTCTGATACCCCCCCCCCCCCCAGAATATCGCCCGTTCCGACGCTTCAGATTCGGGCTGGGATGCTCTCCTAGAGCCAGAGCAGTAGTCATTAGTCGCTTGTGGTCCGGGCAGGATTCTTCTCTGCATATCAGCAACCTAGAAATACATGCTGTTCCTCTAGCAAGTTAGGAATGCGTCAATCTTATAAGACACAGTTGTGTAATGGTCGTCACGGACATCACGCAGGTCGAGAGCAATATTCTAGCAGACAGCCGGTCACGGCTAGGACGTGCAGTCCTCCTGACAAGATGGTGTTTGCACCAATCGGTAGCAAATAAGCTCTATCAACTGTGAGGGAGGTCAATGGTAGAGGCTCAACAACAAACAATGACTTAATTATCCACAGTGCCAGGTGAGAGTGCATGGGCAGTAGACGCTTGCACTCTCAAGTGGGATCGACCGTGCGCCCACGCCTTCCCACCTTTCAGAATATTCCATCAAGTTATTCACAGAGTCAGGACCCCGTGGTCACAACTCATCTTCATATTCCCCCGCCTGTGGCCCCAACGTTCGTAGTTTAGCGATCTCCTAGACCGGTTGGTGGAAACCCCCAGGGAGTTACCGCTAAGGAGGGAATTGCTGTCGAAGGCATGACTGCCCCCCCCCCCCCTGCAGAAATATCCAACGATGCTCCACCTTTGCGCTTGGTTTATATCAAACGATATATCCGTCAAGATCCATTTTCGAGCAGGATTGCAGACTACATCGCTCAGATTAGGAAGCAATCGACCTCCAGGGTTTACGACGTCAAATGTAAATTATTCTGCAATTGGTACAGTTTGCAGGGCATTGATCTGATCTGCCCCTCCTTGACCGCAGTTGGGAATTTTCTTCTCTTTCTTTCAGAGAAACAGATTGCTCAGTTTATACCATTAAGGACCATAGAACACCCCCCTCTAATGCTCTTAATTCTTCGATATGTTCCACCATTGGTTTGGACCCTCATCTCGCACAACTTATCAGGTACTTTGAGATCCAAAAGAACAGTCTCTCGCCCATTAATGTCTTCGTGGAACCTTTGATGTTTTCTTTTAGTGAGGCTTCTTTGGATAATCTTACTACAAAGATAGTCTTCCTTCTCTCTTAAGCATTGGCTAGGATAATGAGTGAAAATTCGTGCCTTAACAGTGCAAGAACATTTTCGTCATTTCAATAGCAACTACGAGTCAGCCTATCTTCTGTGCCAGCCAGGCTTTCTGGCTAAGAATCAGTTATCTTCAATAGTTCTTGAACAAATTAAAACCCTTAGTCATTCTCCCAGGATGATATCATGAAAGCAGCCTTTTAACGGTGTAATTCCACCTTTTCCTCGTTCGACCTCCGTTCAATGGCGCACCAGAGCAAGAAAGTTATATTTTTCATGAAGATGACCCTTTTTACACCTAAAATAAATAAAATTTTCATCATTTTTCACAAGATTTTACAACTTATGTATGTATGTATTTATCTATGTTATGTTTGTGTGTATGTCTGAATGGTAATGTTGTATGTATGTATATTTCAACGTATGCATGTACGTATGTTAATCCTGTATATATATATATATATATATATATATATATATATATATATATATATATATATATATATATTGATATTCCTGGTGTTTTCTATGAGTATTGTATATATGTATTGTATGCATGTTATATATGTGTATGTCTTATAATAATGTTTTAATAGTATATGTGTTCATCTATATTTTAAATATATATCCAAGCATCACTGTATGGTAACTTCTCTGTGCTTTATGTGTAATGAGTGTGCAGCTTTAGGTCAATAATACTCTTGTTCTACTGTATCATGTTTGAATTATCTCCGAGTTTAACGAAAAGAGGCAGAAACTATATATTCATGCCGATCTGTACTTCGGTCCATTAGTAATGTAGTGAATCTCCTCCTCCACGGTTAAAGATAGACTTCGAAATTTGGGATATGACTGGAGGTGGCCTGTAGATGTGTACAATGGTTGTAAAAGTTTGATATCTCTCCTGGGGTTGGAGCTTGAGAGGTGGGGGAGTTTTGTTTTAAATCTCAAACAATTTAGTAAATATTGAAGATGTAGATTTGAAATTTGTTGTGTATCGCCATTGGTTGGGACTATAACATATTTATTGCGTTTTTGGATTACACCCTTTGGTCTTGCCCCAGATGAGGGAGAATGTATCCCTAGGTCATAACTCGTAAACTGTTGAAATACCATGAATTTGTCTCGGGGAAGTGGTCATGGGAACTGGACTATCATTTTCGAACGTAATTAGATTACTTGGGAAGAAAATATTCAGCAGTTAATTGCTAAAATTGGGAATTCTGCGTGATTTGGAAATCTTTCTCATAGGGTCAGATGTCTGGACAGGATCCACGCCGTACAACCATATAGACAAAATCCGACTCATATCAAACACAAACTATGGATCATGCTCTGGGGTAAGTGAAATACTTCTGGGCTATAACAAGGAAACTTTTAAGATGCCCACCCTATCAACATGCACGCATTTAATGAGCATGAGGAGATAAATGTAGTTGTGCATCCAGCACAGGCCTTGGGTTATGCCCATGTAGTAGGGGACTTTCCTCTGGCTAATAACTTGGAAACTATCAAGATCCCAACCTTACAACCATATGTACACTAAATGGAAACGAAGAGCCAAATGCTAATTTACGGAAGCGCAGCATATGTAATGGCATGCCATTCACCTAATTCTATTGCTTGTTTGTCAGAATAATAGTTCTTCAAAGCTAATGTTTTATGACGTATAATGGAGAACAATTATAAGGTGGGAAATTCAATTGTTGACATTTCGCCTCATTGACATTCTGCATTTAAGGCAGCTTTCAACTAATGAATTCAGTTACATGGACTGGTCTTTATATCCGGACAGGAAGTCTAATCCCTTGTCTATCAGGCCAATGCATTGAATCTTTCCAATCACTCACTGTTTATTTGCAATTCCTCTCTGAATCGACCACATATCAGTCCAGCGGATGTTGCTCTCCTATCTAAACTGCTAATACATGTGAGCAGACCACCCAGCACTACTACAGAATTATAACTGTATGGATTAGTTTATTTTCTGTTTGAATAAAAGAAATGATAAAAGAATAAACTGTTAGAGTAAAGAACCCATGATTCCGACAGGTTAAGCTTTCACATGCATCTAGTTTTACTAGTAACATAATCTAGCCACTAGAGAACCCTTTATGTAGATAGTTGGTCATGAAATCTAATTTTTTTAAAATTTAAGTTGCCCCAACAACTATGTTAAAAAATGCACTAACCAGCATTTGCCTTCTTACCATGACCATGTTGCGCCTGAGTCGACAGCTTTCAGACTGACATCAAATTAACTGTTTGATTTTCAGGTAAAAAGGTAAACCATTATTGAAAGTTAAATATGAACGTCATTTGAACACATGTGAACATTAAACATTCACATGTCCGACATTTTGGCTGTTAACCCTACAACCTCAACCACAAGTTTACGTTAAACATAATATGGGCTTTCAACTCCAAGGCATTATAGGTAGTGGCAAAGAAACTTTCACACATTAAAAATAATAAACTGCAAATGCTTCAAAACAAATTCCTTTTGAAAGACAAATTGTAATACTAATTACTTTGAATATCTTCAATATGACTCTTTTCACTGTTCTACAGCAGTTAATTGTGAAAATATAAATCTAAAATGATGCAATTTTTTTTACATGTTTAGAGCCTTTTAGCCACTGATTATTGCATCACCAGCATCAAATTAGGTGTCTTTGACAAGATGCAATCTATCACAAAATTCTCTGACACTGACAGTCAAATCAAAGCAATAATCAGTGCATATGCTGCATCATTTTTAAACACTGATAGGATCCAGTAGGTCTAGGTTTAAGCATGAGAAGTGGATTGATTTTCATCCGACTCTAGGAAAATGGCTGTCTCTTGGGCAGTTTACTACTACTTTTTTTCTATAGCACATTTCAGGTGGATTATATTG
Source organism: Margaritifera margaritifera (assembly GCA_029931535.1). Taxonomy (NCBI): domain Eukaryota; kingdom Metazoa; phylum Mollusca; class Bivalvia; order Unionida; family Margaritiferidae; genus Margaritifera; species Margaritifera margaritifera. The sequence continues at coordinate 531,280 of JAQPZY010001164.1, forward strand.
ATTCACAATAGCCATCTAGCGTCAATTTGCTAAAATCATGAGTCCATTTGATAACAATTTATCATGATTTTAATTGCAAACTCTGTATCAAAAGGAACCTTCAAAGTTGTTTTAAATGGTTATGAGGGTTTTCTGCTGCAGTGGAACAATACAGAGAATGTATTTATGAAATCAGGATTGGGTAGATGCATTCAAATTGTTGAGGTTCAAGAGTTTACCGACAATAAACTATACTTGTACATTTGTTTGTTGATTGATCCCAACCTCTTCACAAAAGGTGGGGGCATATTATTTGCATATATGTCTGTTCTTCTGTTGCTCCGTCACACTGTCTTTTATACTCTCGTACATGTCCTGAAATGCCATTTGAGATTAAGGGATGAAACTTGGTATACTTATACACCATCATTAAATGGTGTATCATGTACCACAACGGGGGTCCTATCTTAAAGGTCAAGGGTAAATATATTTTAACATTCCAACATACATTACTTCCAGCTCTAAAATTTTCAAGCCATATGAGATTAAGGAGCCAAACTTGATATACTTATACATCTTCATTATGACGTTTGTTGCATATCAAATTGGAGCCTATCTTCATGGTAAAGAACAATATCTTTCCACTTCACTTTCCGTTCGGCTCTTAAGTTTAAAACTGCTTGAGATTCAGGAATGAAACCTGCAACACTGATACATCACCATTAGAAGGTACTTTACATATTACTTTGGGGGTTCACAATTCAGAGTCAAGGAAATGGATCTGTATTTTACGTTTTCAACCACATTCTCTTTTCTGCTATATAAATTTGAAGCCATTTGAGATAAAAGTGGTACAATTTGGTATACATATTGTATATTCATCACTAGAAGGTGAGTCGCATATCAATTTTCTGTTCTGTTTTAAGGTCAAGGCCACAAATGTGTGTTATAAGTTTTCTATAAAATTTTCCTTATTTTTCCCCATTTAGCTCTGCCCTCAGCAATTGTTTTAGCTAATATTAGTATTGAAGATCACTTTCAAAATCATGATTGATTACCTCTTCAAGGAAAGCTAGGTTTCAGTAAAATATTTAAAGCAGTAGCCAATATTGCATAAGTAATCTAAAATCTGTCGGTAATCACAAAACTTATCTCTTTCTTACAATGAACAGAGAACTATTAAAAGCAGTAGTAAAAATAGATTATTTCATAAAATGTAGTAGCCATCTGGGAAACATAGTAGCCAATGGTGTTTTTGGCTACCACTAATGTGGAATTGGAAACATAGGGAAAAGTGTCTCACGGCTAACTGGAGATCTTTCATGCAATGTGCAATGTGCATATCCAACGTATGTTGTAGGCATAGTGTAACACACATGATCTGGTAGCCCCTGGGTTCCTGGCACAAGTTATTTTTGTGATGTTTTTTTAAAACCCTGATATAGTAGCAGTGACTCAAAAGGACACAATGTACTCAAGGTTTACATAATCTTTTGTCAGCGGCACAGACTGATGCCTTGAAAACGTGTAAACATAGCTGCATCTGCATGAGAAAGCATTTATGCAGTATTAGTTTCTGATTTTAGTCAAAAACTGATAAACCAATATAGTGCAAAATGTGAGCAACGTTTGAAAACTGAGAGTCCAACATAAAGAAAACCACGACAAAATATTGAAGACTGAGAGTCTAGAACCAGGAGCATGAAGGTACTGAAACCAGGGACTCTCCATACATAGTGCTCTGTTTAAAGATACAAAACTTAAAAAAAAACTAATCTGACAATGAGTTATGTTACGTCAGAGACGCCATCTTAGATCTTAGCAAAACAATCACAAAGTTAATATTTAACTATATTGTTGAATTTTAGATGTCTGTACCGTATTCAACATAATATCTATATGCCTTATTGAGTGCATAAATACAAACACACATCCTCTTTTTGTCAAAATTCACACAAATATGGTAAATTTCAAAGCACTCCTCTTGATCGCTGCTAAAATCTGCTCAGAATATCATCATTTGCATGTGTTTTCTTTTTACCACCTTGTCGCCTAAATCAATCTCACAAATGGATCTTACTTGTGTGTTATTGATCGTGATCAGCTTGGAAGAGAGAATGAACCTCTGAAATGGAAAGTTCTGGACAAAGGCAAAGGAGCTACATGTAAACTCTTCTCATGTACTCACATGTGATGCGGACACTTGTTTATGACATTGTCTGTGTGTATTTATTTTGATGAGCTTCATACACTCAAGCGATATTCTTTTTAAATGCCCAGTTTGGATATTTTCTCAAATACGGTAATTAGATATGCATATGGTTTACCATATGGTTGATATATTAAACTATTTATATTACAAACCTCGCTGCTTTTTTGGTTCAGGTTACTTAAAACTTTCTCAGGTTTACTAAATTCAGGGAATGACAATTCATATGCCCAACTAGCCTAAACAACTATAAAAATAAGTTATGGGCATGTAAACTTTCATGTAACTAGGCTACTTTTATGAAAGGGGAAACACAATCAGAGCAAAAGTAAAAGTTTTTGAGACAGTTTTTTGTAAATCGTGTTAACCAGACTGGTACTTTTGTCAATATAAGATGTATTGCCCCTAGAAGTAGAGCCTTGTGGAAATCTAATTGCTTATACAATTTTGAGCTAACATTAAAAGACCAGCTATTTCAATTATTGTTGTCCCAACTATACATTTATTATGATCGGACCGTCACGGAATGCTAAATTCGATCACTGAATGAGATATTTTTGAAAAGAAAAAGCCCCTCCCACGCGCAAACAAACATGTGTTTCCTACGTCCTAAGATTAGGTATAACATATGCCAGCTTACAAGTTAGTGCACAAAGACAAATTTGTTCAGACACAGACACAGGGCAAATAGTTTTAAAAAATACTTGCCAAGAATCCAACCATTTCCAAATATTAAGTCAGAGAGTTATGGTTCATGCATTCGTGATCACCTTGCGAAAGGCCAAGTGAGCTTAGGTATAATCCTCCGTCCGTTATGTGCCGTGCAACGTGCGTCCAACAACAATTACTATTTCAAACTTTTCTGAAAAACCACTGCATGAGTTCTGACCAAATTTGGCACGGAGCATATTGGAGTGAGGAACTTTCACGTTTCTATAAAAGATGCCAATCCACCAGCAATTGCGGCCGTTGTTACTATAGATGACAAAAATCCTTTGAACGACTTCTTGTAAAAAAGACCGTTAAATATAATATGACCAAATTTGAGAAGATTCATCTTAACTGGAAGACCTTAAACGTTTGTACAAATGATGTCGATCCGCCATCGAATATGTCCGCCTTTACCACGAAAAGAAAAGCCACGGTTACTAAAAATAGCAGAACCTTTCAACGACGTCTTCTCCAACATTGCAATTGTGTTTACTGCCAAATCTGAAAGTCCATATGCTAAAGGATGAGTTTATGGGTGAAACGGTCAATTGCTGCTGGTAAATCCATCAAGATCGCTGCAGCAAACTTATTTTGGTCTGGGGCTAAGCTCAAGTCTTTTAGTAGTCGAATCAGAGTAGTCTGAGTACTGAAACCCTTTCTAAAAGCAGAAAGGTATGGGTATAAGACATTGTCAAAGTAATTAGTGATCTCGTCGCAGATAACTTGTTCAAAGAGTTTCAACATAGTTGGCAGAACACTAATAGGACGATAGTTTTGTTTATCAAGTGGATTATTTTTCTTATTTATTGGTACAACCTGGGCTTCGCCAGTCAGTAATTGGGTGAAATAAGATCGATCACAGTTGCCTTTTTAATGCTGATAATTGATATGGTTTTAGCTGTAAAGTCTTCAGTGACTTGAGCAAAATAAAAATTGTTCATATATGAAAGTTCTCTTTTATAGTCTGTATGATAGGGTATTCATAGTAGGGCAGGTGTTTATTGCCTATGTCTTTAGCGATAATAATGAATAAATCATTGAAGACCTCCGGCACACAGCCCTGATCAGAAATTATCTCATCATTTTGTTATAGGATTATTGAGTTCTGTGATAAACACCTTTGTTTACCAGGAAGGGTCGGATGGCTTGACATGAATACTTAGTTTATGTTCGGCAGCGTTCTAGAAAGTAAACTTGTATTGCTTCACGTCTAAGTTTTGTCACCGAATTCAATTTTTTGTAGTTGTTCCAATTTGTAGACGTTCTGGATTTCTGGTATTTATGAGAAAGTTGAGCTTCCTTGTATATAGCGTTTCTTAAGTTGCCATTGATATAGAAAACCGATTGCTTTCTTTATCATTTTTGTTTAAGAGGAGCGTGTTCCTCCAATCACATTAGTGATTAATTGCTCAAATTTCTAGTAGACCTCACAGGGATCATTAAATATATACGCTACATAAACACTTGTAAACCGTAGTTGGGCATTAAAGGTTTTCCTGATTATAATCCTTAAAACTGCGATAAGAACATTTACTGCGGGTTGTTGTTGGTACTTTTCCTTTCATCATTGTGAACATCATATTGTGGAAGTCACTAATACCAGTGGTAAAGTTTTCTGATTCTATCGCAGAGGAATATTTTGAAGCTGTGTGTTAAAGTAGTTCATGAAATGGAAAAAAAAAATGAATAATGATGCTCACATATATTGCATGTTAAATGGATTATATGCTGATTTCAGTACTTTCAATGCTTGTATGAATGTGATTCTCATATTCTGATAATATTTGTCAGAGTTCAATATTGTAAATTCAAATAATGGTAGAATATAAGCTACACAACTAATTATAATAATAAATGCAATTTAAAATGGCCAAAGTAGGGAACAAATACACGGCAATGTTTATTTCTTATCATCATTCCCTTTCTTTTAGACCCCATTAGTAAAATAATCGCATAGGCTGCTTCTTGTTGTTTTTGTTGTGGGGCGCCTTTCTTCATGCGCCTCTTCTAGATTTAGGTACCCTCACCCTCATTATGGTTTGTGCTAAAGGATGCCACAAAACGCGGTCAGAAAGAAAGACAAAAGGAATATTATCTTTAATACAAATGGTAGTCGACATCTGAATGTCAGTTTTGTTGAAAAAAAGGAAAACGTCATTGTTGTGTTATTGTGAAGTAGACTTTCTAGACACAAATAGCGACAGACATTGTAACGGGTAAGCTAAGAACACACTTCGTCTTCATTTTTCTGTTCGTTAGATATGAGGGCAAACGAGAACAAGTTTAAAATCTGCACATGTGTTACATGGATAAAAAAAGTGTCTTTTGTCAACAAAAGCAAACATGTTCTCGACTGCGCTAGTAGTTCTTTAGGACTTTGGAGATACGTAAATCTGGTAAAATTTGAGGTTTGATAGAACACACGCCAATTTAGAAACAAAAGTGACTGTTATTTCACAGTGTTTCATTATATCATGTGTATATATGTTAAAGTGGACATACATTGATTGTGTTATAACCAAATACAAACACATACATACATACATACATACATACATACATACATACATACATACATACATACATACATACATACATACATACATACATACATACATACATACATACATGAATTTATATGTGTGCTAGCGTGCACATGTGTTTAAAGAAGTTCATTAGTACTCTGAATTTAACTTGTCTTCATTTAACACCTCTTCGCATATGTTCCCAACCCCTGTACATCTTAGCGATAATGCACTAACTTTCTAGAAATTATCCATGTGCCATGAATTTCTACAAATTTGAATTGGGAATTGTCGCAGTAATTGCTCACTAACAATGAGTACTATAAATAGTTCAATTATTAATTGTTATGAATGGTTGGGGGACAGGGACTCGAGACTACGAAGTATTGTACCAATTTTGTATTTAATGTTTCAGCTGAGAAGCGCAGTTAAACTGGATCGCTATGATCTATTTTCCAGGGTCTGCTTAACAACGCTTAAAATTTGTGTCCCAATTCTAATTCGAAAACCGTTTTACCTATGGTCGGCGCAGTTTGAAATGGTTGTGACAAACACACATTTGGTCACTAAGACCTATTTCCAGGCATTTGGTCACTAAGACCTATTTCCAGGCATTATTCAACATTGCAAAAAGAACCGACTCATGCAACATAAGCGGGATTATATGGTTAGTTCCTTTTCATCAACAATTCTATTTATTTTCTTCTCATTTTCTATCGGAGCTAGTCTACAATAATAATATTTCATACACGTGTGTCAATAGCGATGATAAAATCAAGATACAATTATGATGTGCATGTCCAATCCAAGTAAATAAATCAACCCACGTCATAGAAAAGAAGCACACGAAACTGGTATTGGAAACACATAAATTCCTTGTAGACTAGCTCCAAAATTGCGTAATTATTCCAACTGAACGCATGCAAGGTCGTAACACCCTGTCTGCAGTGAAGCTTCACACATGCAAAGCTATTGAAGAGAAGCTCTTGATATATGACATTTGTATTATTCAATTAACTTTATCCACCCTTTAACAGCAGTTGCCTACTAAGTGTTCAAAATACGACAGCACTGTAGCGCAACTCATCACAAACACTGTTATAATGACATTGAATCACGACAGAAGAGAGAATTCATAAGAAACTCAGGCGTGACTCAACAGCTGAACATGCCGAAATCGAGTGTCAGGCATTAAAAGACATGCATAACGGAGTCACACTGATGACAAGACACTAAATTACCTTCTGCCAGTTGACCACAAACCAGGGAGATTGTATTTACTCCTTAAAATAAACAAAGAAGGCAACCGGGGAGGCCAATCATTTCCTTAAAGAACCATCCCACCGAAAATATTTTTAAATTGATTATCACGTTCGGTCTTTCATGGAAAAACTGCCTTCAAGTATCCAAGATACTACGGATTATCTCGGCAAAACACCGAAAACTAATCTTCAAGATAACGCTCTCCTGGTATCAAAGTTCACCTTAGAAGGAGAGGATAGAGAAGTAGCTACATTGAGGAGGCTATTTACAAAACTAGACTCCTCGACTGAGGAGCCCTTCTTATATATAAATCCAAGAAAACAAACAAAGCCGTCTCCTTTGTGATTACTTTCCATCCCGATGCCACAAATTTACAACTGATCAGTCGGGAAGCGTTGGCACCAGATCGAATCTTTCGAACGTCTGAAGGGCATATTTCAAGAAGTTCATATGGTTGCGTACCGTAGACCTAAACGATACTAGATACTACAATTAGAAACTCATGGGGAGTTCGGCCTAAATGAAAAAGTTAAACATTCCCAATGCAATGTCATCAAAACTACAGCCAGGCATCAGTCTATTATTTATGCGATAATATTTACCCAAGTAAATATTCCGTAACTCGTTGTTGTTATTATTATTATTATTAGTAGTAGTAGTAGTAGTAGAAGTAGTAGTAGGTATCACGGTACCAATTGCGCAAGCCCAGGGGGTGGAGCTTAAGGTGTAGGGAACATTGTATTCAGAAATAAACAACAAAACTAGCTGTGATTGGTGTATTATGTAAGAGTTGTAGTTTCTGTCTGGCTTAAAAAAAAGTTGAGTCTCTTAGCAACATGTGAGATTATGTTAATTCATATGTAGATCATGTTTTGCATTTTTTATGATTTTTTAAAAATGTGATGCACATCACTGAAAATGTGTCTGTTGTGACTGGACAACTCTTACCCCTGTCTAGTTCCAGCAGAGTTATCTCTCTTAAATGCAATGGAGTACCTGGTTCTATCACTGTCAAATTGACAATCTAACATTGCTCTCTATGACAGTGTGTGACATGCATGCTAAAATAGGAGAGAAGGTATATTTCTTTCACCAAATGTTAACATTAAGGTCTATGGAAAAACAATTGGTACCGTGATACCAGTAGCAGTAGTATCATTTTAGTCTTCTCCATTAAGCCGCTAGACCATTCTCTACATATTTCCTTTAGTACCTCGATGCATAACTGTATCGGGATATAAGTTCTATTGTAAATTTTGCAGATGGCGTTGACTTTTCGTCACGCAGAGATTCCGTCCTTTGTTCCCAGCCTGGAATTAGGTCAAAACACTTTGGTTCTCTGTGCGATAGGTGTGATTATCCCTTCTATGATTTGTGTTATACAACTTTGTTGGGCTGAAGACAGCAAAAAATAGACATGTAGTTTACCCGTTTTAAGAGCGTGTTTCAATTTTTATCTTCTTTCTTACTTCTAATTTTTATCTCTTGTTGTAGACTTCCCACGGTACTTCAAACATGTAGGAATCAAGAATTTCTCTTGACTTTTGTGTTTAGTGTTTGTTTTGTGAATGTATGTAAGTTGTTTTTTGCCTGACGAAGAGCTCATTTAGTTCGAAACGTTGGGATACGGTTTTGTATTTGCACCGTTATAAATAGTTGTCAATATATATTTTCTTTGCCTTTGCTATTGGTTTGCATTCCCTTGTCCTCTTCCACGAAGACCTTTAGAACCTGGCCCCATTTAGGGGCTAGGTAGTTGATAGTATTGGTGTCTTTTAACATAATCTCAATATTACTATATATATATATATATATATATATATATATATATATATATATATATATATAGAGAGAGAGAGAGAGAGAGAGAGAGAGAGAGAGAGAGAGAGAGAGAGAGAGATTATTCTTCTTCAAAGTACGCGGCTCGTTGCTGACCAGCGAAAATTTGAAGACGCGGTATGACTTTATTGGAGAGTATTCCGCCAAAATTTCAATACTTGTTTCATAACCAAACACTTTTTACTCCAAGAGTATTGAATTCACGAGGTTTTTGATTTACTTTTTCTTAAAAACAGTAACCAAGTAGTGGAAACTTGGTGCTGTCTAATAATAATGATAAGAACAAGAAGAATAACAACAACAATAAGAGGAATAATAACAATAGGAACAACAACAATAATAATAAGATAAAGAGCAACAACAATAATAATATGAATAACAATAATAAGAACAACAATGGTAATAATAACGATAACAACAGCAATAATGATAAGTACAAAAACAACAAAGATAATCATCATCATCATCATCATCATCATCATCATCATCATCATCATCATCATCATCACAATAATAATAGTGATATTACTCCTCCTACTACTATCTCTACAACAACAACTACAACTACTACTACTACTATTACTACTACTACTAGTAATATATGGACTTTCATTGCATTGTCGTAGTGTCTGTGCCTGCGTTTTGTGTCCGAGATTCACACTTCGTATTCATGAGGCATATTTCTTTTCGGGAACTGCAGAAAATTGCATATTTAGCAGAAGTCGGCTTGGTTTTCTTGGTCAGGAGAACATGATCATTACTTTTTGACATATTCTAGAAATATTATGTATTATGTATACTAGAAAAAACTCTGCATCATGTATGTATGTTTAATAATACGCATTTACTTCTAAAACCTCTCTGCCGTGTCGTTTTGAGATATACTCATACATAAAAAAGAGCAATTAAAAAAACAAGCAAGCTGCAGGCTATGGTATATGTTCGACAAATACATGTATTATAAAAAGGCATTAATCACAGGGGAGCTTTTACCAATAAAATGACCAACTAATGCGATATTTGCCTCCGGCATATGATACATATATATTTACAGAGCTTATGTATCGATGCTCTCTCGGCTGGATAAATTAAGTCCAAAATTGAAATCATCGGTATTTAAGTAGTAGCATTATACACCATGCATTTAGTACAGTACAGTGGAATATTTCCTTCAGAGTTCTTCAGTTATTAATTTTAAATCTTAAATAAAACCCAATGACTTTCTACTTAACACGGTCGAATAACGAAAATATACGTCTCTTGTAGCATGCTCACATATAAAAAAAGAAAAGAAGAAAGAAAAGGTTCAATTGTCTTCCTTGATATCAAGTACAATAAAATTACTCTTGCTTTTGAATTTGTTTGCTTTTGAATTTTTAAATGCTTTAATAAATTCTGTTCTTGTACCTCACGAGAACGTTCAAAACTTTTTCCACAATGTGCAGACCATCAAAACTATAAAAATATCATTGAATATAACAAGTATGAAATACCCATATTGTGTGCAGCATCCGAGGCCACACAAACCACAATAAAGTACAGCACACAATGTATGCAGCACCTGATGGCACACAAGACACAATATAGTACTCCCCACACTGTGTTCAAAATCCGAGGGAACACAAACCACAATAAAGTACAGCACACAATGTCTGCAGCACCTGATGGCACACAAGACACAATATAGTACTCCCCACACTGTGTTCAAAATCCGAGGGAACACAAACCACAATAAAGTAGAGCACACAATGTATGCAGCACCTGATGGCACACAAGACACAATATAGTACTCCCCACACTGTGTTCAAAATCCGAGGGCACACAAACCACAATAAAGGGCAAAGTGTATTTCTGTAACAGTGTAAGAGTTGGTGGCTGTGTGGTCCAAACCATGGTCTAAAGCAGTGGCTCCCAAACTTTTTGATCGCGAGCCTAAATACCATCTTTTGCGACCCAAAATGCAGAACCGGTAAAGGGTCGCGACCTGGGGTTTGGTGACCACTGGTCTAATATAATTAGCCTTTTATCCGACACTTTGGGTTTGAGCCCCGCACTGAGGTAAATTTTTATCCAAACCTTTTTATAAATATACTCAGGGCCGAGCAAAATTTTTTTTGATCCACTTGTCCAGGACAAGTGGTTTCAGAAAATTAACTTATCCCACCAACCTTTTCACTTGTCCCAAATTTAAACATTTGCGAAGATTTTATGAGATATTTGCACTTTAATCTATAGAAAGAATAAACAAAATGATGTACAACATATTTGAATCTTAAAAGAATTTAATTTTTCAAAAACATAGGTTGATATTATACATTTTGTTACATCAGAGGTTTTCAGTTTTTCATTGTCCAGGTATCTTATGTGTACTATTTCTTGTTCCAATACAGTAACATCAGTACATGTACCTCCATCAGCAAGAATGGAAAGGAATGTACTGGAATTAGGACTTTCCCCAACTACACAGGCCTTGTGAGATAAAGAACTGTCAAGAGACTTGATTGGTTTAATCCTGAATTTGTCAGTTCTATTGACAAATACACTGGTTGAATAACAGCAACTTTTTTTTTTTTTTGGCGTTTAAAAACAATGAAACTCTCCACTTCGATATAAAAGTACACCAAAACCTTACGGTGATTACTTGTGAGTTTGTTTCCTTTTTGGCCCAGTGATTCCACCATTTTCTATAAATTGAATGCTGCAACAGTTCGAGGGTCAAAATCAGCTATCTAGGGCAAACATTAAAAACGTAATTTAATGTATCATATTTTGTTTCCTCAGACATTGTTTTGAATCTAACTACCCTTCAACTTAAGTCTAAGTCCAGTATTAATTCATTCACTGCTAGCTTGAACAGCAGACCTGAATAAGATTTATTTTGCCAGTGAATTGTATGTACTTGTCAATGTTGTTATTATTGGCACCATGTCTTTTTTATACAGTTCGATGGTTTGTTACTTAAATGGCTGTCCCCAGTCGCAGATCCAAATATAAAAGGAGCAATTTATGTGTGCCAGCTTGTACTTTTAATGAAATTTCTACTCAGTAGAACGTCGGCCTATTCTCTATCCGTGCATTTTTCTGTCCATCGAATGTAGAATCACCAGGTAGGTTGTAACAGTGTGCTGTAAACAGGTTCCGGATGTATCCCGTAAGAAGTTATTTAGTGACTAGCCTACAAGCGAGCAAATACATACATAACTTGTTAATCTCTTGTGAACATTCTGTCTTTCAAAAAACTTGCCACTTAAAATACTCTGACAATGGAAGTATATTGTGTGCTGTTGTTCGAAATTTCCTCGAGTTTAACTTGCTTGCTGATTAGATATTAAAATAATATTAGAGCGCTACAGCGCGACTTTCACTAATGACTAACTGTCTCTCTCTCTCTCTCTCTCTCTCTCTCTCTCTCTCTCTCTCTCTCATACTACTTTGATTAGTTTTAGAGACACAATCGTTTTATTGTTCGCACATTCTACTCTTGACAAGTACAAATGCTCCAGTGCATTTGTAGCAAAGGCAAGAAGCAAATTGTTTTGATTTCTAGATAAATCAGTAACGAAACAACAATATATGTTGTTTGCTGTTTTAAAACAAACTCAGAACATGTAACAACCTTACAGTAAAAGAAAACGTATCTTACGCCAAAATTCTGACCTTGCTTGACAGTGTAGCGATATATCGCTCTCTTTGCACCATTATCGTCCTCCATACATCAGTCAAGAAGCAGAGCAATTTATGCTGTAACAACCTTAAAGTACACGAAAACCGTATTTTACGCCAAATTGTTTGGCAACGTCTTGCTCTCTTTTCACCATCAGCGTCTTACAATAGATAACATTTCACTGATCGTATCAAATCTAGGGCCACAAAAATGAAAACAGTGCATTCGTAACAAAGTGAGGGACCAAGCTTGCGCCATACAGCACTGAGATTGGATATTTTGCAACACACTTTCTGTCTACATTTATCGAAGCGACAATAGGTAGCAGGCCAATGAGTGCATTAAATCTAGATTGACAAAACGAAAACAGTACATTGGTAACAAAGTGACAAACTAAACTTGCACCATACAACATTGACACTAGATATTTTGCAACACACTTGAAAATGAATGTTGCCTTACAGGGTTGGATAAGATAGAAACAATTATGGTGGTTTGTAAGGATCACCCACTATCACATAGCCTATGAACCTTTAAAATGAGTTTGTATTAAATTCCCTCTGTCGGCCTAGGATCATACTAATGTTATTCCTATGGACTAATGTTAAATTCCCCTTGTCGGCATAGGATAATTTGTGTCAGCATATCGTTCCACAATGTTAAAACTATGGACGTTTTTAACAGTATAGTTCCCATTTCCACACAACGTTAATCGTGCATGCTAATGTTAAATTCCCCATGTCGGCCTAGAGTCACACTAATGTTTAACCAATGGAATACTGTTAATTCCCCTTATCAGCATAGGGTACCATTTTGTCTGCATAGCATCTCCCATTAGTACTACCGTGCACAGTGAATAGAAGATAACACTTTTTGGGGTACGAGCTCAAACTCGGGCTGAAGATTTAAAATTTGAAATTGAATATCAGAGTCCATTAATTTCTGCCACATATGACAATAATGAAGAAAAGTATACTTTTATATCATTATGTTCATTTCACTAGTGTAGCTTTATGGATAACACAGTTACTAGCATGTATCATCGAATTTTTTTAGTCTCAGTACATGTAAGTGTGTGTGTGTGTGTGTGTTGTGATAATATATTATTATTTTGTTGAACTGCTGTTCCATCACCAACAATATAACATGGTCAATTATGCCTGAGGGAAGTGGGTATATTAATTGTAAGAGTATTCGATGTTGGATGAAGACTACCAAAAAGGACAAGTCCAATCTTAATCGGCATTTGTCCCAAGGGAGGACGTTTCTTAACTCTAAAATTTAAATCGATAAGACAATTTTTTAAAAGCATATTTTGCATATATTGTTTCAGAATTTTAAAAAATATGCAAAGAAAATATTAGATTGCTGTTTAAAATTTAAGCTCAAATAAAGCATTAAAAAAGTAATTTGTGTTCAATTTTAGTTTTAGAGGGTGGTTTTACGACTTCAAAATAATATGTACTACATAGTGCAAGTGAGTACCTCCACAATTTTGGCTAGAAAAGTCAGATAATATAATATTTGTATTTTAAAGATAAATTACTGAAGTACTCGGCTGTGTTACATACGAAAAAGTTATTTTCTCAACAAAATAAATATTCAGTTGGAAACCTGTAATGCTCTCATGATGATATCTTAAATTTTCCATATCGTATCGTGTGTTTACATCAGGCCAGTGGATGCAGTGAATCGAAAATATGTTAGAGATAATGAGTTCGAATCTAGTCGAAACTTTTGTCTTATTTTTTTTAAACTTCTCACACTAAATCTTTTTTTTTCAAAAATGGAATTTTCACTAGTTTTTCGATATCTTGTTTTTGTTATCAGAACAAACATGAATAGATAAGATTGCAATTATTACCACAGCTGTTTTGCATTATTATCAGAAAATGCAATATATGTGCAGCCTTATCAACGTTTTTGAGCAACCTTGCTAAGAGCTGATTCATAACTTGTGAGATGAGGGCTATAAACATACCAAACTCATCCATTGACTTAGCGCATGCGCCCAGTCATGCGAAACCTGCTGCGAAGACTAATCCTCATTAAAAGACGGCCTTCTTCTTACCGAGTGTATAATGGTGAACATCATTTTGATTTTTCTGTTCTTTTGTAATCTTGTGTTTTGCCAATAAACAATCACGTACGAATCTATGGTCCATTTTGCTTCTCACAACACTAGATTCGATCAGTTTGTAAAAGTTACCTTCAAAACTTACAATAAAAACGAGGTACATTTTATTGCAAGACATGAACACAATACTTGTAAAAAAACAGTGAACTAAATGTTATGTTGCTTATTTGCTTGTAAAAGAAGCACTATTTCTGATGATTGTTTGCAGGAGTTATTTCATGGTTGGAAACAACAAGTATAGAAAATCATTATCTACGCCACTTCCTTATGTTCATTTTTTAAACTGCCCCGTATGCATTTGATTTCCCTAATATAAACATCATTTCCTATATCACTTACATATACACTGTAACACGCTTTGAAAGCAACGCGGTGAAAACCGCTTGTGGAACATATATTTTACCTGAACTCACTGAGGTGTTTGGATGTTAGTACTCCACAATGCCATACACCTATCTTGAATTGAATATAAAGGAGGATTCCTCTTGAGGTGTAGAGGATTGTACACAGGCAGCAGAATAACGTCAACTTTAGAACGCAAGGTAACTCAGTAAAACCTATCTATATAGCTATATATGTACCTATCTATCTAATATTTCAAGGAGTATACGTATGCATATATGTATATATGTGAGCCTTGGGGCGGGCTGGGGGCACGCAAGGCTTTTGACGGTAGACAAAAAATGCATGAGATAATTGTTAACAATGTGCCGATGATTTTTATTCAGTATCTGACCAGAGACATGTGTTATAGATTTATTTAGGTATCTATCTATTTTCCAACGAACGTATGTATGTTGTATGGATTTTATATGTATGTATGTATGTATGTATGTATGTATGTATGTATGTATGTATGTATGTGTGTGTGTTGGAGAGAGAGAGAGAGAGAGAGAGAGAGAGAGAGAGAGAGAGAGAGAGAGAAGAACAGACAAGGATGTGACAGTAGATGTAGAGAAATGCTTAACTTTTGTTTCTAGAAAGTGCCGACGGGTTTTGTTAAGTGTGTAATGTAAGTTGATGTTTTCAGTGAACTTCAAGGGAACTCTTAGAAACTTCGACATGTAAAAAAGGCACAAATGCATACTTTATTTTAAGTTTGGTTCAAATAATTAATTTTTTTCAAAAATAAAAACACCTTACTTGAAACTTATATGGATTTCTGTTTATACAAATTGTAAATGAGTGTTGTTATTTATGAAGATGAATAAGTGTATCACCTTAACGATAACAGATCATATATGCGATTTCCATTGGGAAGTGCGGTCTTCTTTTTCTCTTCGGGTTCGAGATCGTCGATTTAGTCAAGTTCTTGGGATAGGGATTCGCTCGACCAATGACTGGTGAACAGGCACCGAGACTTGGACATCGAGCACAGGGTGGAGACAACAGTCAACAGGCACGGGGCACTATGCGCCGTGCACCGGACACCCGGTGCCAGTCATCGTGCACCGGGCGCTAGTCACTGAGCAAAGCGAGAGATACTGGACACCAGGCGTCCGTCAACGGGCACCAGATTCAAGGCACAGGGTCAAGACACCAGGCACCGAGCGTAACTTACAAGGCAGGTCCAATACCGGTCGCGGGACGTTCGTTTTCCCAGTACCGGACTTCATAGTTCCTCCACAAGGACCAGGGAGCAACCTGCCCCTCTTTGGAAAGGCAACGGATCTATATATCTTCCCTTTTCCGATGTTTTCGTTCAATTCCTTCAGGATTTGGGACTCTTACCACAAGGAGGTGAGTCTTTACTGTCTATTCTCCCTCTATGGTGTCATGGATGAGTTTGACATGACTCGAATGGTCGGCGGATATGGCAGGATGAAAGCCCTCCCCATCCTCAACGTCTGCTTCGTTATTGACAAGGCAGTAAAAGGAGTGTATCGCTTTACGCCCCCAAATCTGTGTCCAAACCCTCCAGGGTCTTCAAACACGAGAATTCTCTCCAGTCTGAAAATGCTTTCTGGGGCGCAGAAAAAGAAAATAAAGATTTTCTGTTGCTTACCCACTCAACTATGAACCACCACGCGGCCACCGGTTTCAGCGGGTATTTACAGGCATCACTCACCAGCTTGGCCTCTTGACCGCTTATGCCTCCTGGCCTGGCTTCGGAAGCAATTCAACTATGGATCTCCACGGGACCTGGTCTCACGTCCCAATCAATAGGCTCAAAGCTATGGACTTAAGATGCGCATCTTAGTTACCATAGCTTTGAACGCCGACCTTATCTCGGTGACCCGCTTTACCTTTTTAAGGGAAGAATCTTTGTCACCTGGAGGCTGTAGCTAAGACAGCGAAATACTCGCTCTCGATGTCGATGGCGTGTTAGCTGTGCAGCTCCACCTACTTGAAATTTTCTAAGGTCTTCCTGGATATCAGCAAAGATCTATTGAGGTCTGCCCGGCTAGATTAATTCAGCGGGGGATAACCCTACGGTGGTCTATCAAGATATGAGAAGTTAATAGGACCAGTCGTTGGCAGCGGTTTCAGGCTAATTCGCGAAAGCGTCTTCAGCCTAATAGGTCCATGGGTCCCCGCCTAAACACTTTTTAAGCATGTATCCCAGCGTAACCGCCAGACTCCCTTTAAAATTACTCGGCCTCATTCACTAGACGAGTAACGGTCAGGGAAGGAAGCTTCTGGAGTAAACCACATCGCCTAAAGAAAGAGGTAGTCGACCATAGGGAGTCGTTCCTTGTCCAGCAAGTGCCCATCTTCCCGGCATCCCAGTACGTGTCAGACTAGGCCGCTTTACCAATGTTGTCAGACCTAACGGACGATGTATGGGTTCTCGCTACAATAAGAGAGGGTCACCAGCTTGGCTTCCAGGACCTCAACCTCTATCAAGGACTCCCATTTGTTTTCACCAGATCAGTCTGGGAACCTCAAGGGAAGAGGCATACACATTTGAAGGAAGGAACCAGTTGAGATTGTGTGATACACGCAACACACAAAAGCCTGGATTCTTTTCCTAAACCTTTCGAGTTTCAAAACAAAAGTAGAAAATTTCGCCTAATCTATCTTTCCGTATAAAAGAAGTTTATTCGGGAAAAGCGTTGCAAGATGTAGACATCAGCCTCAGTCAGGAATATTATAATTACGAACAGCAGGGGAGTCTCCATCGACCTTCAGATAGCTTACCTACACATCCCCATCTTTCCGTCTCACAGGAAATTCTTGCTGCTCTGTCTGAACCAATGTTCAATTTCAGGCTCTTCCAGTCGCCTTAGCTTCCTCAAGCAGAGTCTTTGCCAGGGTGATGGGATTCATAGCGGCTTATTTATGATCGTTGGGAGTACCAATCCTCAAGTATTTCGATGAAAGGTTTATACACAGCGTTCTCAGACATATCTTACTCAGAGACCTGTCACTCTTTTGGAACACAGTTACTCGGGCTTAATCCCAATCCGGAGAAGTCAGATTTGATTCGTGCTTAGAATTTCACGCACGAAAGGGATGAATTTTCTCATTAATCAACTGGCGGTTCGTGGTCATTTCGGCAGGATCACACAGATATTACCCCTCACAAGCGGAGTATTTTAGAGGACATTCGTTTTGCTTGCCTCTGCCTCGCTGTCCTGGGGACCTTAAACGCGGTAGCGGATCTAGTTCCCCTAGGAAGACTTCATATGAGGTCTATTCGCTCTTTACTGCTTGCAGATTGGAGACCTCACAGGGACTCCCTTTCAACTCGGATTCTTGTTGGATCCAATTGTTTTCTCCACCTCAGATGGTGGATAAATCAGTACAAGTTTCTAGCCGGAATTTCGATAAACTCCCCAGAAACTCGATCTTTTTGTGGTGCTCTCTGAGAGCCAGAGGGGGTAGTCATACAGGACTTATGATCTGAGCAGGATTCTTCTCAGCATATCAACAACCTAGAAATGCGTGCTGTTGTTCTAGCAAACTATATGAGTATGTCAATGGTCGTCACGGACAGCACTTAGGTCGTGGCGTACCTCAGATGCGAAGGAGGAACTCACGCCCCTTACTTTTGCTTAGAAGTTTAGAACATCCATCGATGGATAGCTTTAGAGGAGATCACTCTCATAGTCCGCTACATTCCAGGCAGGAGCAATGTTTAGGTGGACAGCCTATCAAGGCAAAGATGTGCAGTTATCGCAAGATGTTTACTGCAACAATAAGTAGCATACAATGTCTTTCAACTTTGAGGGATGTCAACGGTAGAGGCTCAGAAACAAACGACCATTTAATGTCTCCCCAGCGGGAGATCAGAGTGCATAGGCAGTAGATGCCTGCATTCTTAAGTGGGATCGACAGTACTCCCACGCCTTCCCGCCTTTCAGAATTATCCCTCAAGTAATTCACAGAGTCAGGACTTCGTCGTCACTGCTCATCCTAATATCATCCCACCTGTGCTTCTAACGGTCATGGTTTAACGATCTCCTCGACGTGTTGGTGTAAACCCACAGGGAGTTACCCCTAAGGAGGGATCCGCTGTCGCAGCACTAAGGGTCCACACTGCACAAAAAAAGTCCAAAGATGCTTAATCTTTGGGCCTGGCTTTTATCAAACTATCTATTCGCCAACATCAATTTTCAAGCAGGTTTGCAGACTGCATTGGTCAGACTAGGAAGCAGTCGGCCTCCAAGTGTTTCACCATTAAGATCTATAGAGCACCACCCTCTGATACTCTTACGTTTTCGATGGACTCTACCATTGGTTCGGACCCTCATCACTCAGAACGTATCTGGTACTTTGAGCCCCCGAGACAGTATCTCGCTAAAGAATGCCTTAGAGGAAACGTTGATGTGTTCTTTGGTCGGTATCTAAACTTCCTTATAAACCTTAGAGACTTCTTTCATTAATCTTATCTCAAGACGGTCTAACTTCCTTCTTAATCATCGTCTTGGAGAATGAGTGCAATGTATGCCTTATCCGTGCAAGAGGCCAAGAATCAGCTACCTTCGGTAGTTCCTGAACAAATTGAAACCCCTAGTGTCAGTCGAATTTTTATAGGGACGATCAAGATAGATTTCTTTGCCTGTTCAGAGCCGTACGTTTCTATTTGGATCAATCGAAAGGAAACGAAAATGGTCAGAAACGTATGTTTATCCATCTATGATGTAACTCTGTTATCTGGGCAGCCACTATTTATAGGTGGATTAGTTTACTATGAAAAAAGCTCATCAATCTCTCACTGAGAGAGATCATCCTTAAGAGAATCAAAGCCGATAAGGTTCTGGCTATTGCTGTATCTTGGGCCTTTATTAATCATTCCTCCCTGGGTGATATCATGAAAGCAGCCTTTTGGACGGTCTCATTCCACCTTTTTCCTCGTTTTACCTCCGTTCGATGGCGCACTAGAGCAAGGGCATTTATGCATTAAACCAGGTTATGTCAGTCCAGCAAGTTATCAGCAAGTCATATTCCAGTCTGCAGTAGCATCCAACTAGAAATAGACGGTAAGTTCTCCCTGACAGCTGGTATCAGACTACCTCCGAGTCAGCAACGTAATAATAGCTGACAATGTATTGTTGCCATTAAAATGTTGTTTTGGGGATACAACTAGTTCTAATTATGTAATACATACTTGCTATTTTTATTGGATTTCCTGTCCCCTCCTCGCTCTGGGGTCATTTAATCTTGATCCAAGTCAAAAGAAGGACCTTATTCCAAATGAACGGAAGTGACGAAGCCATCGGACTGGGATAGTGATATTTTTGTTCAAGATCTCCAATTACTAAATGGAGATGGGAAGTTTCACCTTGGACAGCGGACGAACCCCTGGAAAAGTGATAGCAAGGGAATAAGAATAAAAATTTCTCTTCGAAACCTATACTAAAAACAAACGAGAAGGAAATCTTGCGTTCATTAAAGTACAACAAGCACAACATATTTCAAAATTGTTAAACGAAAGTTTTATATGGAAGCACATATTCATTTTAGATATATCAACCACTAAAATATCAAATATGGAGGAAGTCTTCAACATGTATATTTTCCATAATTTGTTTTTAAAAACAATGTGCATAAATTAATTCCGGTACCATTTACTCTCACCGAGTTCCCGAAATTTACCTCTGAAGTCAATGAAGAGTTAGACTGCCCAATATTACCGACTGTATTACCTCTCTAGACTTAGGTTCTATTTGCTTAGACTATACTTGTCTCGTTCTTGGGCCATTATCAGGATATAGACTACAGTATGATGTTATGTATGACGTCATTCCAGAACGAGCTGACCCATTCATCGTTGTAGAAGTGTATTGATTACACTGTCATTTCAAGTGAAAATAATGGTTGTTTGTACAGCTTGCAATAACAGCTTGGATCTAAAACATTTAAGAGAACATTTTTTTTTTTAATTTCTTACGGAAATAGGCGTAGATAATATGGATCTCTGTTTCAGTGGCCGCTGATATCATTAACGTAGTAATTTGTCCCGAAAAAAGGCTTTCAAGGAAAAGGTGTCTTATTCCGCGAAAGTAACTTTTCCGCATAGAAACTGTATTTTGTACCAAGATTTATCTTCATGCAAAATTCACATTTTTAATAAGGACCGAACTTTTTTCACTTGGAACAAGTAATTTGTTCATCGAGAAAGGCTTGCGTCTACATGTAAAGGTGTGTTTTTCGTAACGAAACTAATATTCTTCACGAAGATTACACTTTATCAAGAAAACAGTATAAAAAAGTCGTAAAAAATTGATTGTGCCCGTAGGGACACCTTTCACAAAAAGTGACATTCATCCTGAAGATTGCACTTCTTCACCAAGGAAGTATATTTTTAGTAAAACTTTTGTATCCACATATATGAACACTTTTGAAGAAAGTTATATTCTTTATTAAAATTACACTATTTACACCTAAAAAGAAAATAAAATTTTCGCTAAGACTTTTACCATTTTCTTTATAAGTAACAAATAACAATTCTTCTTAAAGACTGCTCTTTTCTCTCACAGAAACTAATTTTTCATGAAGATTTTACAATTTACACGAAGAAAGCACTATTTTCACCACAACAGCTAAAAAAAATAAAAAATAAATAAAATAAATCTTCACGAACATCATATTAGTTACCGCTCATGTCATTAAACGCTCCAAGACATTGATGGGACCCTTACTTGCTGATAAGATAAGAGGACAATAAAAGATAAGTCAAACAAACAATAATTAGTTAAGGTAAAACGGAGCTGCCTGGGTCTAATATCTTGTGGCAAGCTTTACATTTACTGATGCTCATTTATTAAATGTCTTCATTTATACATGCATATAAAGTCAAGTTCAAGGTCAATTTTTGTTCTACTTCACTTTACTTACGGCGCTATAATTTCAAAACTGTTTGAGAGTCAGGAATGAAACCTGCAATACTCATACATCGTTATATGAAGGTGCCTCACATATCACATTGGGGATTCAGGGTTAAGGGAATGTATCTCCTTTCTGCTATATCAATTTGAAGCCATTTGAGATTATGGGATGAAACGTGGTATACATAATATGTGTTCATCACTAGAAGGTGTGTCGCATACAACATTTTCCGTTCTGTTGAAGGTCAAGGTCACACATATATGTTATAAGTTTTCCATCAAACTTTCCTGTCTGATCCATAAATTTAGAGCTGTTGGAGGTAAAGGGAAGAAACACTTATATATCAGCATTAGATGATGTGTTGCATAACACCTTTGTAGTTATATCTTTAAGGTCAAGGTCATAGGCCAATATTTTATGTTTCAGATACATTTTCCCTTCTTGCATATAATTAACAAGCTGTTTAACATAAATGGATAAAACCTGGTATACTTATATATTGTCACTAAGAAATGAATTTATGCCATATTTGGTGTTGCATATTCAAGGTCACATATCAATATTTGAAGATTCTTTTGTTTCTGCATTGCACCTTAAAGCTTTTTCGGTACAGGGATGAACCTTGTTACTTAATGTTTCTCAATTCGATGGCATCTCACCTGTTACAGTCAAGGTTATGTCTTCAGGTTTAAAGTCAATGATCAATATTATTTTCCATTTGAGCAATTTTACTCCAATGACCTTCGATATAGAGACATTAAATTTATTTTACTTTCAAAAGTCTGCTCAGTAACTCCAACTCTGTCAAGAAAATCACAGTCAGATGGTATCAATGTAAACATTTGGTGACATCACCGCAGTCGGTAATAGATAAAATATTCACCGAATTCGCTTGTTTTTCCACCAATATTTGGTTCTGCCCTAAGCAATTGTTTTAGATAATATTAGTATTGAAGGTCACTTCCAAAATCATGATTGATCACTACTTCAGGGAAAGCTAGATTTCACTAAAGAGTTTAAAGTAGTAGCCAACATTACGCAAATAATCTAAACTATGTTGTTATCACAACCCTTGTGTCTCTTTCTTACAATCGACAGAGAAAGAAAAAAGCAGTAGTCAAAATAAATTATTTCATAAAATTCAGTATCCATCTGGGAAACTTAGTAATCAATGGCTATTTTGGCTACCACTAATGTGAAGATGGAAACGTAGGGAAAAGTGTCGCACGGTTACCTATAGATCGTTCATTCATTTTGCAGTGTGTACGACCAATCCCGACACCTCCTAGCTTCTTCCCCCACCCCACATGGCCCGCTTGTAACTCACTAGCTTCTTTGTAACACTCTACTAAAGAACATAGCTTCATGTTGGTAGTATTTATTTCACAGTTTCTGTCCCTTATAATCCCGTGGGCTTCTAGTCATTGTTTAGTATTCTAACCTGTTTTGCAATACATACTACTGATATATCGGCATCATATAGCCAGTATTGTGCTGACGTGCCATTAAACCCTCTGCGTACATATATACTCGCAGAATCAAGAACAAACTCACAGAAGTTTGGACCATTTCAATTTCACTTATCGAGTACCATTTCTCATAGAATAATAACCTTCTTCTGCTAGGATTTCTTATGGTAATCTTTCTGTTATATTTCTGTTGATTGTGTTGACATATTCTGCATAATTCTAAGTCGGAATTGAAAGACCATACTCATCATTAGGGGATCAGGGGTCCAGCCCAAAGGTGGTCACAAAGTAGGAGTTACTCAGCTTATTTGACCAAGATATCAGTAGTACATATCTGACCAAATTTGGTAAACTCTCGGGGTAGGATGGGATGGGGCTAATTCCACTGCCGGCTACAAGAAGAATAATTTGATAGCCCATGCTACATTTACTTGCCGAAAGAAGGTACATGCATATGAAACTTTTAGCTTCAAGACTATCAATGTACTTTTGGTGTCAAAAACAATTACTATCCTCAATTATGTTTGTAGGTATAGTACAACACATATGATCTGGTAGCCTCTGAGTTCCAGGCACGATATTTTTTTCGGACCCTGATATGGCAGCAGTGACGCAAATGGACTGAATTTACTCGAATTTTACGTAATCAATTGTCACCAGATTGGAAAAAATAGATTTCATCCTTGCAAATTGATTTCTGTATAATAACTAAAATTATTAAACCAATTTCAAGCAAACTTGGTACATATGCTTTCCTTTGATTGCAAAAGAACTCGTGGATTTCAGAGTTATTAGTTTGAACGTCAAAACCACTGTCACCAAAATTAGATTTGGTCCCTGCATTTCATTTCTGGACAAGGATTATACATGTGTTCCCCTTATGTTGGAGTCGTATCATGTGCCATGTTCAGTACTCTTGTAACTGTTGCAAATGTTGACATTGTACCATTCACGAAATCAGTCTATATTTGTAGGTGTCTTAGAAATACACACTACTATCCTTTAAACAAAAACGATACTCCTGCTTTTTTACTGATATTTTCTCGATTCTAATAGATTGAATATAGGCCAGGACATCCCTTGTCAACCTTATGAAAAGAACAACACCTTTGATCAGCAAAACATAA
Source organism: Margaritifera margaritifera (assembly GCA_029931535.1). Classification (NCBI taxonomy): domain Eukaryota; kingdom Metazoa; phylum Mollusca; class Bivalvia; order Unionida; family Margaritiferidae; genus Margaritifera; species Margaritifera margaritifera. Next base: position 555,478 of record JAQPZY010001164.1, read on the forward strand.
ATATTATACATACATCAAATGTTGTATCAATAGTTTCAATTTTACACAATATTTACATTGTTGTTTTAACAATATTTTGCAGGTTAATTTAATAGCAATAATACAAAAGCTGACAAAATGCGAGTTGCATTTCCACAAATGGCATACGTATTTGGTGCTGCAGTAGTATGTGTCGTGGTGTACCTTTTCTATGCTCAAAATGCGCATGAGGCTAACGGTGTCTTGCCAGTTCATAATAATATCATTAATCAATCAGCACCTAAAGAACACTTCTCTGCAGAGAGAAAATCAGCCGTACATCAACAGAGCTTTGCACCGATGGTGATTCTTTCAAAGAGAAACTCAAGCTTTGATTACAAAGCAGCGATGAAGGAGCTGAATTATGCTCAAGTTGCGATGGATGATCCACGTCTAATTCAGCTAATCAGAGATTATTACATCGACCCACCATCTGTGGAGCCCTATAGACTTGACAACCCTGAGAGTTTAGAATATTCCAAAGGACAGACTCCATTTGTAGATATCCGACTAAATTACATGGTAAGTGGAACTTGGATTGTTATTGTAATTTTAATACTGAACATGCTGAATATTTTACATGACCCCATTTGTGGCCAAATATTTGCACAACCCAGTTTACTGTACTCTGCTTAGGATTTGCTTCTCTGGAATTTCTTTTAGCCAAATGCATACCATTTCCACCATATCCGTATTTCTTTTTCAGAATATGAAACTGGGAATCTATAGACCCACCTCTGAGTACGATTATTTAAAACTTACAAATACTCACTGCACGTAGTTAAATGTAATTTCATATTGACATGTATCATAGAATATAGAGATGCAATGCGCATTAGTTCTTATTTAAGTCATGAAATATAATAACAATGAGTATGAAGATCGTTATTGTTCCATGTTTTGCACTCTTAAGGATAATGATGTGTAACGTTGTTGTGCATACAGGAGAACCCCACAATAATACGCTTCCTTATAACGCGAATTCGGACATAAGACGGTCATGTCATGGCTCCCATTGTTTTATCTGATATGTCCCTTATTCTTCGACACTACTCAAAACATAGCCATGCTGACAACTAAAACAGATTAAAGCAATTCATTTACGTTTTAGAAACTTATAGCTTACAGATTAATGTTCGTAGTAAGAGTTTTACTTTACGTTTGACTGGCGTTTTGTTTATTTCCCCCCTCCCCCCCCCCCAAAAAAAAAAAAAAAAAAAAAAATTATACAGGCATTTATACGTGTTTTGATCATTATAGCGCGGTTCGGTACATAGCTTATTCATTGAATTGTATTGATTATTCTGGATATAACTTTATTGATACATAAACGCGATCGGCAGTTATGTACCCCAACTACCGTGTTATGGCGCGGTTTCTCCTGTAGGTACTTATATAGCTTGCAAAACGCAAGACAGAGCAGTCATGTTATAGTTGACCTCTCTTATGAAGGTTACATCCACACATATCCTGAAAATACTTCATTCCATAGAAACTATTGTCAATTTGCAGTTTTAATTTGTAGCTATATACATAAAAGTGTTGTTTTTGGAAAATAGAGATTTGTCCCTAATTTATGTCTTTCTCAGGTATTATTAAAGGTTTGGTTAAGAGTTAAAATTTGTTCAGGAGCTTTAAAATTATTTTGAAATATTCACATAATCTTTTCTAACACACACACACACATCTATATATATATTGTTACGACTCTATGGTCCAAGAAAAATGTAACAGAAAGAAAGTGAAACCAACAAATCAAGTAAAAAATCAACAAGCAATTTATTACTAGATAATTAAAATGAAAAATCAAAAAGTCACTTACAGTAATGTGTTTTGAAATCCTAATAATCCAATAAGAATGATTGTTCTAATCACAAGTCCTAAATATAGAATGTTCCGAATTCACGGCTGTGTCCTTGAATGTTATTATGTGCCAATGGTCTCCAAAGTCCTGATGTACTAGAAATCTTGATGTGCTGATGTTAAAATGAAGTATTCCAAAATCTCTGAATAAGTTCACTTAAATTCCAAAATCATTAATTAAAAATCCAAAATCCAAAAGTTTATGAGCACTGTTATAATCCAATGAATTTTTAAAATAATTCCTCTCTTAGAATTTGGAATGAATTTTCACAACTGTAATAGCTCTTTACAAGACTGATGGTAATGTCAAAACTGAATAAATGTCCACCAAACATGGTATATATAAAGACTGGTCACATGACAGAATGTTCTAGAATATGAGTCATCTTAATGGAATTCTAACTGTAAACAAAATCAACCTTGACCTTCAAATTGAGAAAACATATTGATCAAAACAACCTAATTCAAGGACACTAGTTAAATATGTTTTTCCTGATAAACATTAAGATTTAAGCAAATATTAAAGTGAAGAAACATTTATAATTTCCTAAAATATTTATAATATTATATAAACATCATACATAACACCTCCCCTCATAAAGAAAAAGAAAGATTTATATAATAAAGCTTTCTTTTGAATATACATCTAATACTATAATAACCAAAATTACATAAGAACATGTTTTATGATACTGGACTTAATTACATCAAGCAAAATTACATTTCTAGGCACGTGAGAGTGCGTCTGCAATCACATTGTCTTCCTGAATCAATACTCCACCAACCCCTACATCACTTGCATCAACAGATAATTTAAATGATTGGCTAACATTTGGTGCAGAAAGAACTGGTGCATTCTTAAGCATGGCCTTTAACTTGTCAAAAGATTCCTGACACTTGTCAGACCAATGAAATTTGGTTTTCTTACTCAATAAACTTGTTAAAGGTTCAGCAATTTTGGAAAAATTGGAACAAAATTTCCGATAATATCCAGCCATACCTAGAAATCGCATCAGTTGCTTTTTACAAATTGGAACTTGAAATTCAGAGATAGCTTTGACCTTAGCTTCTATAGGTTTAACTTGACCTTGTCCCACAATATGTCCTAAAAATGTGACACAAGCATGGCAAAACTCACTTTTGCTCAAATTAATTGTCAGATTCGCATAGCTGAGTCGATCGAAGAATTTTCGAATGGTTTCCAAATGATCTTCCCAGGTGTTGTTGTAGATAATGACGTCATCGATATAAGCGTCACAATTATCAAGACCAAATGTTACCATGTTCATCAGACGTTGAAACGTTGCAGGCGAATTTTTCATTCCAAACGGCATGACTTTATATTGATAAAGTCCATCTGGAGTTACAAATGCTGAAATTTCTTTTGCCCTTTCCGTCAGTGGAATTTGCCAGAATCCTTTTAAAAGGTCAAACTTGGTGACATATTCCGCATTTCCAATTTTATCAATGCAATCGTCCATTCTTGGGATTGGAAATGAATCAGTTTTGGTGACACTGTTGACTTTTCTATAGTCAGTACACATACGGAATGTATTATCTGGCTTGGGAACAAGAATACATGGTGAACTCCAGTTACTTTTACTTGGTTCTATGAAATCATTCTCCAGTAAATACTGAATTTCTTTCTTCAGATAGTTTTGTTTGAGAGGATTCATCCTATAAGGATGTTGTTTCACAGGCGCAGAATCTACAATGTCAACGTCATGATAAATTTTACTTGTTCGTGTTGGAACATCAGGAAACAAGTGCTCATATTCATGTAATAGCTGTTTTAGTTCATTTCTTTCCTGTTGTTGTAGATGTGAAAGTTTCTGGTCTAGGTTGTTCAATATTTCTGAATTCCGAAGATTGGTTATACCAGAGTCACTATAGTCTGATCGTACTCCATCGTTGATATCTTCACTGTGTGGGACAGGTACAACTAAATTAACTAAATAATTAGCTGAGCTATCTCTGTCAAAATATTCCTTTAACATATTTATATGACAAAGTTGTTTCTGTTTCCGTCTCCCAGGAGTGTTAATGATATAGTTTAAGTCATTTACTTTCTTTTCAACGGTATAAGGACCATAAAATTTAGCCTGAAGAGGATTCTGAGGTATGGGAAAGAGAGCCAGAACTTTGTCACCAGGTTTAAAACTCCTTTCCTGTGAATTTCTGTCATACCTTAATTTCATTTTTGACTGGGTAGTGTGAAGATTAGTTCTTGCTACTTCACAGGCCTTTGACAACTTGTATTTGAAATCAGAAACATAATCAAGAAGATTAATCTTCGAATCTTCATTTGAAAGAAGTTTCTCTTTCAATAATTTCAATGGTCCACGGACAGTATGACCAAAAACTAGTTCAAAGGGACTAAAACCCAACGACTCTTGAACTGATTCCCTAACAGCAAATAACAACAAATGAACACCCTCATCCCAATCCTTTTCTGTATCAAAGCAATATGATCGAATCATATTCTTCAAAGTTTGATGAAATCTTTCCAAAGCACCTTGACTTTCAGGGTGATAGGCAGAAGATTTCAACTGTTGGATGCCTAATTCATGCATAACTTGTTGGAAAATTCCAGACATAAAATTTGACCCTTGATCTGACTGGACAGATTTGGGAAGGCCAACAAGTGTAAAAAACTCCACCAAAGCTTTCACAATAGTTTTAGTTTTTATATTTCTCAGAGGAATTGCCTCTGGAAATCTTGTAGATGCACACATGATGGTCAACAAGTATTGGTTGCCTGACTTGGTTTTAGGTAAAGGACCAACACAGTCTACTATTATTCTACTAAATGGTTCATCAAATGCAGGAATAGGTTGCAGATGAGCCTTAGGTATCTTCTGATTGGGTTTTCCTACCATTTGACAAGTGTGACAAGATCTGCAGTATTTAGAAACATCACTTTTGAGTTTCGGCCAATAAAAATGATTCAAGATCTTGTGATAAGTCTTACGGACTCCTAAAGGACCAGCCAAAGGAGTTTCATGGGCTAAATTAAGAATTTCCTGTCGATATGACTTAGGAACAACAATTTGATAGCTCACTGACCACTCGTCACCAGCGGGTACATCAGGTGGTCTCCATTTCCTCATAAGGACCCCATTTTTCACAAAGTAACACACTGGAACTTGTGTGGCTTCAGTTTTACTAATAGCCCTCTGAAACAAACAAGATATCTCGGGATCTTGCTCCTGTTCAACGACAAGGGATTGTCGTTTGTCATCCTGATTAGAACAAAGAGAATGAGTTGTCAAAAGAGTATCACTGTGATCAATACCATTTGATTGATCAATACCTGAAGAAAAAGTGACCTCATCAAAAGACTGACCAATACATGTGTCAGCTAAAGGAATAATATCCTGATCAACATCACTCTCAAGAGCTCTTTTTGCCATAGCTCTAGTAACTGCACAAGCAGGGTACAAATCAGGGATTTCAGTTTCGACAGGATCAACTTTCTGATCCAAACAAGGCTTGTCAGTTACAAGTGGATTAACCACAACCTTATCTCCAGCTAGGTCATTGCCTAGTAATAAATGAACACCCTCTATGGGTAAAGAAGTCACTGCCCCAACAGTCACAGGTCCAGAAACTAAGTCTGATGCCAAATTTACACAATTAAGAGGAACATTTACAAAGCCGCACTCTACTCCCTGAACAAGAACACTTTCACTTGAAGAAGACTCCTCAGACAAAGGCAAAGTACCTGATAATAAAAGACTCTGAGAAGCTCCAGTGTCCCTTAATATTTTAATTGGGATAGGTTTGGCAGAATCACCAATAAGTGATATAGAACCTTCTGACATGAATGGTTCATAAGCCTCCAAAATAGAATCAGACTGGGGTTTGTTTGACCCAACAAATGTATTGCTTTCAATACAAGACCGTGACCTTGACCTCGTAGAAATAAGAGCATTTGGAAAAGCTCTGTCTTTTCTCTGTTGCTTATTTTTCAACTTGAAGCAATCAGAAATAACGTGCCCTTTCTTTTTACAATAAGTGCACGTAGGAAGAGATAAGGATTTCTGATCAGTCTTATCAGATGTTTGATTCCTAACAGTTGTGCTGTTGTGAAATTTGGAAGTACTCGAATGAGATTGAAATGGTTTTTTACCAGAAAACTGCTGAGAGGACGACTCATTGCCAAATGAAATTTTGTGAGTCAAGGAATAATCATCAGCCATACGAGCAGCATTTTCCAAAGTTTCCACATTCTGCTCGTCAAGATAGGTTTTAACTTCACTATGGATGCACCTCTTGAACTCTTCAATTAACTTTCTCATGCACTCTATCCCCTCCTGGATAGGTTTTGAAATGAAATTCTGAACATTAGATGCCATTGTAAATGCTTGTTGGTTTCACACAAAAAAAATTTCTCTATTTAAAAAAACTTTGCCAAAGACAAAAAAAATTCAGAGACAAAATCAATATGAATTTCAAAGATAAATTTAATATCTCTAATATGCTTTAAAGAAATTCAATCCCGGAACGACGAGCCCCCAATTTCTGTTACGACTCTATGGTCCAAGAAAAATGTAACAGAAAGAAAGTGAAACCAACAAATCAAGTAAAAAATCAACAAGCAATTTATTACTAGATAATTAAAATGAAAAATCAAAAAGTCACTTACAGTAATGTGTTTTGAAATCCTAATAATCCAATAAGAATGATTGTTCTAATCACAAGTCCTAAATATAGAATGTTCCGAATTCACGGCTGTGTCCTTGAATGTTATTATGTGCCAATGGTCTCCAAAGTCCTGATGTACTAGAAATCTTGATGTGCTGATGTTAAAATGAAGTATTCCAAAATCTCTGAATAAGTTCACTTAAATTCCAAAATCATTAATTAAAAATCCAAAATCCAAAAGTTTATGAGCACTGTTATAATCCAATGAATTTTTAAAATAATTCCTCTCTTAGAATTTGGAATGAATTTTCACAACTGTAATAGCTCTTTACAAGACTGATGGTAATGTCAAAACTGAATAAATGTCCACCAAACATGGTATATATAAAGATTGGTCACATGACAGAATGTTCTAGAATATGAGTCATCTTAATGGAATTCTAACTGTAAACAAAATCAACCTTGACCTTCAAATTGAGAAAACATATTGATCAAAACAACCTAATTCAAAGACACTAGTTAAACATGTTTTTCCTGATAAACATTAAGATTTAAGCAAATATTAAAGTGAAGAAACATTTATAATTTCCTAAAATATTTATAATATTATATAAACATCATACATAACAATATATATATATATATATATATATATATATATATATATATATATATATATATATATATATATGTATATATATATATATATATATATATATATATATATATATATATATATATATATATATATATATACTCTGTTTAACAGGAAGGTGGTTTCTTTGTGGAAGCAGGCGCTCTCAATGGGGAAAAAGGATCCAACACTTTGTTCTTTGAGAAGGTCAGGAAGTGGAACGGACTGCTTATAGAGCCTGATCCTGCGACTTATGCTGTGTTGAAGTCTAAGCATAGGAAAGCATTTACCATCAATGCCTGCCTGAGCATAAAAAACCATTCAGGCGTGGTATGTTGCTGAAAGTTTGCAATTGTCCTTCACTTGTTTTATGCCGCAGACATATCTAGGGAGGGGACATTTAGTGTTGCCAATTGTCTCTCTGTCTTTCAGCTTAACATTTTTTCAATTACTTCCTGGAGCAAAACCAAATTTGGTACGAATCTTTCTTTTCACTATTTTCTTGCAAAGTCTGACAGAGTTACTGGCCCTTGTTTGATTTAGAATATTGCCCTTGCATAGTGAACCAAGCTTTCGTTAGTTGCACCATGTTCGCTTGGCAGGGCACTCATGTCATATGCAGTCTTCTCGTTATCTTTTCAGGTAGCTGGCTCAAAATTAAAAGTACAAGGCTAAGTCAGTGCAACAATATAACAAAAGATGTTACAGTGTTGTAGATGGCTACAATGTTAAAATTTGTAACAATAGAAGCATTTTGAGCCGTCTGCCAACAGTTAATGTGGACTCATTTATTGCTTAAAACAAGTGTTCTGGGAAAAGTCTTAGTAATATTAGGATAATGCAAGCGTAACTTTGTGTCATGACAACCATGTTAAAATGAACAACAGAGACCGCCGTGTCTCCTTATATGTCTGAATTACATTAACAGGCAAAAGAAAAATAAAACATCGGGGTTGTGTGAGGGGGAGGCGGGATGTGGAATGGGAATAGATTGAGCTGAGGGCATTGGGAAGAGCATGCGATCTTGCATCTGTGAGTGCAGACATGTATGCATAGATGCAAGCGTATGCACAAGTATAACCAGGTTGTAATTGATAATCAAACCAGAACCTAGGAATAAAACAAATGGAAACGAAAACGAGGCTCTTAAAAAAACATGCCAATTCACACCTTCAAGGTAAATAAAGGTAAACTTTATATCAGCAAGGAAGAAAGCTGTAGCATAAATTGTTGGGTATATTGCTATGGGCACATTATGAAATCATAATTGTTTTATTGTCAACACTGGTTCGAGGGATGGGATCAAACTGTGTCTTGACGTAAACCATCCACTAGTGGTACAGTTTTTATTGCATTTTCTCGAGACTGATATTTGCAGATACAGATAAGGCAGGCCGAGTCTAGCACAGATAATGTTTGTATACTTTCCTTATACTTTGATAGGAGCGTTCGATATTATTGCCTGCGTGTTGGAATGAAGCCAGCTTAGTAACGTCGGTCTGTTGTAACTTAAACGTTGTAGGTCTTGCGGACCACTGAATTCGTAACTGTTACTCAAGGGCAAACATACCGATATATTGATTGGTTAAAAATGACCATTCACATCACATTTGACATTTTTACTAAGACTTGTCATGGTTGACTTGGATGCCGTATGTCTATTTGCGATCAATTAAAATGTTAGTGCGATCCGAGGAAATCCATGTGCCTTTCAGAGATGCTTCATGATGTGGCGATTTTTAGAAAATGTAAGGGGATTCGATCCCCAAGAAAGGCAAACTGATTACGTGAGAGAGGCAATTCAAACAGAATATTTATTCTTGTGTAACAGCTTCTCTAATGCTCTAAATATGTTGGATGGAACGAGCGAAGACCGCTATAGAGTGAATGCGACAATAGATGAATTTACAGCATAATATCAGACTTCAACCAGTTCAGTTGCAGTCGCATTAAATAAGTGAATTAGGTCTTACTACAGCCATTCATACTTGGAATGCCGCTTCAACAGCAGAAAGACTTCCAAAGTTTAAAGGCTCTGTCTATTCCCATAGTCTACTTTGAACGTTCAGAGGATGACAATGAAGCTTTTCTGCCTGATCATCACGATCAGGCACCAGCAGACTTTCAGGCAGAGCTAGAGGCAGAAAAGAATGATGATGATTATGGCGATGAAAATAACGACGACAATGATGATAATGATGATCACAGTGATTATGACTCTAACTACAGTGCTGTCTTTAATGAAAAACTATTCGATGCAGCCAGTGACTTGAAGGAAACCAAAAGCTGGTCCTTAAGGCTAGAACTTCTCGCTAAAGTCTCCTCGGGATGTAGCAAAAAAAAATAATGAAAAAGTGTTAAATGAGTTTTATATTTGTTATTTTTGTCCAGCATGGTTACATTTACATAATTTAGTGAATATATTAATCTTGCCATTTTATCCCATTCGAATCGTGGAAATTTGGTCAGAAACATCTGGGTCTTTTGGCGGTCCAGCTTCAATCAAACGTTTTGGGTCAGTAGGTTTTTCCGTTTATTTCAAACACTGTGTGATAAAAAACAAACATTTCTTTAAAGTAAATTATAGAGAAATTTTGTCTCAATTTAAGTTTCAATCTTGAACATTTATTAACCTCGCACCCGTTGCTCCTATACAATTCTATTGCGTAATTCGCAAGTGATTCGATGTTAACCTCACTAAAGTTTGAGCAAACATTACATTCCTCTGATACTTGTGCGGAAGTCACGCAGATGTGAAATCATGAACACGTTAAAGTAGAGAATAGTGTAAAAGACTGGCGAAAGATTAAAACATAAGTAGAGATTTTAAGGAAATTATTGAAATTCATATGACTCACTACCGCATATAACCAAAATCAATGATGTTTGGCAATAAATGAATAAAAATGAAAAGCAAACCAAAAATAAAATCATGCACATTGTTTAGAATAATTCTCATGATACTGTGCAGTGCACTAGGCGATCTTGGCATTTATAAAGTACATTTTCTAACTTTTTGTTAGTCACAAACAGAAATCCAGTACACCAAAAATGTATTTTGTCCAAATGTTCAACATTTATTCCAGAAGGATAACTGTTGTGAACAGAGACATCAAATGGGGTGAAACCCTTTCAATATCGCTCTAACATAATACATATATTTTATTAATCTTTTGTCGTGTTCTACTTGATATTTGTCGCTTGTATATCTTCCTTATAATAAGCTAAGTCAAGAGTAATTTTTTTTAAAAAGCATGATTTTTATATAAAATTCTTTACCCTTATGGATTGACAGACCTTTTTCCTGTCTTTTATTTCATTTGCTTTCCTTGTTTTACTTTTATTTTCCCGATATCATCTAAAAGTATGGTATGTTTCAGTTGTTGTCTGACTCTATGCATAAAACCCTACTCATCGTTAAGAAGGAATTTAGATAATTTGATCACTGTATTAAACTTGGAACAAAATTAGGAATGTGCAGTATTCGCCATATCCTTGACAATACTTTCCGGTCAACCACAGTTATATGGTAGATCCATATTTTCTGTGCCTTTGCTGCTGAAAATAATAGAACTTTTTCCTGTTTTTACTCTCAAGTTGTGATTCTATTCAACATATAAGAAACGTTATTTCATTTTTAAAAAAGTATATTTCATCAATACAGTTCTTTAGTATTGGATGGTAGGCTTATTCGGCAACGACATCACACATATCAGGAAACAGAGATTTAGTCAAGGGAGATAAGGCAGGCAGTAATTTTAAACTTCGTTACTGTCCATTACGTTTAGCACTCAGTTTCGGCAATTCGGTGGGAATGACGTGTGCCGGAAAAGTAGAGTTTTAATTTAAATATATTGGTCCACAAAATTCATAGAAAATATAGATTTTGAAGAGTTTCTCCATATTTGACGTTTAACATGTCATTGGTCTGTATTTATGGAAGGAACATACAAATGTTTTACAGTTTTATTCTGCTCATTTGGGAAAGATTGTTTCAGGAGAGCGAGTGACTGGATATCAATAACTGCGACATGCTTCTTTTCTTTAATGTTGCTATGGAAATCTTCATCCCAACATGAACTTCACTGATTGAGAAAAAAGAGTTACGATCCATATGTGTTTGTATTATTTCTGAATTAAAGTCTCTTCCTGGTTTTATCAGTACGATTTAAATGCGTATGTTAGAATAGCACCAAGAGATCTGATACAATGAAATGTTCGATCAGACATAAAGACATGGTTGGGTATGACAGAAGGATGAACAAAGCTGTTTCGTTTTATCTCCAACTGAAAATAAACTATGAATAGGTACTGACTGGCCAGGTTAATAAACAGACCTGGCATTACACCTGTACAAACCCAAGCTAGGTGGTTTAAAACCCTGTGTATAAGTTTGAACAATTACATGCCTTGAGTCTGGATTTAAATTGAATGCATGTTGGTGAAATTGGGAATAGTCTTAATAATATATGTGGATGTATACAAATATAAGCAGAAATGCATTTATTCGTTTTAAAGAACTCCAAATTTACATAAAGGTTTACTGAATCAGAGATTTATCCAAGGTTTCTTGATAGAAAAGTCTTTCTCACACATCTTTACCTTTTTTTCTAAATGAGGTTATACTGTTATGCTTATCACAGTCTGTATGTGGCAGCTTGATGACATCATTATGTAATAAGGCACATTGTAATGACATACTATAATCACGACATTAGTATTTACAGTTAAAACAAGTAAGTTATGTAGTGGAATATAGTTCTATTTTTTCTTTCACTGTAAAGAACAAATCTTGAGACCATTATTCTCGTTGGACACTGAGACAAGGAAATCGTAATTTTAGAATTATGTTATTTGTCTTCTAACCTCACAAAAGACTAATAGAATCTTCCCCGTGTATGTGGGCAGGATGTGAAAATCTAACTCGAGGGGACAAGATTGTTATCAGGGACGAGACATGCCAAGTCCCTGGTGCAAATATTACTCCGTAAGGGTTAGACTTTCCTATATTGTCCACACATGTAGTGAACAATTTTGTTCTTGCCGACTACATTCATTCTTTTCTTTGGTCGAAACATTGCTGAATATTAAAAGTATGTACAATTTTCATTTGGCAATATTTGCATTGATGACTTCAAGGGAATGACGTCACAAAGATAGCACATGGAGGTATCTACTCTGATATGACTGATTTCTCTGTTTCAAAGAAAACCCAAGGATAACTCTGGTGGATGAGAAAACTAATTTAACCCCTCAAGCGTGATGTTCTCGTCTTCGTGCCAACCCAACACATATTATGTTAGAATTATGTTTCCCAAAACGAGTTTCAAAAAAGAGTTAATATCTTGCTTTCTGTACGTTATCTACTGCTAGAAAATAATAAATATTTCATTTTGGTTGCATGCAACAAGTTTCAACGAATTTAGTTTTTGAAAGCAAGGCATTCTTTAGGAATTTGCATGGCCACATATCTGCAAAAACTCCAGAATTGTTGCCTGAATTTGTTAATTAGCCAAAACGTGTAAAATTGATCGTGTCTAAACTTTTTTAATGTATTCTTTAACAAGTAAATGTAATTATATTTACAATATAATGCTAATTATGTTTCTTTATCTTTCTAGGTTACTTTTAACAAAGGATTCAACCTTGGGCGGATCTATGACAATAAAGAAGCTAGGGATTGGGTAAAAAAGCGTGCAAAAAAGCTTGCAATCAATACAATCCAGGTTCAATGTTTTCCACTATATTCTCTTCTGTTAGCACTCGGCCAGACCACTGTGGATTTTTTCAGTCTTGATATTGAGGGAGATGAACTGCATGTGCTTCAAACAATACCATTTGACAACTTGAACATTAAAATGATGACTGTTGAATTTGTCCATAATGTAGGTGGAGACCGCCCTCTGAGGTCATTTGTTGAGTCAAAAGGTTACGATTCATTGCTAAAAGTACAGCGCTTTAATGGAGGAGTGAATGATATTATATTTGGACAGAAAGGGCTGACTCATTAGGTACATTTATGTTTAAAAGGAGCTTTTCCCTACTGATTCAACTTCTAAACAGTAGGATCTTGCTGAGAATTTAATCTGTAACTAGGAATTTAAATGCCTTCATAATCAGTGTTAAGAGTATATTAAGGTATAATTTAGCAAGTCTAAAGTATGAAATATGGGGAAGTTTAGTTTGTTCTTCGTTTATTTTCATGACGTTGCCAAATAATGCATGCACTAATCGATTGTACAGTTTAAAAACATGCAATAAATGACAACACTTTATGAAACCTGAAATTTATTAAAGTTTCACATGCATTAATTTTACCATATCTTAATGTAGTGTTTCTTAAATCATAAGAAGGATGAATGTTAAACAATATGTAAATTTTAGTGCATTAGAGAAAAATTCCCAATCGTTTAGATAATATACTGTATACGGAAAGAGTGTATCATTTAAGCAAGCTAGGAGGGGTAGATTTACTTTTCATCTCAAGGTCAATATCAGGGAATTATGTGCGCGCGCGCGCGCGTGTGTGTTTGTGTGATTCCTCGTGGCCTCGTTTTTAAAAGTACTTGCAAGTTATTCAATTCTATAGACAAATGTAAATCATTCTAATAGCGAACCCATTTTTGCAACTGTCCATTTCAAGAATTTTGAAGCATTCCAGTCATATTTGTCGTCCTACAAAAAGTGACACGTATTTAAAAAGAAATACATGGTATAACTTGCTTTGTCATCAGTTTTATGATATTTAAAACATTGTAATGAATGATTATGTATTTTATATATATACATGTACAAGGTTGTTCCAGTGAAGCTACTCTTTCATTTCCCTAAATCAAAATAAATAGATCCAAGCATGTGCCCACAACTTATCACTAGTGCTATTAAAATAATTTGCAACAATAAGTTTGAACACAAGCAATGTACTTCTTTGAGATGGTACGGAAAATTCATTCTTAAGCTTAATATTAGTTTTGCAATTTATATCAGTTTGCTTTCACACATTTCTAACTTTGTGAGAATTTCATCAAACAAAAATGTTCTTCTCAGCTGTATCAAAATCACTGGCAAATCAAAATTCCTCTCTATTCTAAAGATGTTAGAATATTTTGCTATAGAATGGTCCGCAAATTACATAAAACATACTTTTAATATTTCATAGATATTATAGACTAATTTTTTAAAACTTTTTGCGATGTCCTGATCTTGGGAAATTAAAAACAAAATGTTGCTTTCAGTGTCAGTTATGTTTCTGTATAGCTGTGTTTAACAGCGGTATTATTTGTGCCCTCCAGATCATGGATTATACACAGCTACACACAGCTGTCCTTCCTAGAATAATGCAGTCAACTTTTAATATTATTTTTCAATATTGTTTTAGCTGAAGGAGACATTTATTTATTCACATGGTTTGTACAACATTGAAAAATTCTTGAATTTGAATCGTTGCCTGAAAAAGATCTTGAATTTTAAAACAAAAAAAACTGGTTTGGAACAGTCCTTGAATTTCTTGAAAAATCCCTCTAATTTTGCCCAACATTCCCTGAATTTATCTTGAGAAAAACAAAGGTTAAACGGAATAAAATATAGAACTTTTTAAATGAATATCTTTATCTTCTTTACGTATTGTCCAAATATAATGAATAAATAAAATAAGATAAAATGTGGTCGATCAAATAACACACAACTCCGGTAGTTACCAATGTACAATATGCAAAAGGTTCAATTTTCGTAAGACAAAATACTACTTGAAAACGTTTGGAAGTCCTTGAAAACTGCAAGTTCCTAAAGAAAGCCCTCTCCAGGGCTATAAAAAAACATGATTTACACATTATGGTAAATGTTCATTTACTTCATAAATCTCCGAATGTAATCATCATTACTTGTATACATTTTTTTAATTATTCTGTTTTATTATTTTTGGTGGTATTTAATAGTACCACGGGTATCATCTGAGTTTTCAGTTTAACAGAGTGATTATGTTGTGTTTTTAGCTCGCCTCTGTGAAGAGCAAGAAAGCTTATTTACTTTTCCGGTTTTGTCATTGGCATATATATATGATCATCAGTTACTAATATATATATATATATATATATATATATATATATATATATATATATATATATATAGCTTTACACTACATTATTAACGATTCATAGATCCAAGGCAACAGTTTGAAATGGATTTCATGGCACCTAACCCATTGGTAGTAGCCCAAAGGGGGCTAACTTTGCAAAAACAGGATACATTCTTGCTTCAGTTTCTGCATTTAGCTCACGACAATATAAATTTTTGCACTCTGTATATATATACTGTTGTACCTTGAACCAAGTAACTTGATGAGGGATTTAACTTGATAAGTGTTACACCTTTATTACAAAGTAGGGCACTATGACTGATATTTTACGCTTTGCTGACTTTGATTAAATCTTGTGTTTGAAGTTAATTTCTCAAGCACTGTGGCACATATTTAACAGTTTGCTATCCTTGGTTACATTTGTGAATTTAGCTCATGATTAGATAAATATTTTGCATGCTATATATACAGTGAACATACTGTCCTATCTAGAATCATAATACTTGGTGAGGAAATGCATCTTGATCAGAACTACACCCTTTATCCCAAAAGTAGACCACTATGACCCATGTTTTATGATATGCTGCCTTTCTTACATTTTATGATTAAAGTTAGACACTTTTCATGTTATAACCATGACACTTGATGAAGTTATGCATCTTTATCAGTATCACAGCCTTGCAGCAAAAGAAGGCCACGGTGACCTTTAGTTTACATTTTTACTGGCTTTGGTCAAGTTTTCGCAGTTAGCTTATGAGCACTTGTTGTTTTGTTTTTTTTTTCAAGTTTTTATTCTGTATGCTTGCTATCCTTCGTAGAATTATGAATGTTGGTGAGGGGTTGCATATTGATAAGTACAACATTCATAATACCGCGAGGTCTATGTGACCTGTTTTTCACCCTCCAGTGGCTATTGAAATTTCACGTTTAAATTTTATTTATTTTGGAATACAATAATTAAAGAATAAAAACTTGCTGGTTGGATTCTTCTAAGTCGGTATTATTAGCCTACAACAAAAATTGTCAGTTTGACTTATATTTCATTATTTACTGGTTTTGGTCGAGTTTTTCCATTTACTTGTGACAATGTAAATTTGTTAAAATTGTTCATAGTACAATCCTACTTTTATCTTGAAACTTGCTTAGGTGATACATCTTTAAAGTGCTACATTATTGCCCCCCCCCCCCCCCAAAAAAAAAGAAGGTCTCTGTGACCTATAGTTCATGCTTCATCGACATATTTTACATTTTGTGTGTCAATTTGTTTGACACTGTTCATCTTCAGAGTCAGAAAAATTGGTAATTGGATGCATCCCTGTTTAAGCTTCACTCTACAGCCAAAGAAGGTCATTGTTGCCTATATTGTATGATTTAGTGACTGAGGTTAAGCATTAATGTTTAGCTCACGACCATGTCCAGTTTTGTGGAAAAGAAAACAATGTTTGTATAAAGTCATTATAGTACCTCTCCTTCAATATTATCAAGAAGAAAAGATGGAGGTTCTAAATTATTGTTTTATGACTTATATGTCCGGTCACATAGGCCAATATGTCCAAGATCAAGGTCACTTTAATCTGAATTACTTTTCTGCATCACAATTAATGTTTATAATTGCTACTGCAGACTACAAAACAAATGCCTTGCAGATGTGCGGTGTGTAATTGGTGATTACATTCTGGTTTAACAATGATTTTAGTCTTCAAATATACAAGTATCGTGTTGTAAAAGAAAGTGATGACTAGTGTTGAGAACCAGATTAAATTTCATAATTGATCATCAGTTACTGATAACCAATCAATGATACTTGATAACTTTGTCCTCGTGATATCTTGCAAAAACCAGGGTTTTTAAAAAATAGTTTTAAGTCCAAAACCTCCAGAATATTAATATGGAACAGAACTAAATTTTGTCCAGACTGGATCACAGAAATTGTTATTCATTAATTGGTCAATACACTAACCCTTTTTCGATACTAGACCAAATTGAGTAATCAAACCGGCACTAGTGATAACCTTCTTAGAAGCTCTTTACCCTGAAAATTAGGACGAGTTTCTGTTCTCAGTTGCTTAAAAACAATGTTATTTTAATGTATAATTAAAAGTACAGACCATTGAAATTTTCAATGCCTTATGCCTAAGTGAAGCTCATTTTGACATAATAAAGCAAATATCTAGATGCAGATAACCTTTCGAGAAACAGAAAATATGCGACTATCTGTAACATGCTTAGGCAAGAGAAGTGAAAAGTTCATCGGGCAAGTAAATATATGAGCAAAAAAGGGCAAGGAATCTTTCAAAAACAAACGTGAAAGCCTGAAGTATTGCACTGTTTATATTTTTAACATGTACATTCTGGTATAGAGACAAAGGAAGAAAATTGTTTCTAAGATTATAAAATGTTTAATGTGAACATGAATGACAGTTTTGGGCATTTTAGCTACAAAAATATTTTCACTTTTGTATGTTAGTTTTCTTAAATATTCAGGATGCAGTTAATCAAATAAAATTTATAGTAGTAATGTTAAATTTCAGATGTTACAAAAAGACTTATTGTTTGATTGTAGAGACAATATTTTTTTTTATCATTCTTTATCACAATAAACTTCCCAAGTTTAATAATCATGTAAATCTTTGTTACTGCCTCTGGTAAAGTCCTACTGAGGCAATGGCATTTATTTCCAATTAAACAATTAATTTACACTAATTTTGTAGAAAAGTAGAAATATTTGAAACAAAGCTAATAGAGTAGAATCTGTCTTAGGAGACTAGCCTTTTTGCTAATAGTAAGTAGTCTTTCAAGAGCTGTAGTCTTAAAGAGGTAATTATATTTATTTAATTATATAATTGATCCACACATTAATGAGACGTGTTGACTCTAAACGTTACTTATTTGTTAGAGACACCAGAATTGAGAACGTGAAATATGAAAAACTCCTATGTATGTATGTATGTATGTATGTATGTATGTATGTATGTATGTATGTATGTATGTATGTGTATGTATGTATGTATGTATGTATGTATGTATGTATGTATGTATGTATGTATGTACTACTATTATTATTATTATTAAGAACCAGATCTTGAAACTCTGACTTTTAGTTTTGATTTTGGGTTTTCACTCTGAGCCAATGAAAATTAACTTTACAAAAGTAATGTAATTTGTGATACAAAATTTCAAGCTCAGATTCAAGCTCAAAAGTTGTATGATTTCCATACCATGCCGGAAGATCGTAAAACTGTGAGCTTCGGTTTAAGATTGAGTTTCCACTATCAGCCAATCAGATGCAACCTTTCAAAAGTAATATAATTTTGTGATTGGTCAAAAAAAAATCTCAGGGTCAAGAGTTTTATAAATTCCTGTCCTGGTCTTAGTCCGGTTTCATCGTAGATCAAGTTGGGCATAATTGTATAACTAAGATAATATGTAGACCTTTCAGAAGGCACTGTAAAATGTGGACCTAAAATTCTGAAGTCAAATTGCAATTGGCGTCCGTTATAAATTTTGCACAATGTATTAGTAGCAGTAAAAGTCATGTTACTCGTGTTCATTATATTTAACAATACTTTGCTTAACAATAAGATATTGTGCATACCACACATTTTGATTCATAAATATTGCATTTAATCTTAAAAAGTCATTGAATGTCAATCGACTTTTGGCTCTACTGGTCACTGTCCAGAAGAGCTTATGGGATGGTCTGTTGTCTGTCGTCTTTCATCTGACGTTCTACACCCGTCCACCGTCCGTCTGTCCGTTAGCACAAGTTTGTTATCGCTACAGCTCCTAAACTACTTCGAGGATTGCCATAAAACTTTACAAATTCATTCATTCTAAAGTCTCAATGGACCTAAATGAAAATGGTGTCCTTCGGGTGTCTAATATATATCTGCATCTGAAAATTTTTATTATCGCTCATTCTCCTTGATCAATGGTCATATTGACATAGGAGTTTCAAAAAAAAACTTTTTATGATGTCTACTTGGTTATAAATGAAAATGGTGCCGATTTCACATCAAATAGGGCCGCCTGTGGCAGCACTTTGGAAAATCTTGTTACCGCTACTCCTACACATAAGGTCATACTGGCATGGGTTTCCACCAAGGGACTTCTTATGATGTCATGCTGGTCCATAAGGAACATTTTGCCGATCTTACATTCAATATGATCACTACGGCGAGCCATCTCGAATATCAGTTTGCTGCTCAAGAATATCAGAGATAGTTTCAACAATCAGCAGTTAAAGAAAACAAATCTTGGATTCCTGGAAATGATTCTTGGACATTAGAACATCACTCTCTTCGGGGGACTCTTGTTTAAAACACAAATCACCCTAGAAGTCTGACATTCTTCAAGTTAAAACTTAATTATGTCTGTTTATCTTGTTAATGGAATGTTTAAAGTACGTTTAACTTCTTTTTAATTATGTAGGCTCAAGGAATTAATGCATATCACTTAAACTTTTTTTCTCCTTGAAATCTAGGCAATTGTAGATCTTTTCTTCCTATTAGATAATAGAATATGTCCCTTAAAGGAGTAAATTGGCTTCAGTGCAACTGATATGATTGCTTGGAGTTATCTCCCTTGTTCACATAGCTTGAGCAGTCAAGGGTATCCCAGTGCGAATTGATTTCCCATAGATTTTAATGTTAACGCTTTGTTAAATAAATGTACCGTCTGCCTTACATTGACAGTGTATCGTATACCGTCCAGCAGATCACCCCTTTACTGATCAATTGTGACCTCGAAAACATGGCACTTCATGACACTTAAGAGAGATAAATCCACCAGACTTAGATCAGGATGAAAAACTAGAATTATATAAAAATAAATTCTCACTTTTATAAAAGGAATTATAAAAATTCCCAAAAATAAAACAAAATTTCCCAAAATAAATAGATATGATTTAAAGGTAGCAAGGCAATCGGCTTTCTTTATTAATAATTCATACCTTTGTTCTCATGATACCTTGCAAAAACCAAGACTTTTTAAAAAAATAGTCTTAAGTCCAAAACCGCAAGAATTTTAGTATGAAACAGAACTAATTTGCCGATTTTCTAATTATAATTCTAATTGGAGAGAAAATACCATTGTTTACAACCTTTGTATCCTACACTGCCGACAGACAGTGGTATTCATTTCTTGTTGACAAAGATCATCGAAATTAAGAATTATATGGTTAAAGAGAGCAAACATTACAGCGGTGTTAGAAACAAATATCAACAGATAAAATTGGAACTGAGTAGCGGTTGTCATGGCTACCGTTTCAGCTGCTGGTTTAGGAGTCGCAGGAATAACACACAGGATTTATCATTCCTCTGGCTTTTAGAATGTTTTGTGGAACTTTATTGAAGTTTGTTGCAAAAGCTTTGAAGGAAAAGTTGGTATACAGAAAAGTTTTAAAACACGATAAGATACTAACTTTTGCTATAAGTAATCTAACCTATATTGACGACATGATAAGGGAGTCTATGCGTGATAATGAAATTAATCACGCGGAATTTAATTTGATAGTTGCTGAGTATAACAGATACAATCGGATTAAGAATGTACTCAGGAAGAAAATAACAGATAGTCAATATATTAAGAGCTAAAATCGGTTTATTAAAGGAGGGAAAGAAACTTGAAGAGAAAATTTTGAGAAGCTTACAACACACAGGATGTATATTATGAAAACGTAAGTAACACAAATAAGTACAAAGCACGTTAAAGGATTCAACGTAAATGCAAATTCTATACTTTTAGTTGTTTTAATTTGAGCTGTTTTAATATACGGAAAGCTATATTACTATAGAAAGATTACCTAAGGATATATATATATATATATATATATATATATATATATATATATATATATATATATATATATATATATATGGAAAGCTATATTACTATAGAAGGATTACCTAAGAAAAAATCTATTTTATTAATCAATCCAATTTTGCCGGTTTGTTTTGAATGTCTGTGTCATACAGTTTAAATATAGACTGCATCTTGTCAAAGACCTGTGATGTGATGTGATGTGTGTGATGCCAGAAGTAGTGACTAGATAAACATTTGCTGCATTGTGAGGTTTTAACTGTAAAGCTCTTGAAGTTCTTGCACAGTCAGCAGCTGCTACCGAAACGTCAGAATTTACATGATGATCAGGACAGCGCAATCATAAATGTGATGAAGAGAAGAGAGTGAGAAAGTGTCAAAAAGTAATGGGAAGACGAATACAAATGGCTGAAATATGACCAAGAAAAGGATGTGATGCTTTGCACTTTCTGCGCTGAATGTTCTGCGAAATACGAAAGTGCACGGATCAGTGAAATTTCGGCAGGATCAGTAAAAATGTTATTACGGTGATCCTGTTGATTAGTTTAAAAAATCCTAAATGAATAATTTGTAAGAATGTTATTTCATGTTCAATGTTAAAATCAATATTTGTAATTTTAAACAATAGTAATCTTATATCAGGGTTTATGAGTATTTCAAGAACTTAAAAGAATTTTATCATACATAAGCAAACGAGTAGCAATTAAAGCAGTTGTTTAGAACTGATCAGCCAAGACTGAATTGTATTGGCTTTCCTGTACTATTACAATGTCTTCTCCGTGCAATCAGCAACACGAGTTTACGAGATAAAATATTCATGAACGGTTGTTAGTCGGTCATGTTAAGAACATATTTACTTCTGCTTACATCATATCAGTTATGTAGAGTCAATGATAAGATACGTTGTAAAAGTGGCTGAACATTTGAATAGTTATTTAGGTTTGAAAAATTTATTTTACGTTCCTCGGAGGGAAACAGCTTGATCTTAAAATTTTCAATTTATGGTTCTTCTCAACCATCCAAACCCTTTTCCCAGTATTTGGTGTGGTCATCCTGCGACTGAAGATTAATCGATAAGATAATAGGTTATCTATTCGTCCTGAATCACAACATGATCTAGAGACAGTAAAATGAGAATTTCATGGTCTCCTTTCCACTTATCTGATCAAAATGACATAAATCACTATAACATTGTGGTGTCACCCTCGCCTAATAAGATAAATTTATAGTGTGTGTGTCAGTCATAGTTCCATATCGACCCACGGCATATGTAGCGAGCCGAAACAGGATTTTGAACAAGTACCTCTTGCTGATGAACGAGTTGCTGCCCGTAGCAAGCGAAGTCAATTGACCAATGAGAAAATTCGTTACGTGACCTGGTTGGTATTCAATATACCAACTACCGTGATGCCTTGACTCGAAAGAAAAGTTATGTGTGAAAGGTTAAATTGGAAAAACTTGCGATATGCTTCGTTGTCTACGGAGGCCGTTTAGGTTTTCCAAATTATCTTCCAAAGTAAATGTAATGAGGAATCGGACGGGATCAATATCTTTCATCCAATTAAATATTGTTTCAGTCAGTTACATATGTCAAGGATCGATGTGGAACGAAGAGGATCGACAGCCCTTATAAGATGGTATGCCAACACACTCTCCCTCTCACTCTCTCTCTCTCTCATTTCGTTATGCATATTTTTTACAATGTTGCTTTTACAGGAAAAAAAGTTAATGGAAGAAGTTTTATGGATGCAATAAATTTTAATTGGCTTTGAATTGTTTCCCAAGAATTTTTTTGAAGAAAAAATAGATTTTGTTACCCTTTGATACAAGAGTGATATACAGTTTACTTAACACTCCCCATAACTCTATGCAAATACGTTAGAGACTAGTTTTCCGGCAATAATGCTGCTTGTAATCTGATAGGAAAGGTTTTGACTAAATTTGTTCACAACGACTGCAGCCAGTTTCTAAAAATGGTCCTATATTCAAACTATCGCATCTTATCAGGTCTATTGGACTATATAGAAAATAAGTCAGTAAACCCCGCCCGAAATCTCCTTCATTTAGAATAAATTAATGCACAGTACCAAGTTCTATATAATGTTATTGCCTATGATTCAGATGTTATAAACTCGTGATTGCACTGAACAGCCGGAAAGTGCTTTGGAGTTTTGCCAATCTAAATATCCATCTTGATTTATTATCTTTGACTAATACTTAGCAACACTGCCGTGTCATAGGTATAAAACATTTTGCTGGAAGAATGAGACAGAACATACATGGCTTTATAGCAATACCCTCAATAGTCCATACGAATTCTGACGTAGTGTTCTTTTCTTAAGGAAACCTTTAAAGAGGAATTTAAAATTTTTAATATCTGAGGATGCTTGAAAATTATTAGGCAGAGAATCTACAGTTTGTTTTAGCTGTTGCATACCTAAAATATTGTAGCCCATACCTGGATGTTCTTACGTTTGGAATTTCCAATGTGTTTACATATCTGAAGAGTAAGAGGATTGTTTTTTAAACTACCAGAGCATTTAAGTATGTTAGATATTTCTTGTTTAAAAGTTTGAAAACTTCATGTGCCATGGTCTTTATCCATAGGATGTGGAGAGTTGAAACATTTGTAAAATCAAAGAGTTTAGAGTAAGGTTTCTTGAAATCATTAAAGACAAATCTCAGAGCTCTTTCGTGGAATTTTTCACGTCTGTTCATATTAGTGAGACTGCTGAAATGCCAGGATAGTTGACAGTAATTGATGTTTGTCATTGTGAAAGAGTGGTACACAACCAGTCATCCGTTAGTTGTGAGGTATTTTCCAATTCGTTTGAGCACATCTAATTGTTTTGATGTTTTTTGACAAAATTCAGTGATTTGCTGACTAAGGTTTAGCATAAAGTCCAAAGCGACTCCCAGTAGTTTTACCGAATCTTCACAAGATATATTAGTCTCGATGGATGAGAAAGTTTCAAGTCGTTTGTTTTCTTTACAATTGCAATAGCATGGAACTTGTCAAGGTTTACTTTCATTTCTTTATCAGATGGTTGGCAGGTAAGTACTTGAAATTTCTCACATTCTTATACTCAAATGAGAATACACATCGGTTACTGTGCAGCAGGCGAGTTGAAAATGTCCTTTGCATGCATCGTTATTTCTATCGCTCTGAATGATTAAGATGTATTAGCAAGAGAGTACGTCTTATTTCTCTACTCGGAAAAAAACTTTTCTGTGTGACTTGAGAATCGAACAGGATTGCACGTTTCATTCAAACACACACACACACACACACACACACGATGGTGAAATGCAGAGTTATTTGTTTTGGGTGCAGCTCTGAAAAAACCTAAGTATAATAGCATACAGGGACATATTGATATATGGATAAGGCCACATTGATACACCTCGACCTATAATGTTGGGCACGCATTTTTATGTAAGAATAAATGACTATATAAAAGTATATGTTTTAACGAGAGATGCTCAGTCCTTATGCACTTAAAACACAACGCCGCAAAGGCAAAGAATGTACATATTCTAACTAATTTCAGTCGCTTGAGCAGGGTGTTATCTTTTAAGGACTCACCTCGAACATCAAGTTACGGTTAAGATTACTTCCCTGCAGTCGCATTCGGGGGTAAATGTACAAGATGACATGAGCTATCTCACTCTGTAGGGTAAAATGTCGCAGAATGTGGGGAATCTTACTCTCACTTTATAAGCATAAAGGGGGTCATTGTATCCCGAGCCCGAACAACCCTCTCGAAGTTTGATACAAGACCCCTCCCAAGAAAAAAAAAAAAAAGATAAACAAAAACAAAAACAAACAAAACAAAATAACAAAAAATATATAAAACAACAACAATAACAACAACAAAACATGGATCATTGCTATTCTTGCATAAAATTAAAACTACCTTTGAGAGTAACAGATTCATTTTAAGTTTCTTTAGTGAAGACGCCAATCCAGTACGTTGGCTTTACGTACTTATTTTCCTCGAAATCGCGCTCTCCTATCACCTGATGTAAAATGCAAATGAGAATACACGTCGGTAACTGTGGAAGAGACGAATTGAAAATCCCCATTGCGTGCGTCGTTATTTATATTGCTATCAGATAATAAGATGTATTAGGGCAAGAGAACACGCCTTATTTCTATACTCGGATAATGTCTCTCTTCTGTGAAACTGGATAATGTAACACAATTGCATGTTTTCGACCAATGCACATACGATGCAAAATGCACAATCATTTGTTTTGGGTGCAGCCCAGAATAAAGCATAAGTACAACAATACACGATCAGCAAATGATATGTTGAATTCCACTGTGGGCAGTCAGTCAATTGCCTTCTCACTGATAGATGCTAATTGAGGATGTTGTTGAAGTGTTCTGCCCATCTTGGTAATATATTTATTTCTCTGTGAGCAGTATGGTGCCGTCAGCACTCAGCATTGGGGATGTTGCTGATGACTGTGGCCCGTGGAATCTCTACAAAGCATCACATAACTTCTTCATGTCACTCCTGTCTGCGTAGGGCTGAATCTCATCTGCCTTGTTGCTCAGCCATGAGTCTTACAACTCTCTAAGTTTGAATTTGACATTTTTCTTAATGTTTTTGAAAGCTGTCTTCTTAGACGTGAAGTGACGTCTGCTAAACATAACTTTTGGAGCCGATGTTTCTCGTTTCGTAGTCTCCGTATGGCCGTAAGACACGAGTCTTGCCAATCTTGATGTTTGGGTGTGATGGGACTGAAAGTTTTTGATGCAGCCGAGTACACAGAGTCTGTGAAAGATGCCCAGTTTTCATCGACGTTTCTCTGAGTTGGCATGGATTCTTACTCGTTGGTTGCACAGTTCGTCAAGAATAGTCCGTTTCACATTCTACTGTTTGAATTTGGAAACATCGATCTTTTGGGGCTTTTTTTGTTGCTTTGTTGTCATCTGCTAGGCTGAATCTGGATATTGAGCTTGGAGACTATAAGCCTGTAGTCAGTGTAGCATTCTGCACTTCTCATGGCCTCCATCACTCGGACATCCTGCCTGCCTCTTCTCCTGACAATGACGTTGACTTTGAGATGCCAGTTCTTGTAACTCTGGTGCATCCAAGACGTCTTGTTGCGGTTTGGCAGGCAGAAGACTGTTGGTGATTAGGAGGTCGTGTTCAGCACATTTCCTCAGTAGGAGATGGTCAGTTGTTGTTGAATTTGCCAATTTCATTTTCTATGATGACGCCTCCCATGTCTCGTGATCTGCGCCAACTCTAGCATTGAAGTAACCAAGGATGATGAACTTGTCTGCATTCAGCACTTTTGCGATAGGTCGTCATAAAATTTGTCCTCGATCTTATCTGGGTTGGTCACTGTGGGTGCATAGACATTGCTGATAGTTGCCTGTCTTTTTCCAGACAGTGGGCGTCTCATTTACACGAGTCTCTCGTTCATGCCCTTTGGGAGATTTTTGAGCTTTTTGACTAGCTGTGATTTTGATGGCAAACCTAACAACAGTATGACGTCGCTCTTCTTTACTTCGGTCACTCCAAAAGAAGGTATAGTCCGCTTCTACTTCAGGGTGTTGTCCTTCCTTAATTAGGTTCATTATATGCATGTTGAATCGGGTCAGTTATTTACCAAATAGAGCTGTTCTTATCTCTTTTCTCTCTGCTGATGTACTGTCCATTAGTGTGCGCACATTCTAAGCACCGATGATAAGTGGAGTCATCTTTGTTTTCTCGTGTGATTAACGACCGCTAAGGCGGGATCTCCAGCAGCCACGGTATAGTGACCAGGGTTAAAATGAAGCAGGCAATGTTTAGGGCACATTTTCTAGCCCCTTTCTCATGCTACTGAGGTGCGCAGGGCTGCTCAGTCGCTTAGGAGGGTGTGCCGAGTTCCACTGCTGCTTCTATCCGGTGGAAAACGACCCTAGGCCCTGATCCACCTGCGTGTGGATCTGCAGCTTAACTCCCAATGAATCCACACTTGCTGTTTTCCCACTCGCCCATCTGTGCAGGACTTGGAGGAATACGTGCTCAGGGGCATAGTCAGAGAAGCCAACGGGCATTATTGCATTAAATAAAGGGTCTAATGGCGCAGGTGGAATGGCAAACAAGCAGTAAATAAAGGAGAAAAAAAAATGGGATCAAAAGGAGCAGTGCGAGCTGCCCTGTCATTCCACTGTAGGGAAACCCTATAATATGGCCTTTGCTACGAAAAAGAGAACAAAATTAAATACTTCCTATCAGAGACTGATCAACATAATTTGACCAATTGTGATAGCAAGCATCCTGTCAGAAGGCCTTTCACATTTTGACAAGTGATACAGATTTGTCGTCAAATATGGCCGTCTTTACGAAAAGTAGAAAAATAGTTTAAACGACCTCTTTTCAAGATCCAGTCGACATTATTTGACAAAATTTGACAAATTTAATTCTGGTTTAAAAGGGCTTTTAAATTTTTAAAAAAGGTATGCCAATCCGCCATCAAATATGGCTACTGTTACAGAATATAGAAATAAACTTTAATATTTCTTGTGAAAAAAGCTAAGCAGGACATGACCAAATTTGACTGAAAGTGTCCTACCTAGGAGACATTTCAGCTGTATACAGAATATTGTACAAGGGATATAATTCCCAGAGTATACATTTCATTTCATCAGGCCACACATTCAGTGGGGCAAAGCACTTCTTTATCACTACGTCCCTCCCTTGTTTCCACCAATTTATGCTTATCTTTCGCACTCACTAGTCAGTTTCTCGTTGCGTGTTTTCATTACAAAATGTTCAATTTTGTAGATTATCATCACATTTGATCGATGTACAAATATAGGGTATTCCTTATAAAGTCTATTTTTCCATGTTCTGTCTATTTTTGTTTTTTGACGTCATTTGATAGATGTAATAGTTCTATTACAAACCTCATTATGTAGATATACTTTATGTTTTATGGATTTTGTGTTAAATGTCTGTTTTCACATTGTAATTGTCTTCTCTCTGCCCCACCCTTTTTACCCCTGGGACAGGGCTTGCCTAAAACGTTGAGAAATATCTCTGAATCTCCAAGAGCTTAAGTAAAACGCATCAGATAACTTGAGGCCAGTATAGGAGCCCAAACCGGACTTATCTGTAACAATTGGAAAACAAAAACACGTTTCTCGATGCACTTAAAAGGCAAATATTGGATTCGCCAGTTGGCAAATTGTCAGGTGACCCTGTTAGAGGAGGGAAGCATTACGTCATTTTTTTTCTCTGATACCTACTCTAAACAATGGGTAACAGAAGAGAAATAACAGAAAATATCGGGAGTATTCTCAGTTAGTCTTAGATAGTTTTGATAACCCAGATTCTAATCGATCACAAAGTATAAAGATTTATTGCCTTTAATGTTTTCTAAATATTAAGTACTGTAGAAGAATAGGCTTCTGAAGATTTCTTTTCATGTTTTGCTTAGTGTGTTGTAATCAGCAGTGAAAAGTAGTTTCCAGTTTTGACTAAATCTCTGATTTTCTACTTGTTATTAAATGTCTTATTTTCCTGTACTCGACATATTTTGGCAATCTTTTAAGTCAATACAATAATTGCAAATAATGTTATCCCAGGAGCAAATTTATTACTATCACCATCTATGCGAGCCAGAGTAGTATATTTAGTTGCTAGGTGACCCATTTCACTTTTATTATTCCTGCAATCAACAGTTACGCCCCTTAACTAGTTAAAATTATATCATCTGCTAGGGGACTGCGAAATAAGAGATTCCACGTATTTGTGATGCAAAATTTTAATACTGTACAAGATTGGGTCCGATCGTTCATTTTTACTCCTAATATATAAAGACATCCAATATATGCAAAGTTTTCGACAGGTTTCAAATCTATAACGAGCTACCTTTTCTTCCACACACCATTTACTGCTTCGAGGCCAAACAAAAAAAAGTGTTACACCTATTCAGTCTGATTAAAATCGAGATCTACTAATAATAAGTACATCTGGAAGGCACCGATACATGTTCATGTTCTACGAACCTTTGGAATTCAAGATTCGTTTATTTTTAGTAACCCATCAGAAAAAAACGTTTCTATTACTGTTAATGAAGGTTATCATTATCATCAATGTGAAAGTTATAATTTAGTCGGTAAATCGAAAGGTCAAAAGTACACAACCTCATATAGGTGTCCGTTAGATCGGTCAAATAAATGAATTTTAATCAGATCGATCTTTATTTAGCTTATCAAATGGATTATTTTTCTTTGACGGACCTGACAGACCTGTTACATCTCGATATTCTTCCTAAAAGAAACACGCCTTTATCAAGTTTTTACCACGCGCCATTTACCGCTTTAAGGCCAGAACAAAAGAAATACGTCTTTCTATTTAGAGCATCACATGTTTCATTTCCCTTTGGCACAGTGGTTACGTCGCATAATCGATGGTAAGAGAAAAATGACTTTATCATGCTCGTAACATGCCGCTCTGTACATTTTCATTTTCCATCCTATATTTGATACTATTGCTGAAACCTCCGTAAAGAATGCTGATTGTTGGATACGATGAAGTACTGGTAAAATGATTAATTTATGTTCCATTAGGTTTTCATCTTTGCTACCTTGATCTAATCTAAGTAATATTTTCATTTTTAAATATATGGATTTGTCAATAATTATTACTCTGCTCAATAGATAAGAAAGGTGATACAAAAAAAAAGTTTATTCCACAGAAAATGTCTGGAAAATTTCTGAAAGTGTGCATGATTGCATAAGAAAGATAATAATCCTTTAATAATAACGAAACATTAGTTACTTTGTGTTCGCTGAAAGTTCAAAGACGTGCTGTACAGGAATAGGTTTGGAATGCTGTTCTTTAATTTACACATAGCTCTTTTGCAACTAGCAGTGAAAAGCAGTTTCCAATCTCCACTAAATTTGTCTGCATTCTCCGCGAATATTTGGAACACTCGATATGTTTTGCAGTTTTCTAAGTTCATGCTTTACCTAATTGTAAATGCTTAGAGCTGGCGTATTTCCCAAAACCCCTTTTCATGTAAAAACTCCAACTGTAAGTACCGTATTGTCTCTCACTCTCAATGTGTATACTACTCGTGTTAGTACTGTATTGCCCAGTACTCTCAGTTATGTACTAATTGTGCTAAACTTTGTTTCCAAGGTATCAGAACAACATTGAATGGGAAAATTCTAAGTATCAAAAAGCACATCTGCGCTACTTTTCTGACATACGTACAAGCTTTAGTTTAAATATCTTGAATAGTTTGAACTATGCTGCCAAAACCAAAATGTTACGGACATACAAACAGTCAGACGGACATGCCGAGAGTTATATACCCCCGCATTACATACGAAGTTTTTGTGTGCATGTGTGTGACAAAAACACACATTATCTCTATTTATCCTATGTAACGTTTCATTTCTCTTTTTCAAAAATGGAACGTTGCACGATGCAAGATAAGAAAAATGCCTTGTCATACTCTTTCCCATGCCACTCTACGCTGCACCTGTTTTGTTCTCTGTAGTTGTAGTATTTCGATACTACACGTGAATCACTATAGGTGAAACTGTAGCCGAGAACGGTACATTGTAATATGCAAAATGGAAGATGGACAAAATAATTCATTCAGGTACAATCAGTTCTCATCTTTGCTCCACTGGCAGACTCTAAGCAATGGCCTGATTTTACATTTTATTGACTATAATGCCTGCCCTGTTCAGTGGGTAACACTACTGAAATAACAGAAAAAGTAGACTCAATGGAAGTCTTCTCAAATTAATATTAGCTAGTTTTGATCACCCATATTTTAAACGATTACAAAGAATGAACATTTATAGCCTTTTGTGTTTTATAAATATTATGTACTGCAGAAACTGCAGGTTTGGGAACCTATTTTTTTTGTTCCGCACAGCTCTTTTGCGATCTGCGAAGAAAAGCATTTTCCAGTTTTCTCATAAACTTATTTGCCTATTTTCACAAAATCTCTTATTTTTTATATTCGATAAAGCTTGGTAGTCTTCCAAGTCTTATCGTTCTTTTTTTTTCTAATATATCAAAGCATTCGATATATTGCGTGAGGTTGACAGGTTTCAAACCTATAATGCGATACATCTCCCACACGACATTTACTCTCTCGGGGCCAAAAAAAGACAAGGCTCATGTATAGTTGTTATATTCCCGGTCCCACGAATGTATCCTATTTCTCAGCTCTATAAATGTTTATACTAATCATGATAGTACCCTATCGTCCAGTACTCTCAGTGTCAATACTAATTATGCTACACTTTATATCCGACGTACGACCAATTCCAGGAAAATGGTCCAAGTTCAGAAAACATTATTCAATTTTAAAGTTTTGGAAAATCGACAAACTTTTTGAAGTTTTCTGATAAATATACATATTCAGCCTTTAAATACGAAAAATGACCCACATATGTCAACAAAATATTTCTATGGGAACGAGGCACAAATTGATCATTGTCTGGTCATGGATGTTATTCATTACGGAAGTTATATTTTTATAATATCAGCAATAACTTTTGTTTCTCTTCGAATCATTGGAAGAAAATTCATAATGTATTGCCGATTTTAGCTTTCTGATACGGACAACTATGCGAAAATGCTCCAAATAGACCGTTTTTATTTAAAATTGCGTTATGGAAGTTATGTTCTTAAATGTCACAGCTTACCGCCAAGTAATTGAATATGTTTCGAGTGAAATCCGATCAAAATAATTTTACAGAAGGCATGAATTTACTTTGTAAGTTTTAATAAATAGTCCATAAACATTTTCTGTGTTCCTAATTAGTTATGGTGAATATGTTAAGCAACCAACAGAAACAATGTTATGGATGTTATAAGTCATTCAGCGACAAAAATAAAACTGAAACAAAATATTTAAAAAAACATACATAGTAAATGTGTAGGGCGTTTATGAGATTCCAAGATGGTATTTTATTGCAAAAACGTCAAACAGACGTATAATTTATGCAATTTAACTATGCTTTTTTAACGCTGAAGTGATGTAGTTGCTGATACGACAGGCAGAAAATGCAATATTTGCAACTTTTGACTCATCTGCATATAGGAAAGATAAATAGTGTATACATTTTATTGTATTTACAAATATTAATAAATACCATAACTTTCATTTAAAAGTTAATTTATAACAATATATCCTAGTACATTTGTCTGTGCATACGAAAACCATCAACGACGGAATAAAACCTTAGTTGGACCATTTTTCTTGGATTTGATAGTAACCTACAATTATTGGATGCGGAAAATTCTAAGTATCAAACGGCACCTCTATGCAACTTTCTTGTTATGTGTTTGCTTAAAAAAATACCTGCTCTGGAAACTACAAATGTGTGGACAAACAGACAGACAGACATGACAATATATATATATATATATATATATATATATATATATATATATATATATATATCCCTTAATACATCGATGGATACAAAAGTTTCATATGTCTATTTAAGTTTTGTAATGGTTCATTTCACTTTTACAGAGATGGAAAGTTGCACGAAGGAAGATAAGAAAGAGAACCCCATTATCATATTTCTTAGTGACTAGGTGACACTTTTCACTTATATTTTACCTGCCTTAAACAGTTATCTCCCTTAGACAGTGAATATGGCCGGTAAAGAGGAGTTATACTAGGGGTGTCAAACATACAGCCCGCCAGACTCATTATTTATTATTATTATTTATTAATATTTATTATTATTTATATCAAATCTGAGTTTGACACCCCTGAGTTACACAGGACGTATCTTGTTTAAAATTTCAATAATGGTACAAAGTTTGGTCTTCTAGTTAGTTTATGATTTAAATATATCAACAACATAGCTCACTTTTTTCAACTGTAACCTGCTACCAGACCTTCCACACGCCATTTTCCTTTTTCAAACCCCAAAATAAAATACCCCACGGATTGTCCCTATTTACCATATTGCATATATGATTTCAAGTTTTCACAGAGAGAGAACGCCTCGAAACAGAAGGTAAGAGAAGAAAAAAAAATGTTTTTCACATGCTCTTAACTATGTCTCTCCATTCTTTATCTTTTTATCTTTTCTGTAGTTGTAGTATTTACAGAGAGATATGTACTCACATTTGCTTCAAACTGTGCTGATTTTCTAAATGTCATTGATTTAAGCGCCACAAATGTTTTCTCCCGTTTACTTTATTGAAATGTTCGTATAAACAAAAAGAGTCTCTTAACTGATTCAGACCAACATAAAAATAAGAGATAGAGCACTACTGGTCTTGCTAATTTATTATTGAGAAAGGAATGCTAATTAGTTTTAGTTGTGACCTGTCATGACAATGTAGTCGGTATTAGTCGACCAATTATAACTCAAAGTAACAAAAATGTGTACCTGTACACATTTTCGCTAAAATGTGTACATGCACAAATTTGTGTTACTTTGAGTTGTAGACCGTCACGAACACATTTTATAAAAATCTGTATATGGACAATTTTTAGTTTCTTTGCATTGTAATCTGGCGGCAGCTACTGGCCATCGTAAACAAACGATGTTGTACTAATTACAGTTCCTATGACAACAAGATCACCTCGACAACCCGGGAAAATTTCATCTTCACAAACGACAGCGATCTTGCATACTTGGTGTGGAAGAAGCCAAAAGAACTGATAAAGTGTCACAAGCAACGATAAAGATCTGCAAATAAGCTCGGATGTTCCGTCATCCGATCTTCAAGCTGTAGACTTCTTTGAACTACAATTTGAAGAAAAAGGAAGACAAAAGATGGTCAGGACAAAAATGCACTTGCAATATTTCTTCATCGATCACAATTCCAACCATAGAATTTGACATAAATACTGCCTATCAATTCAAAGTGCGGTGGATAGCAAAAAAAGAAAAAAAAGGCGTATAAAGTGAATTCAGTGATATAAGTTATGTGATGATATTGTGATCGAAATGTCTCAGAAGCCTGAAAAACCGAACGGGGTCACAAGTAACGATGAATATATCTTAATAAGAAGCTGGGGTGTCTTGTCATCTGATCTCCAGGCTGTAGATTTCTTCGAAATACAATGGAAAAAAAAAGACGAAAGAAGATGGCCAGGACGGAGAAATACTGACTATAATTCTCCATCGATCACAATTCCAATGACAGAATTGGAAAAGAACTCCGCCTATTAGTTCCAAATTCGGTGGACGACAAAAGATGGTCTGGAAAGCACGTTCAGCGAAATAAGTGAGGATGTCATTATCGTTATAACCAAGAAACCAGATAAACCAAAAGAGGTTAGAAGAAACGAAAAGAGTTAGTAATCTGCTGGGATGTCTCGCCATCCGATTTTCTAGCTATAGACTTTTTTGAAATACATTGGAAGAAAAAGGAATAAAAGAGATGGTCAGGACTAAAATGCACTGATGACAATTCAACATCGATTGCAATTCTAATCACAAATTTTGAAAAGAATATTAATTAACAATTCAAAGTGAAATAGACAACTAGAACTGGTGAAGAGAGTCCATTTAGTGAAATAAGCGATGATGTACTAATTACAGCTCCTATTTCTACAAGATCTCCTCAACAACCCGGGAACGTTGTATCTCTACGAACGACAGCGATCTCTGCATGTTTGGTGTGAAAGAAGCCAGAAAGACCTGATGAAGTGTCTTCCTATGAAGTCAAATACAGATAATGTGGAGAATTTCATTGGTTGACTGTTAACACAAACCAGCCTACTAAGTCGCTAAATTTGAAAGCTTGAAGAGGAAAAATAATTACAAATTCAATGTTAGAGTCATTTTTCCAACGGCAATGAAGGATCATTTAGTGAAGTGAGTAAACTGTTACAAAAAAGGAATCGCTAGCCACACGACTGAAGAAAAATGCTACAAAAGTTGACTCAGCAAACCCACAGAGATACAAAATACCCTTACATTTTCCGAGGAAAAGACGAACAAGACAGCTATGACACGAAAAGGAAGGTTCGGTGCGTAGTCTTAGTCTTATTTTGATTGCACATTTACAGAATATTATTGTGAATATCCTTTCCATATTATGTATGTGGGCTAATCTGCGGCACAATCTGAATGGATATGTTCACATTTTACTTTGATATGGTTCTGTTTCACCGCCCATACAAGTATACACTAAATCGAGGATACAAACCATCAGTCACTAGTTTGAAGCTATAGTCACTATCTAAACATAAATACTTTTGTAATAATAAAACTAATCTACCTCCTTTACTGTATATAGTAGATTAATGTTTTCGGAATCACTTATATGAACGACTGATTCCATTGCACGGATATGATGGACACCATATTTTCCTTCTTGTTGGTTCTCTCTTTCTTCTAAATATGTTTAATATGAATATTTTAGAGTAAAAAAAAATTCCAAAGTATCCCTCAAGAGTCATCAACGAAATTCGAGTTCGCAAAGTATTCAGAATTATCGGCTGTTTAAAAGAGTTTTAAAAGAGTGATACAAATACATAGCCTTTTTTTGCAAATTATCCAAATAGATAATTCTCACCACACAACAAATAAAAATAGGAATTTACAAAATGTTTTGCATAGAAAAATCTGCTGTAAAACATTGTACTTCAGTACCATCGGTCGACAAATATGCATTTAATTCAACGTTCTCCGGGTAAAAGAGATCAATTTCGTTCAACAAAGGTAAATGTAGTATGTTTTATCATTATAATATATTGATATATAACTAGATAGATAGATTACGAAAGTATGTTCAAGATTGTATATTTACTCGCTATTTTTTTTTACTTTCAGGTGCTGCATCAACGCCATGCAAGATTATCCAGCCGGATATGTAAGGTCAAGCCTGAAATTCATAGATTTATTGAAAAGAAACAGACCTTCAATTAAGCTAAAGCCTTGTCAAATTCGCAAGAATACATCATGTAAATGGTGTCTAGTTAATGCGAGATAAATCTGCAATACCAAACACAACGTGTTGAACCCATCTTACATGCAAACAGATAACATGTTGATTATTAAATAAACCAATAGTATAAATTTTACATTATTACTTAGAACTATAGTCTCGCTTACATCTACAATAATTAACAATGTTTGACTTTTTCTTATTTTGGAATAAAATATTACAACCTTCTTCCCTAATGTTGGATCATGCCATATTACTTTACAATAATATTTACATCAACACTTTGCAGATTTATCACAATCGACCTGTTGTTAATCCTTACAATTTTGTACAAAATGTATAGTAACCTGATGAGATATTTTTGGCAAACTATTTACTCGACTCTTAGTTTGTTATAATGACGTCTATGTCAGACCTTTTCAGGGTGACTATACCTGCGGATTTTCCCAAAAAATGTGGATTTTTCGTTGTGTATTGTGGAATTGCGGCGAAATGGTCAAAATTAAAGAATTTTCATTTGTGTGTGAAATTTTATTGAATTGTAATGACTTTTCAGCACCTTCTCTGTATAAATAAAAAAAATAACTCTTGAAACAACTGACAATAATTGACTTTATTTTAATTATAACTTACATGTACATTATAAGATTGGCTGGGATAAATAAAAAAAAGTAAGTTGTCATGACAAGAAAAAGAAAAACAAATCATTACATATTCCGACTCTTCGATGTCATCTATTGTATCCGTAGTAAATTTTAAAATTTTTAATTTGAGGATTTTTTTCGATATTTTTAGTCAGACTTTGTGAATTGTCTATCGAAAAGTCGGAAACCCGTATAAATAAAATCATTGTACAGAATGATTCTTTTGGTGCTTTGTTCGAGTTCAGTCAAAAGTTACAATCTTATTGTTGGTGGGCTGATCAATTATAAAACTTGTTACACAGTTTATGCAAACAATATATATATATATATATATATATATATATATATATATATATATATATATATATATATATATATATTTATTTATTTATTCAAAAGTCGGAAAACCCTATAAATAGCAAACATTGTACACAATGACTTTCCAACAAACGAAACGGAAAAGGAAAGAAATTCTTATATGAATTATTTTCTATATTACTTTTGAACAATACTTTACGATTCACACAATGAGGATGTCAGTTTGCATCCTGTAACGCAATGTCCATAACATGTCTCTTACACCAGGCAAAACTACAAGTAAAATATTCCGCATATTGCTAATGCTTTCTAACATTACTAGCTATCCAAAAAGTGTGAAGGCTCTGCTATATTTAATTCATTGTTTGGTTTGGAACGAAATAAACTTTTAAAAAATAATTAGTGACATGAGGAATGGTATGTAGGTTCGGCAATCTATTTGAAGCAGGAATATTGTTTTCATGTTGAGCAGGTGTGGGATAATTTTTATGTCCGGTCATTTCTTGGACTAAGGACATCCGAATATCGTGAAATATCACTGCACGGATTCGATTGTCTCCGAAATAGAAAATTTCGAAAACTACATGTAGTCTAAATCAAGTCACATACCTGCATTTTTGGTATGACGCATCAAAACATGGCTGACAGAAATTATACCTATATTTTATCAGCGTACCACTAAGCCTTGAATGATCCTAAGTGCTTTCGATTTTTTTTTTTTTTTTTTTTTTTTTTTTTGAATGCCGGTGGCACAGGTATTTTTTTTTTTTTTGAATGCCGGTGGCACAGGTATTTCTTGAAAGGATATTAAACTGATGGATATGGAATTATTCAAAGTGAAGTTCGAAAACGCACTTTTAGCACCATGTTTGCATCAATGTGTGTACGGTGGAACGGTGGACCATTGGAAGAGGTGTAATTGTTATTTAAATATTGTGCAGAACAAAAATATTTTCTCTTTCCCATTATATGTGTCTGAAAAAACTCTTCAACTTTAGGTGCAAAAAAATGTTTTGCAGACTGTTTTGGTCTAATTTTTCGTCTTAAATATGTTATATGACAAAATAGAGTGAATTCAAATAGTTGTATGAGACGTAAATTGACAGGTTAATGCTATCACAAGTTACCTCCCTTACGCGTCTATTGAACATGACATGCCTCTTGCCAAGCGATTAGTTATTCCCAAATTCTTCCGATGCAGATTCTGTGAATCTAATCATGTAAAGAATCATGATACATAAGGCTTTTTAACATTTCCTATTGCAATGTAGATAGATATGACATGATCTCGTAAATATGCATGCCCGTATATAAGCCTTATTAGCGTGTACAAATATGCACATGGACTAATTTCATTCTGCACCAATCTACGATTGACACCTTATTAGCAACTAAAACTGATGTAAGAAAAACCCGCATGCCACCCATACACCGGCTTTATATAATAATTTAGTGCTGCATAGGTATGTCAGTGTATCACATTGGCCCGTCAGGTGTCCTTTCTTAAATGGATTTCGGGTACATATGCCTCAAAATGGCTCAAATATCTTCTGAAATTAATATCGTCCGCGCCTGGATGATGCGCAATAAATAAAACAAATAGTTTGAAGAAATTTACAACCAAACATTTATTAAACAAAAGAATGCTGTCATAGATACATGCTCGACACCATCTTCCTCTACCAGTATAATTTACACTGCATTAACTCGGGCAAAGGAAGAGAAAACGAGTCCTCACTCTTGAAGAAGTGGAGGAAAGTTCCGATTGCTGCTCTGGGTTTCCATGTATTTCGTTGAAAAATTAAGTTTTATATGTGATTTTAGAAGCATGAAATAAATTGTGCTACTCTAAAGAATTTCTCAGTTTAATAAACTCGTTTCATTCTGGATATTTGTCTTTGAATTATTTTTATAAAATTTCTGGTCAATCCTTTTGATAGAAGACAATGAAAAAAAATTTAAAAAAAAGAGAAAAGAAAAGGAAAGAAAATTCAAGAAGTTGAGACAGTAGGACAATAAGAAAAGCAACGCACGTGCCTTGTAAATTATGCAAACCGTTTGAGATTGTATATCTTAGATTTAAGATATATTATGTGAATGTAATGGTACTTGCAAACAAAGATATTATAGTTTACCACGCTGGCGGACAAAAATGACATTATTATTTTTTTAAAGAATTTTTTATTAATATGTATATATGTCTATCAGTTAAAACAATACATTTATTGTTATTTCTGTATTCTTTACTGTTTTGTTTTTT
The DNA here is from genome assembly GCA_029931535.1 of Margaritifera margaritifera. Classification (NCBI taxonomy): domain Eukaryota; kingdom Metazoa; phylum Mollusca; class Bivalvia; order Unionida; family Margaritiferidae; genus Margaritifera; species Margaritifera margaritifera. The sequence goes on from JAQPZY010001164.1 coordinate 594,662, forward strand.
CTGTCTATTTTATCATGCCCACTAGTTGTAAATCAAATGGACTATTCACATGGCCACACAATGTAGTATTCGAATAATCCTATATTGTCCTTCCTATGGTGAATAAAACAATACAAAAATCTTATTGCACTTTCTTATTTTTTTGCATTTATTTGTTAAATTTTATTTACTTATTTATTTTATTTTATTGTATTTATTGTATTTATTTATTTATTTATTTATTTATTGGGGGGGGGGGGGAGAAACGCCTCTCCAAAAAATCAATCATTCCAATCCACTGAATTTTGACTACTGATCAGGTGGGACCGATTTTCTATCATATTAACGAGATAAAGTATAAGGAATTATAGGATCGACGATGGGAAATCTATTACTGAAACAAGAGCTGATCTTTCAATTCCTCTTGTACTCTCACTTAAAGACATATTTTGTTGCACACACAAGCTCACACAAGATACATACAAGCAACTTTCATATTTTCGCCACAGATGCTCTCTCTCTCTCTCTCTCTCTCTCTCTCTCTCTCTCTCTCTCTCTCTCTCTCTCTCTCTCTCTCTCTTGAGCCACACATTCACAGAGAAGATAAGCAACTAAGTCGGGTGAATCCACTATTTCTCCCCCCTCCGCCCCCACCAACCTCTTTAATGGGAACATACTTAGTTTTGACTACACATCAGGTGGGACCGATTTGCTATATAGCCGATTTTATTTTCTTTCCTCCTATTTGAGACAGGACCATTTTATTATCCAAATAAATACCACTACTACTACAAACAACAACAACAACAGACACTTTGGGCCAAAGTAGAGCAATAAAAGAGGGTGTCTATAAAACTGTATTACTCTGTCCTCATAAATTTCAAGGAACCGAATCTATCTCATGCACCGTGTAATGCTGTGAAGAGAAAACTGACAGAGACTTTTTTTTTAGTTAAATAAAAAAGTGCCACAAGATTTTTGTATTGTTTTATTTTAAATCACCATAGGAAGTATTATATAGGAGAATTCAAATGCTATATTATGTGGCCACGTGACTAGTTCATTTTTGTATTGACAACTAGTGGACATGATAAAATAGACAGAAAAAAACAAAAAATGAAGAATACAGAATTAACGCTCAAGTGAACGTTCATGCGCTTGATAGGAAGAAATATAAGATAGAAAGTTAAATAGGATACTGAAGAAATAAAACATAATATAGAAGAATAATTAGGTGGAGAAAAGAGCATTATGAAAAATAACGAGGAATTTAAAGTGTATGCCATGGTCTACTTATGTACACGTGATTTTGACCTAACTTGTTACTAAATATGTTGAGCCAAAGCCTAAATTGATGCAGTAACTGACACTAAAATAGCAGAACCGATCAAATCAAACGTAAGTATCACCTGTATAGTACCTTAGTTCGATCCCTAATATGTTATCGTTTTTAATTTTGTTATTGTTGGTTGTTTTGTTTTGTTTTGTTTTTTTTTTGTTTATTTTTTTGTTGAAATAAATAAGTAGCGAAATGAAAAATTACAATTAGCATCATATAGTCATATATCAGGCAGAGCTCGACACCGCTTTCATCGTTTCATGTAGTATGTTTGCTATACAAAATTGTTGAATTTCAAACTTGAACCACCATACACAGGTTTGAAGAGATGATGAAGCTAATTGTAACAGTAGGTTTTGCTGAGTTAACCAATGACTACTTGATTAGTAGTGGTATGTTGCCTGATGAGATTCTGCCATGAACAGTATAGTCTATGAGTGTACAACTATCAGAGGGTCTTTTTTCCGATCTTGAATTCTTGAAAGGACATATTGATTCGTGCCTCTTCACGACAACATCGCTAGCGCGTCTATTTTTGTAATTTCATACATTTTTTTAAGTGTCGTGTAGGGAAACAAGTACGTCGCAAGATCAGTCTATTTTTTTGCAAAATAATATACTTTTGTAAGTGTCGTGTAGAGGTTTCGAGAACATCGTTAGCGAAGTCTATTGTTTCTAAAATCGTGTATGGAGATATGAGAACATGGCTGGCGCAGTCTTGTTATTATTAATCACATTAGAATAGACATGGCAGATTCTAGAGAAGTCACTATCGTTTATGGTTTTTGTTTTTTAGTCATTGTTTTATTTATTTTTTATTTTGAGTTAGAAATGAGTCACTTACATTTTATAATTGTTTTTTCTTATCGCAGCGAAGCTGATAGGGCATCTTTCAAATTTTGAATATTAGTCGTTTTTGTTTCGTAAATTAAAAACTGAAAACGCGCCCAAAGAAATAATAGCGACTGCGCCTAAATACTCTATCTTTAGTGTTTAAATGTCATAATTCAGGACACATAATTTTCTATAATTATAGACGGTGTATTTTTTTTTGCAATCTGATGCATGATACAAAATTTATTTAAGTCATACAAGTCAGAAAGGACTGCCTATAGTGAATTACATGTATGCTTCATACACACCCGTCTTCTGCGCTTTGCAACTATTCTTTAATTGTGGCGGACCTTAGTGTTCCTAAAGCTAAAATGTTTTATGTCGTTCAAAGGAAGAAAAAAAAGACGTTGACGTATTATAGGTGTTGGTCAATTATTATGTGCTGATTATGTCTTTGGGTGATAATTATTTATTTTGTTTCTTTGTTTTCTTTCAAAAAAGTCCCCAATGAAGAGAGCATATGGCTCAGAGTGACGTATGCACTGTTGTAGAAAATGCATACTCGTAAGAGTCTGTCAATGTCATGCAAAATACTCTTCTTTCCATTTAAACTCTTTCAAAAATGTTGTGTTAAGAGGCAAGCAGCAAGCGTACCAATTTGATACCATTGAGATGGTAAAAAGAATTGAAAAATTTGTTTGCATTGTTCAAGAATTTAGTGTATTTTGAGACTTATTCATCAGAGATCATTCTTTGTGTGTGCTTATCCAGTTAGCGCAATGGACACGGAGAAAATGTATTAAGTTCAAGTGTTGAACAATATGCCCTATAAGATATCGGCCATCGTGATATTTATAGATTATTGGGAAATAGAGTATTTTGAATCATTGTTATAACTTTACGGTAAAATATCGACAATCTAACTCTTCATTATTTATAAGGTTTATTTCGAGAATTCGGTTAGAGTAAATTTACTGGAGAAATCGATTGTTAATCTACTCATAATGTAATAGAAAAAGCATGAAAAAAGTCACTTTTTGAAGATGTTCTCCATAACTGACCTTTAAGTACTAGCGTCTCATCAAGGTTTATTATATGTACAATGAGTACTCATGGCACATTAATACAAAGCAGAGTCGATAAGCAAAGATGTTTTAATTTAGAATTTTAAGAGTGGTATTTATCAATATGATGATAAAAGACCTAAATGATTAACACAAGTCACGGTAACCGAGGTTTCATCAAGTTCATGTGACTAAAAAGATTTCACCTACGCAAAATGATTGCAGATTTATTTTCTGGTGCACCAGGCATCCTGCTTTCAAAAATATTCAGTGATTAAGCTCGGTGTTACTCACGAGAAATGACGTTACTGAACAAACCGGTGTCCATCTGTCGAATCAAAATTGCACCAATCATGGTCATGGTCATAGATAGAGATCTTTGTCAGCAAAAAGCAAATGTAACACGCAGCCAACTGTAACCAGGACAATACCCTGTAACACTTCGCATAGAAATAACCAAAGGTCATCACAGGACACTAGAGGACAGGATATAGAAAATTAGACTCCGATTTAAGATGTGGCAATGAAAACCCAGTATCTGAAAAAGGAAGCGCAGAGAACTAGGCAGAGCGGGGGAGAGAGTAAAGCTTTTCTCTATTAAATATTCAAGGATTATCTACAAAAAGAGTGAATAAACTAAAAAGTAAAGAGTTAAATGAAATATTTTACAAAAAATGATGTTGTTCTTCTTACAGAAACTTGGACAAATGAATTATCTGATTTGGGTATACAAAATTTTACAGAATTTGCTTTGCATAGAAAATGAAATTTATAAAGCTTTTAATCATAGAAATACCGTCATACATTCATATATCTTGTAAATATTTTGACTGACCATCATTTCAGTATGAATTTGAATTATTTTATCTTCATATTATTACCTTTAACAATGTATATATCTCTTTCTAATTCGGAGAAATTTTGTGAATTAATCTGCTTATTTCATTTGCATTGTTCTGCATCCGCATGCATATGTAATTTCGTTTCTTATTATGATTTCTTTGTATACTTATGATCATACCTTGTTGTTTATTGTACTATCTGCCATTCAATTCAATTCATTGAAATAAGATGTATCCTCAAGGTCCATTTGGGCTATTGGAATGAATAAATGCTCTTCTATCAATACCAGGCTAATTTACGTACTTAAACAAGCATGATTTTACCCCCTCAATGTGTAAAAAATGAACACATTGCATGAAAACAACGAGTAACAATCACCTTCAGCTCTTGATCACACCAATTTATGTCATCAACGACTAAATTTTGAAACTTTTTGTAATTAAGCATTAATTAATCTTGTGGTTCTTATGGCAGAAATTGCACAAAAAACATTTGTGCGCAAGTTATTAGCTGGTAAAATATATTTAGCAAACACCTTTCTCTTTCTTTCAGGTTATATACCCGCTTTTGGTGATACGGTGATACTGAAGTTTTCCTGTTCGTGTGTGGTATAGATATCAAACATCATTTAACTGCGTTTTATATTACAAGGAACCTCAAGCGTTAGCAGCTTTTTGACGAAATGCAAGTTCTATTTCCAAACTCCTTTCCTTTCGACAACTCTTTTCTTTTCTACGTTCACAGAAAAATCAGTTCAAGCAAAGTGTATCCAAATGTTTTTGGAAATTAGGTAATTAAGGTGTTGATGTTTTCGTACATGAGCTCCCAAAACCCAAACAGAGGAGTCTCAAGCTTACTTTAAGTCCTTACAATAAAAAAGCAATTTGAAAATATAGATATATATCTTACCTTTGCAGATGTACGATTGTCTTCACGATTTAAAACAAAAATAAATCGAATCCGAGAATTTGAAGAGGCATACTAGTGACATTGAAAAAAATATAAACTTTGAGTACAGGAAATTCTCCAACGTACATATTTTGCATAACCTGATAGATATAGTGTTGCTAATACACTGAAAACGCAAATTGTTCTGATATGGAAAGCACGGCTTGAACCAGAAAATGCCGTTGGACACAGCAGTGAAGTAGCAGCTTCTATTTCGAGACTACGTTGTTCAAGTTAGGCGGATTTGTGAGAATACAAAACGCATGAGAATACAAAGGCGAGATACGAATCTTCCGTCGATGCTGAGAAGAAGTGGAAAATTCTGGTAGAATCCATCAAATCACTTTTTAGACACTGGTGAGAACTGTCCTCGTTGTGATGACGACGGTCCGACAATGGATCGATAGTTTGAAGTAACCTGCTCTGGAACCAAACCCGCTGACAAAACAGGGCTTTCTCCGCCGATACGGCCGGCACCACTTTTTCGGGAAAACAGAAAAAAGTAATTTAAAAAAAAAAAAAATATTCTAAGCTCAAACGCAAAAAATAATGATTGTCGTTTATAAATCTAACTCCTTTCACGTGCGCACACATTATCAATTATAATCAGCTTCCGATCCATTATAAATCTAACCCTACCTTCAATCTATGAAAGAATTTACCTGTCACAATTGCAATCTACGTGAGAATTATTTTTAAGGAAAAGAGACTTCTATTCAGACTGCATTATTGTGGAAATGTTTGGCATATAATAAAACAAGAATAAAACAAATGTATGCTCTACTTTTACTGACATTCGTTATGATTCAGAGAATTTTGAAACTGTAGTTACTTTCTCATAATTTAACTGCAGCCATTCTAGCAGTAGGTATCTTGTATGGTGTTTAACGTATATATATATATATATATATATATATATATATATATATATATATATATATATACTGACATTTTATTTTCATTCACGAAGGAAAGCGTCACACGTTTGCAGCTTATCGTGTACATTAGGCTGCTCCGTCTCCTAAAATTAGCATGGATTTAACATTAACACGACTATATTTTTCGAAATCACAAAAGGTTTGCGCGGACAAAGCAGGGTATGGTTTGAATTTGTAAGTTATGAAGAGATTGAATAATTCTCAGCTAGATTGTAATTGTGCCAGGTAAATACTTTTAGAGATAGATGGTCGGGTGCGATTCATAATGAATCAGAAGCTGACTATGTGCACGTGAATGCAACATTTTTCTTTATATATTTCGTCACACTGTCGAACTCTTTGCATAAAAATAATAGACATAACTAGCTTTAACGTTTCCTGGAACCATCCATAAAATTGTTTGTACCCACTCCCACATCGCTTCGCGAGTTCGCCGCTCGAGCAGTCGTACCACTGTAAAACTGCCGGCGACGGGTCTCTCTTACGCTCCTACGCCTACATGACTATGTAATATATAGTAATTCAAATAGTTATTTAATCAAAGGTTTGAACCAATTTTATTTTTTTATTTTTTTATTTTTTTATTTTTTTTATATGCCTAACAGTCATATTACTTTGTGATGGGGACATTTATCTTACTCAAGGGAACTTTATACCGGTAAAAACAAAATGTCTTACAAATGTAAACACAATCACACTGGGTGTATTGCTAAATGCTACTACTGTTTAAAGTACTGATCAACTTAGTAAGTTTATAAAAATTATTTGTAGATCTTTCTAATTCTCATGTAAACTTATGAATTACGTCATCCTGGTTCCCATATAAACTGATATAGTCATTAATACTGTTACTTATACCCTCATTTTATAATTACTGAACAGACTAACACTTCATTTTTCACTACGTCTGTTTCTCTTTCTATTTCCCCACTACATAACCCTCATGCATTTTAATATATGGATTTTCGTATAGTATATGTCTATTTTTGTCCTGAATTGAAAAAAAAGTTACTTTCTGTTCTGTTATGATAAAACGGTAATTTTGTTTGCAATGGTTAGTTGTCGAATACTCGAGGTTATCTCTGCTATTCTGATAATTGAGTAATTGTGGATACTTTTGTTATTTGTTGCGGTCCAAGCAGGAAGAAAGAAAACGGATAGCATATTTCAGTCTTCAATGTCTCAGAGATTTTATCAGGGAGAAGCAAGGCTGTGTGTGTGTGTGTGTGTGTGTGTGTGTGTGTGTGTGTGTGTGAATTTCCGTCAGTACAGCCAATACTCTTAATACCCTTGACAGCCCCTGTGCCAATAATAGATTTTATAAAATGCAAATAAATACAAAAGTTTTAATTTATGCTGAGTCATAAAGTTGTACGAAATAATAAGTTCAATCAGATTATAAAGTAAAAAAATCAAACAACTGAGGTACTGTATGTCCCTCTTGTATATAAATGTATACTGTATGTCCCTCTTGTATATAAATGTATACTGTATGTCCCTCTTGTATATAAATGTATACTGTATGTCCCTCTTGTATATAAATGTATACTGTATGTCCCTCTTGTACATAAATGTATACTGTATGTCCCTCTTGTATATAAATGTATACTGTATGTCCCTCTTGTATATAAATGTATACTGTATGTCCCTCTTGTATATAAATGTATACTGTATGTCCCTCTTGTATATAAATGTATACTGTATGTCCCTCATGTATATAAATGTATACTGTATGTCCCTCTTGTATATAAATGTATACTGTATGTCCCTCTTGTATATAAATGTAAATATTTCTCAGGCAAAGTTTTAGTTAAATAACTCTTTTTGTAAAATTATGTATCTACATCTGCACTCCTGGAAATATTTTAAGCATATGTCGTTGTTATAAAATAATGTCTATAACATGCACATATATTACTGTTTTGAAGAATGTTTTATTGTTCTGTATTGTTTAATACGTAATAGGACACAAAACATAAAACATTCTTCAAAACTACAATATCTGTTACAAATTACTGTATTCAATTTGGAACTGTTTAGAGTCGTGTGTTTTTTCATTTTAGCAGCAACTTGGTGGATGTGACTGAGTAGTAGACATTTTTCATTGTTCACGTTCTTCCTGTTTGGTAAATAATATATACCACAGCATCTCCCTACACTTTAAACGTGAATAAATAAATCAACTCATACATTCATGTTTTCCGTATACGTTAGATCATATACTCAGTTAAAGGTGACTAGTATATATATATATATATATATATATATATATATATATATATATATATATATATATATATATATATACTAATTGTTTCCTGAGTCGTTCCATGCAAGATAAACCGTGAGATAACGAGAAATGTATATCCCTTGCAGCCAACTAATGCTTTACGAGAGAATAGGCAATGGACAAACAGAACGACTGATAGATCTGAAGGTGAATATCACAATATCCCTGACGCTAAAGAGTGGGGATCCGATTTTAAATGATCGCAATTTTTTCTTCTTATTTTCAGAACTAATTGCAACTATTCCTTAATTAGGTAAAGTTCCACATACATGCATACATACATACATACATACATACATACATACATACATACATACATACATGGAAACAAAGGACACATGTACATTCATATATATATATATATATATATATATATATATATATATATATATTCCATAGTATCTTCATGCTTGTAACAAAACTTACGAAACGGGATAATACAAGTACAGATATTATTTGCACTTTAGTGCTTTAGCCTGGGTCGATCACCAAAATATATAATTTTGGTAGTAAATGGAGTTTTTCGAGTGTGGTATTCTCGGGAATTGGACACTAGGAAAATAATTAAGGAAATTGACTGAAGCAAAATGAAAGTTGGTGATATTTAAGTTATTATATATATTCCAGCGTAAAGTCCATCGACAATATTTATAATAAAGCCAATAGATTAAGAAAAACGTCTATTGTTGGCTTCAGTGTTGTTGTGACAAGAATAAGTACATGTTCTGAGTGTTCCCGCTTCGTTTTTTTAAGTAGCAGGACTTGCTTAATTTTCGAGCTGAATCGGTAATTTGCTTCATCTTTACAGTTGTAAATATTCTGGTTTCAAAATATACAGTAAAACGTCGATTATCCGGACGCCATTTGTCCGGATTATTCGTTCGAACGGACTATTACCGTATCCCCCGACACTTGTATTTATTACAATGTACATGTGTCTATAAATTAAACTAATCTGTCGATCATAGCATCAACATAATAAAGTCTATCAGAAATTAGAAACAATCACAGTCTCATACAATCTCATACAATTATAATGACAATGGTATTATGAATACCTAAATTATCTTTTTAAAGTAAAAATAAATGTAATTAGAAGAGAGGGATGGAGAGAGGGAGATACAAAGAGAAAAAAGTTTATTCTTACACCCGATTGTTGCCAAGTGAGTGCCTCTATGAAATCATGTAATTTTCATGCAGAAAGCCCAGTCTAATCAAGCACGATTAAAGACCCATAACCGTCCGATTGAATGCTTTATGTAGCCTAAACCTATGTAATTAATTATCGAGTAACGATCATTGGTGACTTAACAGGTGATAAAATTGAATTAGTTACCGGCACAGGTGTGAATAGAATCCAAGTTTATCTTGATCAAAGCTCTTTGATACTTGTGTTCACAAGCCCACGCATAAAACGACCGTCCATCACACCTACGTTTTCATTTCATCTTGAATAGTTTGAATAGATCTCTGATAGGTGTAAAGCGCAAATATAAAGTCTTAATATTTTTTTCAGCTTTTTCTTCCCTTTAGTACGAACATGTCGCTAAGGGAGCAGACTTTTCACGCATGTGCCTGATGTAAGTTTGAATTGATGGTAAAAGGAGCAAAATTATAAACATACTATGTTGGAGTTTCATACCTAGCCCTTGATTTCTTAATGGTATTTGCAATTACAATGATACTATTCAGCAATTTTGGAGTAATTTCCATTTGAAGAAAGTTTCCCTTTCGACGAGCTATCACACATCTTTATGAGTCAGACAAGAGACACAGAATGTCAAGATCTTGTGATTTTTCGTCTGGACAGACAAAGTTACACCTGCCCCAGGTCAACGGTATTTTCAAGACTAAAGCTTTTATTGATACATTGTCAGACCAAAGGGAGAGCGTTAGAATATTTCTATAAATATGAAATTAATTTTCGCAAGAAAAATTTCTCCAGCTTACATTCGAAATAAGTATTGTAAGTTTCTCGGCCTTTTTCCAACAATTTTCACACTATGCATGCCTTTGTAATCTATAAAACACATAATGCCGAGACACTAGCTGATTGGTCGAAATTGAATTGGGGTCATGACTTAGAAACGTTCCAATTCTTGTGACCAATCAGCAATCTTACTTCTTATGACACCACTGAGTAGCTCTCTAGAATGAAGGTTTGACTAAATGGATCATTCAATACTAAAGTTGATAGAAATTGAGACGGTTGGAATTCTTTCAAATGCAGGTTACCACGAATTTTCTTCTGAAATATAATTACATGCTTATATAAACATCTGCTGACGTCTTTACTCTGGCGTGACAATGTATTAATAAAGCTGCACATTCTTGAAAACACGGAAACACCAATCTGATTACAATCGAGATCTCCAACATAACGGAGATCTGACAGACACCAATTAAAGTTTATGTTCTGGTGACCTTTGGAATTCCCGGTCCACTTATTTTTTAGTAACCTATCAGATAAGCGTTGAATTTCGTGTTGGGGAGAGGTATCATTAGTAGATATATTCCCAATGGCGTTTGTCGCTTTAAAAAATTTCAAAGCTCTGGTGAATTACAAGGCCAAGAGACCACGAGCTCTTATCGGTGCCCATCAGATTTATTTATTATAAGTAGATTTTGATTTTAATTAGATTGGCATAACACTGTCTACCAGACGAAAATCAAAAAGTTTTGGCATTCTCTATCTTTTAAATTATCCCATGTCTAACTCATAAAGACGTGTGATATCTCGTTGAAAGGGGAGCTTTCTCGACATTAAAATGGCACCTAGATTACTGAAAGGCGTCGCTGCAAATGCGAATACCACAAAGAAATCAAGGGCTATGTGTACAACTGCAATTTCTCCAGTTGCAAACCTTGTCGCTTATTGTGTTTATTTAAGGGACCATATATTAATAAGAACATAATATTTTCATGGTTTTTACCCATTTTAGTATCAAGCTTGCATCAAGTATATGTGGTTCTCAAGTAAAAACGTAAGCAGTGTAGTGGAGAAGGGTATTGGGTTTAGTACATTGAGGACGGGTATGAGTAACTGCTGCAACTCACTCGTCCCTGGGACGAGTGCTTGGAAAAAATTTGCCTGAACCCTGATATATATATATATATATATATATATATATATATATATATATATATATATATATATATATATATATATATATATATATATATATATATATATCCTTAACATACAATACACCTTAAGACAAGCCATCGGCGATTAAGCATATCTAAGTATGGTTCACACTACATAACTACATATTGGGAATGAATTTGCTGTATTGTGCCTTGTAGGCAGAACACTTAAAACGAGCTCAGCCCAACCAAAACAGATAGTGTTTGTGTGTATATGACGCACCACTAATATCCTCTCTGGGTAGGAGTACCGGTTTCAATTTACAGACCAGCTGGCATCACGGTACCAATTGTTTTTCCATTGACCTTAATGTTAATGTTTGGCGAAATAAATATACCTTCTCTTCTACTTTAGCATGCGTGTCACACACTGTCATAGAGAGCAATATTTAGATTGTCAATTTGACAGTGACAGAACCAGGTACTCCATTGCATTTAAGAGAGATAACTCTGCTGGAACTAGACAGGGGTAAGAGTTATCCAGTCACAACAGACACATTTTCAGTGATGTGTATCACATTTGTAAAAAATCATAAAAAATACAAAACATGATCTACATATGAATTAACATAATCTCACATGTTGCTAAGAGACTCAACTTTTTTTTAAGCCAGACAGAAACTACAACTCTTACATAATACACCAATCACAGCTAGTTTGGTTGTTTATTTCTGAATACAATGTACCTACACCTTAAGCTCCGCCCCCCCCCCCCCCCCGGGCTTGCGCAATTCGTACCGTGATACCAGCTAGGTCGGTCGCCGTGTTTACTTTACTGCGCCCTCCACCCCACCCCCAACCCCACACACAATTATGTTTGAAGGATTTCTGATTGCATATAGATGTAAAAACTTTTAGCTTGTGAACCGAACTATTAAATATTTACCCAACTAATAAAATAAATAACCTGGCTGCATTTATTATAAGCTCTAGTCTAGGCTGTATATTGTGAAGTAAAGATTATAACCGGCAGGTTAAAATTTGCGTTATGGTTTTTATTATAGCTCATACGAAGGAACTATGCATTATCATTTCACTGGTGTGTGTTTATTATTGTGTGCTTTACCTTATTTAATTCCAATTATCGCTGAAAGATAATGTAGTTTAACCCAAGTCATCGCAGCGAGATCGTGTTCTTATGATCTAAGGGAAATAACTCAAGTTTATACTGTCGCCTGCTTCACTCTGCCCGCTTCAGCTTTCATCGCTATGCTAACCAGGTCTGGGTTAAATACAAAATCAACTGAAAATGACGAGCCACACAATTTTTGGGTGTATGACATTCAAGTATTGACCAAAACTAAATAAAATAAAAAATAGAAACAAGCATGCCAATTTACTCTTGTAAGGTAAAGAAGAGTGAAATTTATATCAGTCAGCAAGAATGATTTAGAATAATTTAGTTGTATACAAGTCTAGCGCCGTTTTGACGTCATGAACATTATGACGTCATAATCTCGATGATGTCAATACTTTCTCAAGAGATGAGATAAAAACGCATTCACATGATATGAACAAACTCTACTTAAGTGTCTTCTTTGACGTCTATGCGTAGATATGTTTAGACGCAGTGAATCGAACTTGTATAACTCCCAATTCGTTTTGGATGTTTCGATAGTGTATATATTACTTTGTGAAGTTCAAACTGCTGCACAGCTGGCGCTCTCGTTTCTCTCTAAATGCCACTGCAACCACTAGAGAAATAATCAATATTGTATCTTGCTTTTTACCTCATTTTTCAAGGGATTCTCAAAAATGAGCGAAAATATAGAAATTGTAAGACTTAGCCAGCACCTATAGCAATGTTATTTATAACTACATCTCACGAAAACCCGCAAGATGTTTGGTCTGCTTGAACGAGGCTAATAGAAGTCTAGATCCCTTCAAGAAGTATTGTCAATGTTGTAGAGCTGCTTGAATGTGTCATTATTTAAAGTCAAGCGCTTGGATAGTCTTATTATCTCTTTTCACCAGTCCTTGACATTTGTAATCAGAAGCACATCTAAAAAATTTCCACCCTCCCATCTACCCCTCTTTTTCATGTATCGTTTTATTTTTCTTCTTTTATCATGTGCTTCTTTGTCTTATACAAGGTACTGCGTCGGTTGTTTTGTGTTTCATATTGCGGTTAATATTCCATCATGTCTATGGGAAGACTGCATTTTGCTGTTCTTGATTTGAGCAGGTGGTGCATGCTTAGTGGTTTTGAAAGACCCTAAATTCAATGCCATCCAAGTATTTGATGATTAATTCTAGCAAGTTAAATTAGGCTTCTACTTTATCTTTAATATTTAAATATAGACTGTGCTACTGAGACTTACGATTTGTTTTGGTGTTACTTCCTCATCTGATTCCTGGTTAACAAACTCTTCTGTTCTCACGTTTAGTTGCATCGATTTAAACACTATACCCTCATACAGTCTCCATCTTTGATGCAGCCATCCTGTACTGAATTTATGCATGATTTTTCCTTCATACTCTAACAGAGATCACGAGTGCCAGTATTTGTGTACATTTTCTGTTTTTATTTTTTACCAAATACTTATGTAATGTTTACAGTATAGGTTGGGCTTTCCATGACACAGGTGAATGCTTGACTAAATTTAGATAGGTAACGTTAGCTATAGTCCTTTTCTTATAAGTTGTGTACTTCTTATTTCTTTTCATATATGGTAAATGAGGTCGTCGCTTCAGAAGGGGCATCTTTGGAGACGAGGATGTGTCCTGGGGATTCAGATTAGCTCGTGTCTGCAGTCCAAATGACTGTGCAGCTGGGGGAAATGCATGGAAAAACAAAGTTAAGGCTTGGCTATGCTCTGGTGCATATTACATAAGGGTCCTGCTTGTGTAAAGCGGAGGGGGCCACTTCACCATTTTCACCGATAGGGAGTTGTCGACAGGAGTAAACTTTGGCATCAAGAAAAGCAGGTATGAGCAAGCAGTCTGGAAGACTTTGATTGTACCCTATCTACTTCATGAAAACCAGTATGGACGTTTGCCTCACTATTACCATTGGGACACTGAGAATTAGGCGGTCAGACAAGCCTTCATATCTTGTAATGGGGCCCGATTGTCCCAATGAAACGAATTTTTACTATATATTGTATGTGTTACTGTTTGCATTAAATATTCTCAACATCATAGCGAGATATATTACAGTTCTAATGAAGGAAAAAGTTATTCTTTGTATTTGTGTCAGAATCTTTGCATCAAATATTATTAACATGAAAACGAGATATAGTACACTTTACATCGAGGAAAACTGCTTGTATTTGTGTTAAAATCCTGTATTAATACTTTTTATCCAATTTTAATGATTTATTTACAATTTATTGAGACAAGTTTGAGATTATAATTTGCCCTAATGGTTTGTTCTCTGCAGATAGCAGGTTAAACGTTGCGTTTAATGTTTGTTATATGTACAGAGTTTGCTTAAAGTTTATGTTGAAGGGTTTGGTTATATTCATATGCGACAACTGTGCACTTAAGTTTTGCATCTGTGGATTGAAAATAACTTTTCCTGATATCTTTCATTAGTTTCTAATATAGTTTTACTGTTTTTTCACAATTTAAAGCGAAAAGTAAGGGATAAACATTTTTATGCTTGCTTTCCGAGTACACAAAAAAATTTTGTATGATCCACACTGAATGCCGAAGAGCATATAGTGTTAACTCCATAAGCATGTTCATTTGCCCATTTGCCTGTCTACCTCTCCGTCATACCTAGTATTAGTTTGGCATCACTTTAGGTTAAGTTTTTTCAGTTATTGAAGTTTTCCAATGCCAGTTTCTCTTTTAAAGGGTCTTGTAGTTAGCTTGAGGATCAGACTTGGAGAGAACTATTCCATCATGCCAAACGTAGGTCACCATGACCTATATTTCATATTTCAGTGACTTTTTTAGCCTTGGGCAATTGGTCAGTGCGTCATACAACTATAAGTGTACAGTCATGATCATTATTAGTAGTAATCATATAAATCCCCAATCAGAGAGTTCTTTGTTTAGATTATCTCATTTATCTCCTTCTGCTAGTTGATGAAATTCCAAGACGAAGTGACTAGTACTTGTTCTCCAAAAGACAAGCCATGACTAGTAGTTGTTCCCCAAAAGACAAGCCATGACTAGTAATTGTTGCCCAAAAGACAAGCCATGACTAGTAATTGTTGCCCAAAAGAGGAAGCCATGACTAGCAATTGTTGCCCAAAAGACAAGCCATGACTAGTAATTGTTGCCCAAAAGACAAGCCATGACTAGTAATTGTTGCCCAAAAGACAAGCCATGACTAGTAATTGTTCCCCAAAAGACAAGCCATGCTGTCGGCTGGGTTTTATGATGTTAAACCTCTATTATGAAAACATACATTTGTAGGTAATTAATAAGGTTTAGATTCTTTATTGTTCGAAAACTCATTATAAAACTACATGCATTTATTGAGCAGCATATAATTTATTGGTTTTTATTTGATCAGTAGATATTATACGGAAACGTTACTGTTTTATTATTATTATTATTATTATTCACGACTTTTGCAAAACTGGTATGAGAAGTAAATGTTATGTCAGTATAATTTAGCATTTTCATATTTGACAACTTTTCAGAATCTTTTTGCATGTGTAAAACGATGTTCTCAATAGCACTTTTGAAAAAAATCAAGTGACTTACAAATACGACGGAATTTCTTTCAGTATCGTTTCACCCAAAAATTGTTTGGATATATATATATAGATAGATAGATAGATAAATAGATATATTGTTACGACTATCGGTAATGTAACAAAAGAAAAGACTCAAACAAGCTTTCAAGATTTAAAATACAAATCTTTAATTTTCTAAAATATTAAAATATTTCAACAAACAATTAAAGTAAAAGAATTTAAAATAACTTACAGTATAGAATATCCTTAAAGTCCTAAATTGTTTTAAACTTCACTGTTCCGGAAGTTAATCCAAATATTCCGAATGTATGTTCCGAATGAAGTAGCTTTTACTGTGCTAATATGTTGATAAGAATTAGTTATATCCATGTAATCATTGTTAATATGGAATCTCACAAGTTTTAGAAATGTTTCCATAATTCAACGGAGCTGTATAATAATTCAGGTTGAAGACACAGTACTGAATCCTTAATGTACTGTATTAATTAATAAATATCCAAAGAATAATATCCCACACTCAAACTGAATCAAATTCGATATGATCTCTCAATCTCTATGTAACTATGAAGAATGCCAGAATGCGGCTATTAATCCATATATATATATATATATATATATATATATATATATATATATATATATATATATATATATATATATATATATATATATATATATATATAGCCTTAATGCGCAGAATCAAAATGAAAACCCATTCTACTTCTTCGATAAACAAACTGGGTATTTCGAAATAATTTCCTTCTAATAAACACGATTCATTCTTCGGATGTGACCTTAGACTATAATTCCTAGTCAATAAAATGTTTACTCATAAAAGTACGAGAACTAGGTCAAAAGTTCATTCTCTCACATGACTAAAGCTGCAAGCAACTAGGGGAAATATTGATCCAAAAATACCGTATGTGTACTAACGGTAAGATGACAGCTGTTAGCCTAAGAACAGAGACTAGAAACTAATAAACTATACCATTATTAAAAGGACAAATATATATATATATATATATATATATATATATATATATATATATACATATATATATATATATATATATATATATATATATATATATATATATATATATATATATATATATATATTATATATTATATACTTTAGTGTGAAATATAGAAACTTATTGGCGAAATAATTTTCATATTTTTTCATTCTATATTTTCACATGTGAAAAATATATCTTTATATTTTCACATGTGAAAATATAAGATTTCCCATCATGCCATGCAACGCTGGATTGTGTGTGCCTACAGAAGTTATACCTGCGGCAACAAAAACGAGCATTTTGTGAGCTAAAACAAATAAATAGAAACTGCATTACATTTCAGACATGGAAATTAATTTTTGCAGACGATATTTTAGTCGACGCCGTTCGCGTCTCTATGAAGTTATTTCCTCTTACTTCCTTGACAACAATGATAAAGCCGCTGTGATGCATTGATGAATCGGACTTGCTTCGTGGTCAAATATGATCAAATAGTTTACAAAATGTCAAAAAATATAATTTACTGCGACAGATTAGGTCAACCTAATCATACCGCTATCTTAAGTCACTGATATTTATATGACCAGCCTATGAAAGTGAGGTGACTTTACGAAAAAGGGGTGGGTGGGGTGGAGTGTGGTGCTGAACAGTGAGTTTAATCTTCTAAGCTTCGATTCTGGGGCAACTTTGGTATATAATAAAAAGAAAATTGTCTTTTCCTGCGTTAATACCGGATATATTTCATCTTGTGGTACCAAAAACGGTATATTTTAACTCGTGGCTTCGCCACTCGTTAAAATATCACGTTCGTTTTTTTGTACCACACGATGAAATATATCCGGTATTAACGTAGGAAAAGAAAATATCCTCTATATATATCAGCTTTTATATTTCACGCTGATGAACAAGGCATGTGACTTTAAATATAAAGACCAGGAAGTGCATTTGTAATGGAATGTCATGAAGAACAAAATCTTTTCTATTCCATATCATTAAAGTTAGACCAGGAATGTTCATGCCAGATGGGTAGGACGTTTTTTGGGGTAATGTAACCGTACAAGCCACGACTGTAGACTTTGAATTTCTAAAGTCATAGATAGATAAGAGATATCTTACCATTCAATTTTAGATTATGATGGTAGTTGACTTACAACATTAAAGTCTACGTCATGGAGATACGGGTGCTAGGTATTGCCCTATTACAAATAAGTTGTATAAATAATTAATAATGATGATAAAAAAGTATGAAATAAAGCTAATGAAAACGACACAAAGCAAATAAAAACGCCTGATTTTAATAAAATATTTTGATTACATATAACTAATTCTTGCCCCCCCCCCCCCCCGCCCCTGCCCCCCCCCCCCCCCCCCCCCCCGCGAAAAGAATCGCATGAAAGTGAAAGTTTCAGGACTTGCTACTACATGTATATTACAATGGAAAGTTGTACATTTTCAAGGCTTCTGCAAGAGTTTAAGTATGGCATTCTTCATGGAAGCTGATGAACTCCAGGCTCAGGCACAATCATCATTTGTTCTTCTAGAAGATCATCAAAAGCTCGGATGTAATCAACCTGACATCCAAAGTGGGATGCTGCACAGAAATGTAAAACATGTCAGAACATAAAGTCTTTATGATCCAATCAGACATATCAGCGCCTTACCAGATAAAGTTTATTCCTTGATTGAAATATTAGCACACACACACACACACACACACACACACACACACACACACACACACACTTTAAAGAAATAGATAGATAAATACCGGCTTTCAAAGTTACACTCTAACGTCAATATAATTGACGTAAAATTAGGTTCAGCTATTTTAGCCACTATAAAGAGTTATTGCCCTTAGATGTCAAATTAATTTAAAAAGGTATGGAACCTACATATAGACAATTTCATATTTAAAGGGGTCGAAAAATCAACATTTCGTGGCCAATTTAGGAACATAAATATATATATACCTTCATGTTTAAATCCCAGGCCAACTCGAGAGTCCAAAACTTACAATCCTGAAAATCATCAAGATGTTATTAATTCCAGGTCTGAGGTTGTTTTGTTTTGGTGGACGATCTTGAAATAATTGACTGCAGTCTACGTGAAATACAAAATTAAATGGTGAATAGACATAAACATTTGAAGATATGTAGACTTTATGATCCAATCAATCAAAGCAGTGTTTTACCAGATAATAAACATACAATTTCTGCATTAATTAAATACTAGCCTATAGTATGATTGTTGATTGTGTTTTTACTAGGTAGTGATAAACCTAATATTGCGCGTGTACACACAAACGCGCACACACAGACACACAAAACTTGCATATGCTGACTAACTAAGAATATGTGACATAAATAGTGGCTTCCAAAGCTACACTCTAACGACAAAGATGTGTGCAATTAGTTTCAACTATTTAAACCAATACAGAAAGCGTTTGCCATTTAGATCTTAATTTCATTTCAAAAGTACGGAGCCTACATATAGCTAAGTTTATCACTGAAGGAATAGAAAAATCAACTTTTTTTTCCAATTTTACACATGACATCTACCTTTATCTTTGAATCTTAAGGCGACTGTATAGTCCGAATTTAGGATCCTCTAATCCAAGAACTCAATCATCTGCTCAAATCAATGCAAGGAATTGGTCCCGAACCTTCAGAATGAACTGGAATAAGCCTACTAGGACCACAAGTGAAATTGTCAAGCTTATGACAAACAATATAGTTCACCGCTACTTCATTTAACATCAAACCATGCCATACTAGTTTCCTCACATACATTTTGTTAACGAGTATTACAATCATGAATCTGAGAAGCAGGTTTGGGATACATGAAAATAATTTATACAAATATAAAATATGCACAATAGTTATTTATGCATTGCTGCGACCTTTTTCTAATTTTTGTTTCAGTCTTGTCTTTAATGCGTTTTTTAAAATGTTCGAAAGAATGAAAACCTCAGAGGTCAGGATTAAAATTAAACTTGATTACATTCGTTCCTTTTTTCTCAATATGATTATTTTCCATTGATGGACCTACCTTTGACAAAGGAAGGAAATTGGCTTTGCAATAATTTTAAAGTTTAATCAAAGATGCATCACAAACACGTTTCTATTACTTAATTTTCCAGGGTAGGTACATTACAATGTTTCTAAATTACTTGAGCAAAGATCGATTAAAGGTAGCAGCTTTTGCATTTACAAAGTAATATAATGTAATTACATGTATGTATAAAGAACGAGTGCTTGAAAACTTATCATTGACACTATATAGAAAATGTAACACAATTATGCCATTTATGATTCGCAATAGGTAACATCGAGATCTAGAACTACTTTCACTTTATGTAATATATTTGCTTATAGAAAACTGAACTATATTGCAATTGATATTTAAGATTCTACATCCTAAACAATTGTGTTCATATTTCATTTAAAAGACACGCAACAGACTTAAGAATAAATAGAAATGACGTTCTTCATTTCTAGTTATTGACTCGTTTTGGTGCACGTAGAGAGTCTTGTCCGATAACTGCCTAGTATACTCATTTATGACTTCATTCATTTATGTAACCAATCTCCCCCCCCCCCTCTCTCTCTCTCTCTCATCCTTGTACTTATTTTGCTTGAATATTTTATATTTGCATATAATTGTATGAAACTATATTAATTTTTGTGTGCTATTGATATAAGTTGATAATCTACTATGGGGGAAGGGCTTGTTTTTAACACTTATAGCCGGATAAAATTGTATGTCTGACACTCAGAATAAATAGGATACATCGAAGCAAATGTTCTGTTTAGAGTGTTATTTTCGTGAGAGTTTAATGTTAGCTATAGTTTCCTATAGTTTGCTACAAATGTCTTCCGCGAAATAAAAAGCCATAAAAATTGTAACAGTCTAAAGTTAAAGCCGGGAAATAACATCCGACATTCATAAGCGTGGAATTAAAGTACCGCTAAAAAGTAATTATATGTGAATCGCAAAGTATGGCACCGAGAAAAAAAAACCCTCTTTACAATTGAAAAATCAAATATTTACACAAAGCACGTTCTCTTCAAAGTTTGACAGAGATCAGGGTAAAAGGCACGTTATACATCACAACATGCAGATTTATGACATTAATGTACAAGTTCAGATATAAAGAAAAAATGATGATTATGGATGAATAAATTCAGCTGTACACCCGTTATTCGCAGTATTTACAACAACAAAAAAGGAATGAAACAATATAATTCAAAAATTGTAGCAAGAAAAGCAAAAATTCCAGCAAATGATTCTACTAAATGGATGCTTCTAGATTATATTGAAACATTGTAGTCTCTAAAGAAGCTTTATCTGGATAACAAAATGAAGTAAACTCACTCTCCAAAAAAAAAAAAAAATGAAAAAAAAAAAAAATGAATGCATATTCAGTATGAAATAGTCTCCTCATCTGTATTATTGATAAAGCTGCGGTCCAAAGAAAAATTAAATCTTGCTTTTAAAAGGGAATCTGTACTCGATGAATTTTAGTACAATCCATCAGGGATGATAACTCAAAGGGACTTAATTAAGTACGTCTCATTGATATGTAGACTTGTATGAGTTATCCGACAGCTGAACTCTCTGTATAGAAAAGCTGATACGATATACTGCATCAAAGGTAGCAAATAAAGGGCGTGTCAGAAGTGGCAAACATCCATTGAATACGAAGAGGCTAGTTTCACAACCTAATTTTAAAAAGTGATTATTTCAAATTGTGACTGTGAATTGAGAAAAGTCTCAGCACAATAATTACAGTCCTATGCAAATTTTCAAGAATTTGACAAAGGAAAAGGAACAAATTTTGTCAAGTAAATATTATCTAATGAATTGGTGTAAACCTTTTAAGCTTGTTTGACTTTTCGTGGTGATGATTATCTTTGAAGTCTTGCTTGTATGTTTCCATTTTATGAGGGAAAATGTACATACATTTATTTGAAAGAAATGATGCCTGGTAAGAGTCGTTTTGAATTCTTTATTTCTGAAAATTATCCTCTGGTCTGTTTGTAAGTTAATGCTATAGATTAACATTCCTCTGAGTCTGAAAAGTATCGATTTCCCTTATTTTAAAAACAGCTTTTAATATCATTCGGCCGAAACTAAATCACAGTAAAGTATGATTTGAAATTTTCAATCTGTCTTTTTATCCTGATTGACGTCGAGAAAATATCAAAGTTGCCATCCATTACGAATATTTTCCTCGCGTTAGAAGTGAATTGTCAAATCTTTGACCAAGTATACTCGTCTTATTGTATGTACTGTATTCTCCTCCTTACATTATGTTATTATTCAGAGTATTGAAGAAGACAAGCAGGTCTTAAGAGTAGTGAGTACATTATATCTTTCATACATGTATACATTTCTTAGGTTTGTCTAAATTTGAGCAAATTAAATGCGTTGTAGGCACAATTAACAACTTTATTTATGTCATAGTACAACAATTTTTTTAAATGCCATTATTTCATTTGTCTTCCTTGTGCTGCTCTTCTGATCGCAGCGACACTTACATTAAATAAACCGAATGAAAGTTTAATCTAATGTTCTCACTGCATGCTGCATTCCATCATTCTCTCCAAAGAAATCAACATGTTTCATAGTTATAAAAAATAGTGTTTCAATGCAGAGATTTCCATTGCAAGAGTTAATACATAGATAGGATATTAATAATATAGATAGGATATTAATAATATAGATAGGATATTAATAATTTAATTTCCGTTAACCTCTCAGGAAAATGAGGTTGTTACATCATCCAAAATCATATTTAAAAATTATTACGCATTCTTGCTGGGAATTCTTGCCAAGTTTTGCCAGAAATTCACAGAACAAAGATATGTTAAATCCTATAATCGATGTTAAAGACTTTTTGAAAATTCACACTGAGAAAATGAAGGATTTGAAATGTTTGCGCTTAATAAATAATACGAGATACATTTTTACTTCTTCATATTTACAGCATAAACTAATTTTAACTGGTATGGAATATTAATCAATCAAAAATTGATTAATAATTGTTAATTTGGTTATTATTACTTTTGCCCTTATTATTGGAAGACAAAAATGCAGTTTTCTATCTCATTGCAAAATAAGTGCGGGTTAGATGTAGTTAAGGTCTTCTCTCTCAATTTGCTTCATTCACACACTTTCCAAAAATTTTGCGATGTCGTCATCATTCCAATACATCTGTTCATCTGCATTCGGTATCTTCTGCAATAACTCCGCCTTCTTTCTGATCTGATGCAGTACTCGTATCCGCGCTTCCCATCCATATTTTGCCTCCCTCTTCTCGCTTTCGATTAAGAGATTTACATAATTTACTTCATTTAGAGGGTTTGGCTTCAGGGCTCCTTGTTCCAGTTTATTTATGTAATTTCTGACAGTCTGCATCATGGATATGACCTGTCTCCCCATTTTCTGAAAAGACAATTTGATTGATCCCAACAGACCCTTTTGCTTTTCCGTACTATCAACTGCAGATTGATATTTCTCTTTCAGATTCTCGTATGTTTTTGTTACTTTTACTGGGTAGGTCTCATAATAAAAGTCATTGTTTCTATGGCTGCTCCAATTGCATATTTTTGGACAAACTGTGCAATCGCCGTCTTTCATGGCGGAGCACTTATATTTCTCGTCGTCATCGGCAATTTTACAATTTGGATGGCATGTAAAATTGCAAACAAAACAGTTTGTGACGTATTGTCCTGGTTTTGTATTAACTTTCCGTTGACGGATTTCCTCTACAGTGTACACAAAATTCTTATTTTCTTCAATATCTCTCTTATGCTTCTCCAAGATCTCTGTTTCCCGTTTCATTGTGTTCAGTTTATGAATGCCATCCTGTATTTGAGGCTGAAGACATTCAATCGTGTTTTCAATTTGCCGTCTAAGCCCCAGAATCTCTGATGTTAGTTGGAGACTTTTTGGCTGCGTGCGTTTCAACTCATCAAAGAAAATATCAAAGCTTGCTACGCCTAATTTCCAGAAATACTGAGTGAACTTTGCTTCATTTGACGAATCTTTGCGTGCAAATAGGGCAGAGTTGTTGAAAACAAACGACTTTTGAAATGGTACTTTTGCTTCCCTCAGGGCTTCCAAAACCGGTGGTTCTTTACCATCTGCAAATGTGATCAAGACAAATATATTGTCCTTGATATCTTTACCAAATATTGAGAGAACAGAATCGAATATATACTTCTGGGTGGGTGTCAATCTTGCTAGAGGTGCTTGTGTTACGAAGCAAACAGCATCTATACTGTCTATACCTTGATCTCCCGGTGCATTGAAGAACTCATGAATTTGATCAACAATCTTTTTATCTCTTTCAATTCCTTCAGTATCTCCGAACCCCGGTGTATCAAGAATGTTCAAATTATAGGTGACCTTACTTCCACGGTCATGGTAGATCTCGTAGCATGTGATCCATTTTGTTTGAGATTTAGCCTACACATCGAAAAGAAAAGAATGTCACGTGTATTTGACTGCTATTATGTTCTATCATATCGTTATAAATACATACATATATACATACATACATCTCTCTCTCTCTCTCTCTCTCTCTCTCTCTCTCTCTCTCTATATATATATATATATATATATATATATATATATATATATATATATATATATATATATATATCCTGTGCAAATACTTGAAATATTAATTTCACAATACATTTATGTGCTTTCTGAATGTAACGATTTGTATGTGAAAGTTTGTTTTTATAATATGTACAGGATATTGAACTCACTGTTTCTTGTGATTGGTTTGTTTTACAAAGTCTGTGAATCGTTAACGTACCAAGTGCTGTCTTGAGCTTCTAAAATACATAAAATATTTGTATATATATGGCTATCAACCAAACACATGTGATGAACGTTTGCCGTTTAAACGACATAATTTTTTGTCCTTTGAATTTTACATATTCTATGGCGGCCATATAGTGTTTTCCATGGCCTTACGTCAGTTTTTATGTCTCGTATACTCAGTGACCTCTTTAGGATTTCATGGATTGAAGCCTAATTTTCCATAACTTTAGAGATACTTTATGCGTTGCAATTATAATTGTTTTCTCACTTAATATCAATATAATATCAAAGTTGATCAATCTGACTGAGATATGACTCCAGTTTGGGATATAAATTTTCCCTTACAGCAAGAACCAAAGTATTTTACAGATAAAATATATATTGACAGGGTCATCTGTGTTCTCTGAACACAAACTCTATATTTTTCATTTATTTTCCAAGTTCAACGAGAATACATAAATAATTAAGAACATGATAAAATATCAGTTTCAAGTCAAACATTCAAAACGTCTTGCCTAGGTCAACTGAATGTTGGGGTGAGAGATATTTTCCTACCATTTTGAATTTATCCATCCACCTACCCATTAA
Source organism: Margaritifera margaritifera (assembly GCA_029931535.1). Taxonomy (NCBI): domain Eukaryota; kingdom Metazoa; phylum Mollusca; class Bivalvia; order Unionida; family Margaritiferidae; genus Margaritifera; species Margaritifera margaritifera. The sequence goes on from JAQPZY010001164.1 coordinate 620,145, forward strand.
CACATCCATCCATTCATTCAAACATCCACCCTTACTCGATATCATGACTTGGCACTGTACTTCGTAGGATATCAAAAAGGCATATAAAAGTACATGCATGTTTGAAAAAAAGTTTCTACCATTTACTAAATAACAGATTTAACGTTCAAACTGAACTAAGCCAAATTTGTAAGTAAATTAATGCATAATCTCATTATAGTATTTTGAATAATCAATTAAAGTACACAGACTTATATTTGCCCCCAGCCTTTTAGAAGCGTTTCCATCCGTCCGTCAAACTTTTGTTTCCCCTTTAGAACTTTAAAGCCATTCGAGATTAAGGAATGAAACTTGGTATACTTTATAAATCATCATTAGAAGGTGTGCTGTGTATCACTGTTTTGGTCTATCTTATCTTCAAAGGCAACGCCATGGCTCAATAATTTTTGCTGTCTATCACCCTTTCCCATCCGCTTCATAACTGTAAAGCTGTTTGAGATTAAGGAATGAAACTTGGCATACTCATACATATTTATTAGCAGCTCAATCTTTTAAGTTATTCATCACCCTTTCCCTTCGGTTCTATAATTTTAATGCCGCTTGAGATTAAGGGGTGAAAGTTGATATACTTGTATATCATCATTAAAAGGTGCGTCGCGTATTGTACATTGATAATCATATCTTCAAGGTCAATGTCACATTTCAATATTTTAAGTTTTCCATCAAACATTCCCTTCCACTCTATAAATCAAAAGCGATTTGAGATTAAGGGATTAAACTTACTATACTTATACATCAACATTAGAGGGTTAACGATTCACAGACTTTGTAAAACAAACCAATCACAAGAAACATTGTGGGTCGTATGTTCAAGGTTATGGTCACGGCTAAGTATTGTATGTTTTCATCACACTATCCCTTACGCTCCTTAACTTTAAAACCGTGTGAGATAAAGGAATGAAATTTAATGTACTTATTTGTCATACCTAGGAGGTGTGTTGCATACTACATTGGGGATGCGATTTTCAAGGTCAAGGTTACAGATACAATATTTTAATATGTCTGTCTTACTTTCGCTTCCACTCGATAATTTTGTAGCCTTTTGAGATTAAGGGATGATGACCTCACCATGGTAGGCAGGGAACAAAAGTTCACTGAATGTGTTTGTTTGCTATGCGTTCTCATACTGAAATAGGCGTACCTTGCAAAATTAAATATACAAGTATGTAAACTGATGTATGAGAGCGGTGGATTATTAAATCTTTCTAAAATGTATAGCACCAAGAAAACAAAGATATTCAACTGAACTCGAAAAATACAATTTGTACCTCTTCAACCTCTTTTGCGGTTGTATTGTTGGATTATTGCTGGTAGATGCATTCTGTGTCTCGAACACCAGAGTTCCAGGCTACTTCCAATTGTTTCAGTGTTGTATTTGTTTCTAGTTTTCCGTGTGATATTGCTTTCTATCATTGTTTCATTAACTCACATATAACATTCCAGTTTGTTTGCTAAATGTTTACAGCTTAGTGAATCGAAGGCTGTTTACTTTCTCAACTTTCTTAATCATTTAACTATAGAAGTTTAAATTTAGTTTCCTTGGGTATTTCTTTTCCAGATTGTTTCTTATGTGAATGAGTACAGAAAAATTATATTCTTTTCATGTTGTATGCATTTTATTTAGAAATGGAGTATATTTTACAAAAGTTCTCTTTCAAAACTGGGAACGTTTAGGAATCGGCCTGCAGAATTGGTTTAATTTTGCTTTGGACCCTTTTCGAACCGTTGTCATTCAATGATAGTTTCCTTTTTCCTTCTAAATTCTGTTACTTTGTTTTTTATCTGTATTATTCACGTAAGCATGCATCATTATTTCACTGACTTTTGGCGAATATATTCTTCCTGTATTTGTTTATGCTTTTGGACTATTCTGGCATGCTACAAGGTTCGTACCCCACCTCCTTGTTTAATTTCTCTGATATGACTTTCTGCTTGTCTAAAATATTACACAGCCGTTATTATGAAATGACGTCTAAGTAATTGTGTCTTTTGTTATCTGAATGTGACAATTCTTTAGTGTAATTAAAATATGTGCTTTTTAGGACAAAAATCTCTCAAAAGATGACAACAACGAGATGGAAGTGCAAAGTTATTTTAACAGAAATGTGATGCCTTATTGACACTATACTGTGTATTTTAGTGTCAATTCAATTGTAGATAAAATGAAAGGAATTTTTGGGATTCACCTTATGCGAGTTAAGTGAATTGCAATAATAAAACAACAACAGCACATAGAAATTCAAAAGAACTAGAGTGTGTATGAAAATACTACGTCTTGCATAGTCCGGAATCAGGACACAAATATACAGTTTGTGATATTTTATTATCGTTTCAAGAGTTTTTCTTCATATTCAACTCGCTGAGGAAACTCTCTTCTAAATGGTACATGTAACGTCCCTACAGAGAAGGTGAATGAAAGCGACCATCTAACTTACTTGAGTTTTTACATTTTTCTTTTCATCTTCTGTCACATCAATTACAGAGAATCTGAAATCATCATCCCAAGACACGTCCATGATGTAGTTGACCATCCCTTCGATCAGTGTGCTTTTTCCTGCGCCAGTTGCCCCCACCATCATAATCGTTTTTGTTGAATGCATTGGGTTTCTATGGCCTAGTTAAAATCAGTGTTTACTTAATTGTACATTATTATGTCATTGAGAAAGAAAAAAATAGAGGTACAATGTAATTCTTCTAAATTTCTGTATTTTCAATGTATTGTCCAGTGTATTTGCTCCTCATTGCAATTTATTATAAAAGTTCCTCTAGTACTGCATGTAACATTAAGCAATTCATATCATTACTTCAAAGTACCCCCCCAACAAATTTTGTTTTATTAATAAAACTGTTTTAAGAAATGCAACTCATTAAAGCGGTGAAGTCGGACTTTCATCACCTTTGTTTGTATTGGTCTTTGATATATGTAGCATTTAATTAAGCTATTATACACATATTTGTGATTTAAATAGGATAATTAGCCTAGAAAGTGATTTCAAGCTTTAAAGACACTGATCAAGCGGTTCAATATATATATATATATATATATATATATATATATATATATATATATATATATATATATATATATATATATATATGCATAATATTCATATGCACCCACACATGCATTCTTTGATGATACATTAATTAGTATTTGATTGTCTGATGTTTGTTTCACCGTAACAAAGCAGTATGTACATGTGTTTATAACAGTCCCTCGTTAGTGAAACAGGGATCTACAGATCTCGAAAGCGCTTGGTCAGTTTTCTGACTTGCTGCAGATAGGGAGATATTGATTTGCTAATATTTTTCAATTTGCGATAACAAAAAAGATAAATGGCGATAGAATATCAAAAGGTGCTAGACATTAGCTGGCATCGTTTGACAATTTGTCTGCTTGTTATATTCAGAACGAGACATAAATTATAACCGAAGATATATTTTAATATGGATGTTAAATAGAAATGTAACAATCGAAACGACAACAAGTATCTTGAATATTTTATACTTTCTCTGTTTAGAACTGACATGTGAAAGATATATATATATATATATATATATATATATATATATATATATATATATATATATATATATATATATATATATACACACACACACACACACAAGTTATTTTACTCACCAAATGCTGCCTTTCTTGTAAACAATTTGGTATTGGTGGATTCATGTGGAAATTTGAGAGTCAGTCTATAAATTGGTGGGTTTCCGTCCGCTTCTTTCCTGGCTCTCTGCTTAACTCGCGTGGCAAGTGATTCCTGTGTTGAAATGTCATCACTTACTTCACTGAATGGTCCTTCATTGCCATCGGACATAATGGCTCTGACTTTAAATTGATATACAGTCTTGCTTTTCAGCTCTTTTATTTCCAGCAATGGAGAGGGTCCATTTGTATTTTCGTTGGACCACTGAGCTCCAGCGCATTCTCTGTATTTAACTTCATAGCAAGATATGGCGTTTTCAAGGTTCTTCGGCTTTTCCCATTGCAGATGTGTGGAGTTTGATGTTAATTTTAGACAAAAAACTTTTCCGGGCTTTCTAGGATCTGATCTGGAGGTTTTAGAAGTGACAGAAGGCGTGATGAAAATGTCATCACTTATCTCACTGAAAGCACTCTCTTCTTCTTCAATTGTTACCCATCTCACTTTGAATTGATAGGCAGCATTGTTTACAAATTCTTTAGTTGAAATTGTGATCGATCTTGAATTATCACAGGTGCATTTTCTTCCTATCCACTTTTTATCTTCCTTTCGCATCCACTGTATTTCGAAATAAGCTATCATTTGAAGATCGGATGAAGAGACATCCCAGCTAATCGCTAAGTCTTCATCGTCAGTGATGACCACATTTGGTTTATCAGGTTTCTTTACCATAAAAATAATAACATCATCACTTACATCACTGAAGTGACTTTCTGAACCTTCTTTTGTTGTCCATCGTACTTTGAATTGATAGGAGGTGTTCTTCTCCAGCTCTGTGATTGGAATCGTGATTGAGGTAGAATTATCATCGGTGCATTTCCGTCCCGACCATCTTGTGTCTTCTTTTTTCTTCCATTGTATTTCGAAGAAGTCTACTGCTTGAAGATCGTGTGAAGAGACGTCCCAGCTTATTAATAGAGTTTCATCACTATTTTCAACCCCTTTCGGCTTTTCAGGTTTCTGCGACATTTTGATAATAACTTCATCACTTATGTCACTAAAGGAGCTTTCTACACCTTCTTTTGTTGTCCAGCGTACTTTGAATTGATAGGTGGCATTTTGTTCTAATTGTGTGATTGGAATTGTGATCGATGTAGAATAATCATCTGTGCATGTTCGTCCTTGCCATCTTTGTTCTTCCATCTTCTTCCACTGTATTTCGAAGAACTCTATAGCCTGGAGATCGGCTGAAGAGACATCCCAGCTTAGTAATAGATCTTTATTGTTACTTGTAACCCCTGTCGGCTTTTCCGGTTTCTGGGACATACTGATGATAATATCATCACTTATGTCACTGAACGGACCTTCTACTCCTTCCTTTGTTGTCCACCGTACTTTAAACTGAAAGGCGGCATTTTTTTCTAAATCTGTGATTGGAATTGTGATCGATGTTGAATTGTTATCAGTGAATTTCTGTCCTGACCACATTTTTTCTTCAGTTTTCTTCCATTGTATTTCGAAGAAGTCTATAGTCTGCAGATCGGCTGAAGAGACATCCCAGCTTAGTAATAGTCCCTGATCCCTATTTGTGACCCCTTTCGGTTTTTCAGGTTTCTGCGACATCTTGATGATAATATCATCACTTATGTCACTGAACGGACCCTCTACTCCTTCCTTTGTTGTCCATCGTACTTTGAATTGATAGGCTGTGTTCATTTCCAATTCTGTGATCGGAATTTTGATTGACGTAGAATTGTCATTGGTGCATTTCCGTCCTGGCCACCTTTTTTCTTCAGTTTTCTTCCATTGAATTTCGAAGAAGTCTATAGCTTCAAGGTTGCACGACGAGACATCCCAGCGTATTAATAGATCTGTATTATCACTTGTGATTACTTTAGGTTTTTCAGGTTTCTTACAAGATTCTGTCATCATGATTTTGTTTTCAGGATCCTCCATAGTTACAGGAATAAGGTTTCCTTCATTGTCTATTCTTGGGTTTTCGCTTACGCTGTCCGTTGTTGGCATTTCAACATTAAGATCCAGTAATTCCATTTTTGAAGGAATATTATCTTCCGCTATCGTATTGCTCGGCTTTAATAATGTAGCATCATCAATGATACACTTCACATTATCTGCCATTGTTACAGTTTTGGGCAGGAAAACTCTATTGAAAAATCATCTAATGTCTCTGATCTGCGAGTCCACTGACCAGACTTGATACACAAACGCTTGTTTGTCTAAAATAAAAAGAGTTGTCATTCTGAAGGACATGATCATAAAAGTACTTCCCTCCTGGGAGTGAAAAAAAATATCTAATCATAATCGGCAGAAACGTAATGTTTTATTTTAATCATCGAATAATATAAAACTTTACGTGTGCACGCACACAATGTCGTCTCAAAGTTCCAACAATTTTTTTTATCAAAACTTTTGTGAACTCGTTTGCAAGCACATGTAGAAACAATAATTTAATTATGTTGAACCATAAGAGTCCAATATATCATTTTTCTTACAAAAACATGGGCGAGAAAAGTACTCATGTTTAATGTCGAGTTCACTGTAGTGCTACATTTGTTATTGTTTAATAATTGGAAGCGAAGGCAGTTCATACATAGTGTGTATTTGATTTTCAAATTTTATGACTTCATGAATTTTGTAAAATATGAAGTTAAATTCTTATAATTACAAATTACGAATAGTTGTCAACATAATAGTGAAAATCTTAAGAAATAAAAAACAGATATATATTTTAAGGTCAAGTTCAGTGTATATAACACCTATATTCTACGAGCTCCTTGGACTGTACATATTGTATTTTGTCATGATATGGTGTGGCTTCTGGAACGATAAAGTCTGTAGAACATGTTTCTTTACACAGCACTTGACCCACGGCTGAATCGGTAGTTTTCGTTTAGTTTGAGCTTGTGTGACGTAATTTGTACCAAAATATTTCATCGGGATATTTTATTACAATAACCGAGATCAGCAGTCCAGTGGGCAGCGTTTGGTTATTCCAATCAACCCAATAAAGAATGAGAGATCTTGTTTGTTTGTTTTCCTTACATGGATACGCATCCTAGATTGAACAAAATGCACGGATTTGCGTTATGCAAACAAAATTTAGAGGGACTCTAGTCCTATCCTAGTACTAATATTAGTACCATCTACCTCCTTTCTCGAACTATCAAAATGTCAGTGTAGGCCGCGTTATCTTAGCAAGACATGTACCAGCACACAGAGAACCTTAGTGGGATAAATCACCCATTTCTACGTTCTGCAAACATCTGCCTCAACAGAAAAAAAGAACCTAGTGTATCCATTATATTTGTTGGAAAAATAAATTACCTTGAGGTAAAAGAGAAACAAATATCCCGCTTGAAGGAAAATCCCAGCAACCGCACCCTCCTCCCCAATAAAGATTGCTGCTTTCTATTTTGCAGTGCATTAGTAGAAATCCATACTTATCAGCATATATTGCAATTTGAAAATGATTTTAACTGTTTGCTGGGAATTCCTCTTTACCCAGGAAACCGAATTGTCTACTCCTAAACTTGGTTGAGGAGGGAACTAATTCCCAGGCACCTGGCGATGGTAGAGGTTACATGATACTGTCTACAGAAGTCATTAGGCCATTTCATAATGTTCATCTTACGTATAAAATGAGGTCAATACCCGTGAATGGGTTTCAGATAAAACAATTATTTATGAATTCTGAATACGAGTTTCTTATGACTTAGCAGAATATCCCAACGTCTGTTTAGGCTTTTTATAGTCGACCAAAAGTCAGTCCGTGCGGAAATGTCAGGAATGTACTAGTGTTACAAATTCAGGAGACCTGCAATCGAAATTTGTGGCAGATCCAGAAATATAGTTTAGGGGCGTAACGATGTAGGCGCGGGGTCTGTGTGTAGGAATCTTTGGTAGGTACCCAGAGAGCCTCCCCTTCCCACCTCACCCCGACCCCCTCCCCTCCTGCACTTTAAGCGCTTCCAGGGCATAATTTTAACCATCTAACTGCAAAGAGAATTTAATATAGGACACGTTCAGGTTGTTTCGCGCTAATTTTTAGGGGGTTAGGGGGCGGAGGGTGTCGGCTTTGTCTCCCTTCCCTCCCACAATCTGCTCCTGGAAATTTAATTAAATTAATTAGGCCACATGTTGATGTGTGAATTTGATTGAGAACAAATCACTTCCCAGAGAAATATTTGAGAGAGTCCCGGCATTTAACTGAACAGATAATCGAGTTTCTGCCCTCTATCGTCCATCTTCAGCGCTATAGGAACATTTATGCTTGTACTGAGTTTGAAGATAAACCAGGGGAATAACACCTGCATTCATCTGATTTTTCGTTTGATTCCTAAAATGGTTACTCAAGACCCCTCCAATGTCATTTAGCTAGATTTATATAACTTAGTTCACAGTGTTTCAATGCGGCTTGGCTGGGAGTGGTGGGTATCAATAAATAACAAAGTAGATAAAGAAATGTGGATGGATTTGATACATTTATTAACATGGACGAACATTCGAATCATATTCTAATACATTAAGCGAATATTCGAATAGGCGAATTTGATATTTGTTGCAGCTCTACCTGTAATTTTTCGCTGTATAGTTTGCACTGCTTGTAATGTCATATTAGAATCTGCTCGTTTAAATTTATTTCCCTGCGTGGAACTTTAAGATTAGGCATTACATTTGTATATATTTTGGTTTGGAAACAAGATTTTAAATAATTAGTAACATAATTAATTAATTTGTTACATATGCATGTAAGTATCTATGACATTCTTTATTTCCTCTTTAAAAGCGATTTGATTCAGTTCTTTTCAATATTACATAATAGAAAACGTAACCAAAGTTACATTAATTCATGTACAGCACACTAATCATGCCAATACACGTATAAACATACAATGATTCTCACTAGACCTTCGTATTAGGAAAATAAAGATTATAAATTTAAGTTGTATGATAGCCAGTTTGTACGACACATCGAAATGTATGATAATATGTTTAATCTTCAAAATTGTCTTTTTTCTCAAGAACATTTAAGAATTTAGCTGCAGCATACAGCACACCATACAATATAAACAGTATAACATATATTTAATGTTAAATACAATATAGATTACTATGTAAGATCTGAAAGACTTATCGGTCATATAGAATTGTATTGCATAAGTACATCTGCGGTTTGAGATTTTTCAAAGGAAATTACATGAATCAGCAGTAAACATCTATTGATCAATGAAACTGAATAGTTGTCTGGCTATTACGGTAATTGCAAACATAAGAAAAAGGAGGGCATTCAATGTATTAATGCGAGGACGAGTTCCGAAACTTTTCAATTGAAGAACGTCGGGAAAAAGTGTCACTGTATAAAACGTAAAATGAAAACTTGTCTTCAAATTCGCCAAAGAATAGATTCTTAGTCTAAATCAACAACATTACATTTTATATTCATATCTATTAGTCAAGTATTACGCACTTAAATGCACAGTACTGAAAACGTTGCATTAGAAGGAAATTATTTAACCTGCATACAATACATTTCTTTTTTATTAAATCAAAGACCTATACTACAGGACTAAAGCAAACCTGCTTGTTTCAGCATTTACTGGTTCAAAAAGTAGTGTTTTTATTTGATTTACATATTGCCAAGACAACGTCCAACTTCTTGGGGGCAGAGGGAAATATTGATTTTAAATGTGTACCGTATGCTAAAAAAGAAAATATAATATAAATATAATAGATATAGAGTAAACAAGGACACCTGCATCTATGTCTGCGCTCAATGTATATATGTCTGTCTGTCTGTCTGTCTGTATGTATGTATGTATGTATGTATGTATGTATGTATGTATGTGTGCATGTATGTATGCATTTATAGCTGCAAATAAGAAGTATATGAGTAAATGAATTGGAAAGAAACCTGGAAATGGAAATAGTTGAGTAGAACATATATATGTATTATATGTTGCCATCATATGTCACGTGAACGAGAAGACTCACAAGAAAAGGAAAATATAAAAAAGAAGTACGATGAAGAATAAGATGCTAAAGAAAATGCAAACACTTAGGAAATATAAGGAAGTATTTACATTCGACTAGCACCTTTTAAATGAATTTGTGTGTCAGCTCTTCTTCGCAGCATTAGAAGTGTAACAGTTTTAAAAAGTTATGTATGACAAGAAGATAAAATGGTTCCATTAACTTAATCCAGTCTACAAGCACATTGTGAGATATCATGTTCAAGTTTATTTACTATTCAGTGCATCAGTTCTAATCCTTCTGCAACCAAACACGTGAAGTTTTGCCATTTTTTCCTTAGAACAAGATTTTAAATAAGTAGTAATATAATCGGTTAAATATGTATGTATATTGGTATGTGTGTATTTATGTCTGTATGTATGTATGTGTGCATGTATGTATGTGTGTGTGTTAGTATGTATATTTGTGTGTATTTGTGTATGTATTATGCTAAAGTCAATTGTAATTTGATTGTTTATAGTCAGTAATATAGCTCCAATAAGCTAATGTTCCTTCTTTGGTGTAATGGAGAATGTGCGAGATTCGTTCCACGGGAATAAATTGAACTTATATATATATATATATATATATATATATATATATATATATATATATATATATATATATATATATATGTGTGTGTGTGTGTGTGTGTGTGTGTGTGTGTGTGTGTGTCTCTGTGTGTGTGTGTGTGTGCTATTCATTTATTTTGTTCCAGAATCGTATTTGCTAACCTTTGTATGTTAACGTTAAATACAATTTAAAATACCAAGTTTAAGGAATTTAAAATGTTTAATGACTGTAAATATGACATAAATATAATTAGTTACTTGATAGCAACATGGCAAGAATAAGCCGCCTAAATGTATAGACAAGCTGTTGCTTACTACTCTCTCTCTCCCTCCCCCCTCCCAAGATCTTGCACGTTTCATGTTATTTTCGAAACAGTGTTTGTTTGTTTGTTTGTTTTTTCTAAAAGAATTAAAACAGGAGTAAACTGTAATGGCGAAATGAGTACCCAGATTTGAAAGTAAGTAAAGCTGAAGTCTTCTATTTACAACGGATGTCCTGCAAGTAAGTTGACATACATTATTACCGTTTGAAATAAGCGATGAATAGAGAGTGGTACCAATGACGTAACGCTAAGAATGGTTACGCTATTTAAAATATAAATTGAACTGTTAGTGCATGTTTAATAATAATTAAACTGTTAGTGCACGTTTAATAAACAAAATGAGAAATTAGATGTGCTGAATAATATCATTATATGTTGTTTTTTTATGGCAAACTTTGCTTTCTAAAATGTGACAAAACTTACCCTTAGCCATTGTTTACAAATATTGTCGACGCACACAAGAGGGGATCAAAAATACATTAGTTCCTTTCTGGTGTTACCAATTATTAATTTCTAGTTGTCTGCGTCACATGATGCGATTTTAACCAATCTAAATGCTTGTTACCAAAGCTTAATTAAAATTTGCAATCATAAATGTATACATATTTCTAACATACTTAAATGCGTAATTGTTATATTCTTCTGGCATATAAAAATATGCTTTCGGCCTTTCCCAATCAAGTTGCTGTACAAATGCATAATCTCTACAATGTTGGTATTTGGTTTTCTTTTCATTTGCTTGTTTGTCAGTACCACAAATGTAGCACTTTACTATCTCCATTTAAGTTTGTAAAACTTAAAATAGCACGATAGTAAGGACTGCACCAAATTAGATCAATTATTAGGGAATGCAGGCATTTACGCAAACAAATATCATAATATTTAAATTGTGTACTATGGTCCAGAGCTCCTTATACTTATCTGCCATCTTTCTATCTGTCTGTCATAATATACTTGCTGCACCCAGCACACCAGTATACAGAGACAAATACACAAATGTTTGCACAGGTAAGAATCTAAGCAGTTTTTAAGCTTAGCTATTAGACATTTCTCTGCAAGGGGGAACCTATTCGGTACACCAGACACAGTATAAGTTCTTAATTTCGGAAACACATATACAATATGGTATTTTTTAAACACTTAAGTTACTAAAACTTAATTAACATCAGAGAACGTTCGTTATTACTCATATTTTTAACAATACAACTTAATAATAATACAAGCACACACAGTTGCCTTTGGCAAAATGATTTTTGAGGTAGCAATCCAGTCAATATACACTTTGACCTCAAACTAATTGCAATATAATTTGTTTTTTGCTTTAAAATGTGACTAGTCAGCCAACAGTACATAATCTTTCTTCCAGATTGCATCGCTGAACAATATGCCAAAAAATCTAGAAAAATTCATATGGAGGAAGACACTTAATTTTTTCAGGAAGATTTTCTGCTCTTTAATGTTTATGCTGTGGTGTACTATTTTGCCTACCATACTGTTATGTATATTGAATTTATAATATGTGTCCATGAGGTAAGTTGTACTTTTGTGGTCATTTTGTAAATAACATATTTATTGTATTTGAGTTCAAGGTTAGTCTTGTTTACATAGCATTTAGTACTTTGATTGGAACTTTCCATATCTTGATGTGAGAAAAGTCAGGTACTCACAGTAATTTTCTATTAGAGTTACTCATATTCTAGAATATTCTGTCACGTGACTTATGTTTATATCTATCGATTTTGGTGGACAATATTTCATTCTTGCTCAAATGGTCAGTCTATGAAGAATCATTTTAATAATCAGATGTTTATAGTTGTGTTGTGAAATTTCAGAGCAAATTTAGAGAGAGGAATTATTTATTTGAAATATTCATCGGAATTACTAAAAGTGCTCATTCTCATTTTAGATTAATACTTGACTTTGGATATTTTTGGATTAAATCAAGATTATTGGAACTGTAGTACAGGACATTCAAGACTACTGACACATCAGGCATTCAAGACTACTGGCACATCAGGATATTCAAAGCTACTGGAATTCATTCGGAACATTCTATATTTTGAGCGAGTGATTAGGACACTTTCACTTTAATTGTCTTGAAATAAATTACTTGTTGATTTTACTTACATTGTTGGTTTCACTTTGTTTCTGTTACATTATTTAAGAACCTAGAGTCGTAAAAATACCTGCTATCGTCCTTCACCTTGTACGCGTTAAGTTGAAGTTGAAAACGAAACTTTAACAGCTGAGTTTATCGCTTGCAACTTTTATTTTAAAATAACATTAGCCTTTTTTTGACTGATTACGAGTCAGGCTTTCTGCTTCATATGTTCAAGCGCGCAATATTTGTGGTTTACCTCTTGTTTAATACGGCGTACCTCATACAGGCCACGGCAGGAGAGAAGTGAGGTGGAGTCTTCTAAAAGCGTCACAAAATAGTCTCAAATTGCAAAAATGTTTATGAATTATGCAGAACATGGTTTCAGCAGAGTGATATATATATATAATTGTTTGATTGAAGATTTTTTAGCATTTAAGCACAACTAATTTGCAAACAAACGGTAATTTTACGCCTTCTTCCTTGAAATCGTCATGTACGGAGATGCGTATGTGCGCAACGCTAGATGATTTGATACCCTAGAACGAGAGAAATAGTCAAATACTTTCGTTCTAGAATTGATGCAATTTTTTTTAAAATGAAAAATTGTAAACATTTATAAGAATTACTGCTTTGTCCCTATTTGCTTATTATATTTTATCATGTATCTTGTTGGTCGAGTTTAATAATTTCCAGCTTTTGCTAGCCTTGGCGAGGAAAATATGGAAATTGTTCAACGATTTTCATACATTCAATATTAAGACATGACTCATCTGAGATTATGTTTATCGCATAATTGGTATTTTAAGAGAGAGTGTAAAGGGGTAGATAGAAGAACAAATAACTTTCAACAATGCTTACTGCTGTTTCCAACGTCGTACATGCAAATTACTGCGCGAAGAAAAACTATGGTCCTATGCAAGAATAGACATGAAGTACTCTTTCAACAGATCAAACATTTCTCAAATAGCAATTATTCAAACAAATATTGAAAACAAGGCACTTTCTTTAATATTCATTCAACAATTAACAATTAAAGGTCATTTTAATGTCCAAAACTTCCAAGGGAAATTCCTGGTGACGTAACTTGGTACAATTTGTCAGGTCAATTTCAGGACTTCTTGGGCCGTGTACATGTATATTTCAAAGTCACTGCTGTCTACATTCTTACCAAAAAATGCGTGTATTCTTCCATGAACAGTCGCAACAGCTGCAATGATGGATTTATTGGTAGATGCGTTAGCATCTTTCAAGTTTTGGGATATTGGAGCTAAGGAGTGGCCACTGGAAGTAGAAGTTTTGCAGGACTTCTTGCTGAGAATGGAGTAGAGTCTGCCTGTGCTGGATTGTATTCAGGTGGCTGTCGTTATTGACAGACTGAATGTTTTTATGGCTAGATATTTGCATGATGTGATTTAGAAGTATGCTGTTGTCATTTTTGTTTTAAAATGCTTCCTGACCCTGTGCTTTGACAACACTTTTTTGTGGACAGAACAGCATTCACGGACACCGTTTTTATCAGAGACGAGTTTGTAAGGTTTGTTAGATTGATATTTTAACCAAGTTTGTTCAGGGCGTGATACACATGATCCATACTGCGTGTTAACAGCAATGTAAAGTGGACGGTCTGCATTATAATAGTCTAGACTGACAGGCATTTATCTGGGTAAACTCGGTATATTCGTGTTGTGTTTTCTCGGTTCTCACATTTACGGTTTAACATGGCGAACGTCCCTCGGGATTAGCCATGTTCTAGTTTTAGTTTGATGTTATGATAATTCTTTGTAGTATAAAAATGGATTATAATCCGACCTACACTACCTATACTGTGCGTTTCTATGATAGTCCGTTTGTTTGCAATGTCCGAGTGGATAGACGAGGGCCATATTGTTGATAGTAGTAGCAAAACACAATAGTGCCAGTAGGCGGGTCAAGGAAATTCCCACAGTCGTAGCCTGTCAATAATCAGAACACTGCTTTAGGATTTCATGGGCATATCTAGACCAATCAAAGTCACAGAAAGGGATATCTTAATGTGTTGACTTGTCGAAAATAATAGACCACAAACACTGTATGTAAAAGGTACCAACTATGTGATAAATAGAACTAATTTGTAAAAAAAACGGGGAGATATCTGGGCAAATGAATTAATGAACAGGCTTCAGTTTGTTCAGGACCTTTTTGCAGCTGATGCAATCTATCGTCAGTTCTGCAGATTAAACCTTAGGTACGGGAAACAAGTTCCAAATGCATTTCAGCCTATACACCACATATACAGCAGGCAATCACGTGGTAGACCTGAACATTTCGATCAGTCAGAAGCCTTCCTCAGAGATGCACAGTCTTTAGAAGAGAACAATGATGAGCAGATCACAGTTTCGGATTTTGTGAAGAACATGAAGAAGTAGAAGTTTGTAAAGAATATGCTTATGCCACTGTTTATATGAAAAAGAAATTACAGGAGCATTGCCTAATGTTATAACTTTCAGAAATACAGCGCTGTCCGTTTGACAAGATTCTTTTTTATCAAAGCAAGCCCAAGCATCAAGATTCTGAGGCATAAAAGGCCATGACTGAGACAAATGCTTGGTACATAAAATATGATATGAAATATATCGATGCAACTAACCTCATCTACCTTTCTTCTTCTAATATATCGTAAGTAGAAAAAAAATTCACGAAAGTCCCTGAAAGTGTAAAAATTATGCTGAAGACAAACATTTTAGTAGAGAGTGCTACTGACTCCAAGATTGCATCGGTTGGACAGGCTAATATTCAAACATTGCGAAAAAGAATTCTAATTGCACCTCTCCAAATCTGGTTCAGAGTACAGATGCATCTGGAACATTGTGTATTAAAAAACATAAAAGAAAAATCTAAAGTCACACAGCTTTTTTGTCTTTTCTTGAGAATAATTTTGAGATCTTAACATTACACAAACAGTAAAACTTCGATTCATCAGATCCAAATCCTTAAAATAACCAGCTCCTCATAAACTACGCCATGTGCTCCAAAATTGCTTCATTGCTCTGGGTTTTTTACTTCTAATGATCCTAACTTTATGTAAAGTCAGTTTTGTATAGATTTTTCTGTCAAATCAAGATGACCGAGCCTCAACCGTAATCCTGTGTGGAATTTTAGCAGACGCAAAGTAGGGGTTTGGGTGACTTTTTAAGTTTTGCATTGCAGTAACCTTTTATTCACACAGTTGTTCCTTCCTAAATATCTGAAATTACGTATATTTAATTAAATGGTAACCGAGCTGATTCCTTTCACTAAATATACATATTTAGGTGATCTATGGTTATGTGTGTGTTTTCAAAGATTTTATGAGCCAAGAAGCATGTTAGTTATATTTTTTAAAAATATGTTTCCTTCTAATACAGTCCAGTTTGTAAAATGTTTAAGTCTGCCGTGCTTGCATTTGTGTTTGTCATTTCTAAAAAATCCCAAGTTTGCCATAGATAATAGTAAAATAACTTTAAATCTGAAAATATAGGCAAACTTTTGCATTTTTCTGTCTATAAAAATGGTGGTGTGCGTGTTTTTCAGGCCTGTGTCACGCTAAATATAACATAAAATGCTAGTATCATTAAATCATGTCATATACCTATCTTATCGCTTTCTAATGATACCATGTACTTGCCTCAAATGCTAATTAGAATGATTAAAGAACTTAAAAGCTACAAAGTAGATGATTGGGTACCATACTACATAGATTTACCTATATTCCAGCACTTATCTTGTGTTAGATTTTGTATGTACCATTGACAAGGCCTATATCAAATTGAAGAATTAAAAATGATTTATTTTGCAGTTAGTTTGAGGTTGGGCTATATTTCATGTAGATTGACTGGACTGTAGCAGAATAAAAAGCCGATTCGAATCGATTCTTGAAGTACCAAAAATCCTCAAACAATATTCAAATGTCCTCTCGTGTATGTGCGCATGTGTATCTATAATTGTGAATGTTGTGTGTGTGTGTGTGTGTGTGTGTGTGTGTGTGTGTGTGTGTGTGTGTGAGAGAGAGAGAGAGAGATAGAGAGAATTACCTGTCATTCGAAGATGGTACCCTTTTTTCCCAACTGCGGCCTTCTTGAGAATTTTTCCTTGAGCTAACTTGGCTGGGTAGTTGTCGGTAGCTTTTTATACACCCCTACTTTGTATCTTGGCAAGTACATAGATAAGATTTACACGCTAAGTTTATATAACCATATTTGGAAATAATCAACATGCACAGGCGCGTTTTCACTTTATAATGTGTCTATTCGTTAGATGGTAAATAGAGTAAGATTGAAATACCTGGCTAATGCACTACCCTAAATCACGTGAAAAATGCGCACAAATGTCAATTCCAATTAATTGTAGATAGCAGTGCTTCAGAATATGACTCTTATACAGTTCTTATGAGAAACATGATCATCACAAGGATTTATAAATAGAAAAAGACATGCTACTACATTTAACCTTCAACGCATGCTACTAGTCACGCGCAGAGCCCATGACTTCCTTGCTGGGAAACCAACTAACAAACGAAACCTTTATTCATATTCCAATCCACTTCCAAGATTAGAATGAGAAACTAGATTTGCACTTTAACGATTCTACTAGTCACGCGCACAGTATATGACTTTCTTGTTTGGAAACCAAGCAAATATTCTTTCACAACAGAAAAGGACGTTGACAGAATTCCAAATTTCTTCGATTAGCAAGTCACTGTACAAACAATGGGCAATTGAGGCTTTTTTGTTGTTGTTTGTTTTGGTAGTAGTAGTAGTAGTAGTAGTAGTAGTAGTAGCAGAGATAGTAGAAGTAAACTTGATGGTGGTGATTGTAGTGGTAGTAGCAAAATTAGTAGTATTAGTATTAAGGAAGTAAGGAAGGATGGAAATTATTTTAATGTATATAAGCGAGTGTGCGAGTACTTGATACGTATTGGCTACAACAAAGTCAGCCTTTTTGATGACTCGAATGGTATAAAATGAATAGTACAACAAAAGTAAAATACGTGGTGTACAAAGTTTAAAGTGCACATAAGTTTCAACCATTAAAAAACAATAAAACAACAGCAACTTACCCACGCCTCCACTCATATACAGACACACGCATGTGTTTGAAAGAATCTTGACTTAATATGTATAGAAAAATAATATCTTAACTATTATTTACGCATAATTAGAGCTCAAAACCTCGTTCTAAATACCTATAAGTACACAATGTATTAAAACTTTAAATGCTGCCTTCTTTTGAGGTGTCAAAATCCTGCTGTTCCCAGCAAAGCACACTACAACGATATTTGTACGCAGTAGCAACGATTTAAATGGCGGAATCAGGAGCCATGTAATGGAATCGTGATTGATTTCTCAGTTTTAGTCGTATAAAGACAGCATTGATGCTGGTGGTAATAGCCACAAGAAATGTCTAAAATATTCATATTTTGACCCTTACCCTCCGTAACAATGAATGTATTAGGGTTTGACTTTATAACTGATTACCATTTGACAAGCGCGTCGTTAAATTGACCGTTTTAACATAATCATAGGGATCTGGGGCAGACGTAGGACTTGTTTTGTGGCTGTAATTTCATTACCATTTTGTAACAACACAGATCCAACGATGCTGGCATTGTGCATAAAACATCACTTGTCTTTTACATGTCATTCTGAAGAAACCAAACTGCAAACATAAACTATGCCTCCGAGCAGTATCTTTAAAAGTGCACCCAAGGTACCAGGATTAAGAAGCAGTTAGCTGCTAGCGCGAGAACGAGGAATGACATTTTATTTTCTCAAGCCCCAAGGTCACCAGCTTGACTATTCAATGATGCCGTTCAAGAAATATGGCATTTACTCCGTATTAGAGGGCTCAATGTGATTCCGGAATAACTATTTTAATATTCAGAATTACCTCAGAATGGAGTCATTCGTTTATAAAAGTACCACGTTTTCAGTTGGTGACTTAATTCAAAAGGCATACAATTAGTTGTATGCATGTATGTATGTATAGGGTTTAATCGCACGTCTGCACAATACTGGCAATTAAATATCAAGAAACTGCAGTCGGATACGGAATATCTTTTCCATTCTATTTGTTCTCTTTTTTCTTGGAACACTCTGAAGATCAATGTCCTTTCTCCTGACAATAATAACAGGTATCATTACCGTTGTCTCCCTTTTCTCCTGTCTTTCCTTTACTTTGACGTTGTGGACATTCTGGAGCCCAATATCATGTCTCTTGACAGACATGGCAAGTATCTTGACTCTTATCTCGAGAGGAGTAGTCCGTATTTTATTGGAAGTATACTTTCGAATGACTCTCTCTAAATTTCTGATGACAGAAGCGGTCCGTTGTTGTAAATCTCTGACGAGAAGGGCGATCTGCTTTGACTCTTCCATTTTGTTCTTCTTCACAATCTGAAAGCTGAATGAATTATATTCTCTTTATTCTCTTACGGTAAGAGCTATATATATATATATATATATAACTTAGTCAAATCAAAATTTGGAGAAGCCTGAAGAAGACACCAAGAGGCGACGACGACGACATTCGGTGTCGCCTCATACGCTAGCTGAATTGTTAGCCCAAGTGCATGCAAGACCAAGATAGTCCAGAGTCACCAAGAAAGAAAGTCGTTTAGTAGCTCCAGAAAGTTATTTTCACCTTCGAGAGACGCAAAAATTAACTTCCAGAAAATTTAGAACCACAGCTTACAGTCATCCCAGAAAGAAGCAGGTTTCATTACAGATTTGTGGGATTCCTTGTTAGAGACACTGAAACGACAATGCCAAGCAAAAGACGACGATCGTTTGAGACTCTCCATCCATCACGTCACTTTGAAGTCCCCTATTTGGATTGAGTTTAGTACACCGGCAGAATTAACAACGTAAAAAGTCATAGACAAAATTCAACACGTCCAACAATCCAATGACGAGTTTAACATGACCGATCGAAAAGCTTCTCTTCACATGACCCACGTTTCACATCCAAGAGGCAGCGGACCACGCAGAAAGGTGTTTTTGATGGACGAAATTCGCAGTACCAAACGCAGTATCGTCCAAATTAACAACTCACACACCAGATGTGCTAAGCCCGTGCCATCGTTGTTGGGCGAACGTATGCCGAGAAAAACGAGATCGCTGAATGGAAAAGAGCATGGAACAGCATTAGACAATCGGACAGATCCAAAACAACGAAGAGAAGCAGAACTCCTGTTACAACAAGCAGGCATTCCCAAAGAGACCGAGTGTGGCATTCCTGAAATGCAGAAACTTCACGACGTTTTGGCACCTCGCTGTACACCTCGCTGTACGTTGAAAGTATACCCTGAAGTGATTCGCGGAGCTCTCGTGTTTCGAGGACCCGATTTCCCGGTCGGAAAATACATTTACGTCTATCATCATCAAGAGCATTTCGATGCTATTACTAGTATCAGAGGATTTCTTGGATACAATTACTACTGTGAGAAATGTGACTAACGATTACCACTCGTGATTAACACATTCATTGCGGAGAGAGATGCCGGGGCTGTGTAGCGTCCAAACCATGTATAATGAATCATTGCTCGACTTGCAAGCGAACCTTTGTCAGTCCCACATGTTACGAACAGCATCGCATGAAAAAAGCTAACCAACAGAAAAGTGCTTGCGAATTATTTAGATTGTGCTCCACTTGTGGACAACTTATTCGAACCAATTACTCAAAGGCACACGTTTGGAAGACTTCAAATAAGACCAGCACAAGAACAAAGAGAAACAAGTGGATTTTATCTTGTCTGACTTGGAATGTACACAAGAGACTGGCATTCACGTCCCTAATTTCTGCGTAGCATATATGGCTTGTGAGAAGTGCATACAAGAACCTATATTTTTTCATTGTCCAAATTGTAATAAGATTCCAGGAGGTAAAAAAATCGTTCGCGGACCCCGCACTCTTTCCAATTTTGCTGAATGGATTTTAGACCCTACCAGCGACACTTGGAGCGAAGAGGACATCCAGCGTTACGGGGACTGCCATCGATATGCTACAGTCATGGCTCAAATTTTCGCCGGATACAACGGACAATTGCTTTTGAAATATTATTCAGAACAAGGTATATAATGTCCCACATTTACCATGAAGGGAGCCAAACTCATCTACATGAAAATGGGACAAGTACAGTTTAAAGATTCCATGAGTTATTTAGCCGTGCCTTTGAGTAGAATGCCTAAAACTTTCGGATTGACAGAAATGGACAAAGGTTATTTTCCACACTTTTTCAATACCGAAGCTATTCAACACCTGACGTTCACTATTACGACCTGACGAAATGCACACTGAACAACGAGAAGCATTCTAAGATTGGCACAAAACTCACGCTTCAAACCCGTTTGACTTTCAAGAAGAAATGTTGAAATATTGTCGATTTTATGTGGACATTTTACGCCGTTGCTGTGGAAAATTTCGACAATAATTTTTGGTTCACGGAGGTATCGATCCTTTGAAGGAAGCTTGTACCATCGCCAAAGTGTGTGGATTAGTCTATCGAAAGAAGTTCATCCCTGAGAACAAAGTCATTATACCCCTTCAATCATATCTCTAGGTCAGCCGTCGATACTCCGCCAAAGCTTTGCGCTGGCTCCATTAATTGTATGACAGTGAAGACAAATGGATACAATATATTAGAAACGGTGGAGAAAAGAAAATTGGAAGTCTTTCTGTGGATGGTTGGGATTTAGAGAACTCCCAGATCGTCGACGAATTTCGAGGATGTTTATTTCACGAATGCCCTACGTGTTTTCCTCAACGAAACCTGAAAAGTTCTTTCTCAGAGTTGCCAAGGATACCAATTTGTAGAAATGTGGGAGTACGAATACGATCGACGTTACAAAACCGATCCAGAATTTAGACGCATTGCCGAATGTTACGACGTGGTAAACATCGAACCCTTGAATCCACGCGACAGTTTATTTGGAGGACGAACCAATGCGACACGCTTGCTGTATGACGTAGACGAATCTCAAGGAGAAGAAATCAAATACATCGAGGTGTGTTCTTTGTATCCTTTGGTGTGCAAATATGCTCAATTCCCTACCGGTCAGCGTGAAATGTTAACAGAACACATCGAAGTGGAACACATTCGTCAATAAGACGGGTTGATGAAATGCAAAGTCTTACCTCCAACCCACTTGTACCATCCTGTCTTACCACATCATTCCCAAGGAAAACTGATGTTTCCTTTATGCTGTACGTGTGCTGAAACATGGAATTAATACCAACCTTGTGGTCACAATAATGAAGAACTTACTTTGACAGGAGCGTGGGTGAGTGTCGAATTGTTTTATGCCCTGGATCGTGGATACCGCTGGTTCAAAGTATACGAAATTTGGCACATTCCTACCACAGAACAATATCGTAAGGACCACTACTCGAGTCCAGGAATTTTCTCAGCCTACGTTAACGAATTTCTCAAACTGAGACAAGAAGCTAGTGGCTATTCATCTTCGTGTCTGACGCCAGAAGACAAAGAGACATTCAAAGAACGGTACCACTCCTTAGAAGGCATTATTTTTTTGGAACACGTGGAAAAGAACGAAGGAAGACTATCGTTTGCCAAAATCATGTTAAATTTGTGGGGAAAATTGGTGCAACGTCCGATATTACCCAAGACGGAATTCTTGACAGATCCAAGCCACTACTTTCAACTGGTGGACGACAAAGGAAGACTGATGAAACAGGTGGAAATCCTCCGTGACGATTTGATCTTGGTGAATTACAAAGAAGCGATATAGTTTGCACCCCTCGACGAGTTTGACAATGTCATAATTACAGCATACGTGACAGCCAATGCCCGTTTAAAATTTTATGATGCCTTGGAACTTTTAGGAGAGCGACTCCTGTATTTTGACACCAACATTTGTATGCATATATATATCGTCGTGATAGCCAACACTCAATAATTGAAGGGGATCGTTTAGGCGCATAGACGGACGATCATGCAGAAGATACTATTATCAGTTTTGCTAGCGGTGGCCCAAAAAATTACGGATACCAATACAGAGACCGACAGGGAGAAATTCATACCAAATGCAAAGTCAAAGGACTGACACTGAACTATCTTTAGAGTCAAGGGGTAAACTTTGATGTTTCAAGACTTTCACGTGAAAACATTGGATCCACACTACCTTGTATGTTTGCAAAACTACCAAATCGTCAGTCGACCTTTAGAAAAAGTATATCAAATTGCGTACCAGAAACGAGTGCGACTTCCAGACCACAACACTTTACCGTACGGACACGCTGAACCCCAGTATCCACACAGCAACTGAGTGGACTCCAAGTTCGATAATGAACTCGAGTGCGATGCTGTGCCTTGCGACGAGGGTGATGCCGTACTCTGCGACATCACCGATGCATCAATACCTTGCCGCTCCTCTACTATCGAATGCGATGCCGTTCGTGTGCTTTACCGCTCTACTAACGAACGGGATGCAGCAGCACGGCCTTTCCGCTTTACTAAAGTGATGCCGTGCGTGTATCTACCTATGGATCTCATCTATGCACTTGCAAACCACTCTAGATACCACTACTAGCTCATCGAGATGTACCAAATAAAGAAGAATACACGTTTCCTGTAGCTTTGCCTGGCTATTGTGACTTTGAATGTCGATTCCAGACGTTCAAAGGAAAATGGCCTAAATATCTGGAAGGACATACTCCCAAAGCTTTAGCCAGATTCGGATTTGTCTACGTGAGAGAAGGAGATAAAGTGCCGTGTTTCAGCTGTGGTGTGACACTTCACGAATGGGAGCATAAAGACTCAGCTTACCTGGAACATGCCAGATGGTTTCTGCGCTGTCACTACCTTACTTTGGTCGGTCCAAATTAATATGATCATAATGTCGGATACTTTAGAAAACAGAATTCGCAGTTTGCCTCCTGAGATACGAGAAAGCATTTACAGAAAGTTTGTCAATATTCAAGTGAAACGCAAAGAACAATTACATCCTTTACGATATAGACTTTTAAATCAGTGATACCCGAATGCTATAAGAGGGTTGATTACTTTGAAAGTGTTCAAATGGTCAGACATTGATCAACTACCTACGACGCAGAAGAATGTCGATGCCACGACGTCTACATACAAGGCTGGAATACTACAAAGAATTCTTCTTCCAAAAGATGATGAAGACTTACTGGATTACCAAAATCGTCTACAAAAAGTGTTACCTCAACACGAGACTTCTTCAAGGCGTGTGGTGTGTGTGTTAGTGACTAAAAAATGTATGTTCTGTACCAGTAGATACCCTGTGTAGAAAGTATAACTATTTCCTCAAAAAGAAAGACGTTGCAAGGGAAGGACTAATTTTAAATGTTACCATGCATCGACTTTTGTCTTCAGTGTTGCAGGAAATTCTGTGGAAAGAAGTCAATGACAGTGTTGAGGACTTAAAGGATTACCAAACCCTTTTTCAAGAATCGTTTCCACCACCTACGATTCCATTGAATTTTGGTCGACGTGTAGTGTGTGTGTGTGTTAGTAACTACTTTTATCGGATTTCATTTCGCAGGAAATTCATTGTCGACTGTTTATGAACAGTACATGCAGCAAAGACATGACCACCTACACTTTATATGTGCACGAAAGACAAAATGTGTTAAAAGTGTTGAAAATAGCGATGAAAATCCGTTGTGTACCTCCGTGTGAAGAAGACATTCGTCAAACTTTATCCACGGTTCATACTTACCAAGAAGAGTGTATAGCTAGTTGGTTACAACAACAAATTTACGACTGGGAAGATGTACGTGACTGGAAAAGTCTTGGCTTCGATGCTTGGATACAAGAAGTGGCTACCTATGCCAAAGACATTGTGTGTCACTAATCCAACAAAAAAAAAACAAAAAAAAAACAAAAAAAAAAACAAGGTACACAGAGTGGCAATCGGCTTACATATTACTCCATGAAAGTCAAGGAGAATGCATTTCGTTTGTGGAAGGCGTTCCTCGCGAAGACGATGGGATCTGGTCTGACTTTAGTCAAACACATCTTGTCATATTCGATGACATGTTAGGAGAAAACAAAGAAGAAATTAAACTTTAGTTTACACGAAAAGTACATCATCGTAATGCCAGCATTACTTACATTACTCAAAATTTATTTCAACAAAGTAAAGCACATTGCACGACCAGTCCCAATGTCCATTACGTGCTATTGCTTGAAAGTCTAAGAGACAAATCTCAAGTGCAAGTGTTAGCCAAGCAGTTAGGAACCTAATCAAATCCTAATCTCAATGAGATGTCACAAGTTACAGCAACAATTACAATCGTTGATGGATCGAAGCGATTTGTCAGAAACAGAAAAATCGCAACGGTACGGCCAAGTATTGCAACGTCTTCAACTCTTTCACCAGAGAGCTTTAGACGAAACAGCTAAACCTACTCTGGGAGATTTCAAAACGATCATGAAAAGTGAACCTAAAGCCACCAAGACAGACACAGCCACGGGGATGACAGAAGAAGAAGACACACGATAATGTTTCAACCTCCATCTGCTCCTATACCTAGTAAGATTGCAGCTTCAATATTGACAGCATCCTCTAATCCCAAACGAAAAGAAGTTAAAGCTTGGGTACAAAGATGATGTCTACACCTTCTTCAGCAGAACAGACAGTAACAACAACGTTAGCCTTGCAGGAAAATCCAGTCACCGTTCTTCCAGTCACAACAACAACAGTAGCAACCCTCTTTTTGGAACATTTGGAAAATCATTGTCCTTTGAGATCGAGTGACTCCTCGGAAACCAGAACCATCGAGCTATGAATAACCAATTTTATTTAACCTTACCGAATGACAGCTCTATGGACGTGTTTTCCAATAGTACCTTATGTTCTTATGTTGTTTCACAGTCAAATTACCTCAAGACATACAATTGGATCGCGAAGCTCATTGGGAAGTCGCTTTGGTAGGAATCATTCATCCACCGCAAGTTCTTAATATGAACAAAGGTCAAAACACTTTCATCGTCGATATCCTGAACGAACAAGTTCAAGAATGGTTGGACAAAAATGATCCTCTCATTTACGAATCCAAAAAACCCCATAAAAAATCACTCACCAATCCTCCATTGACTACCTACACCATGAGAATTCCTTGAGTATTATTTTACTGCTCGACATCTGGTCGGAAAGTTTGTGGCTATTTTTAACGACCAGTTTGGCAAAGCCCTGGAGAAAGCTTGCAAAATTGAACTGATCGAGCATTCATAATATTCGTCATCGTCTTAAAATTCATTTTTCTTACGGCAAAATAATGTCCGTTACATTCTGTCCCGGTTTGTTTTCTATTCTGGATAGATACACTGTTCTGGATCCTATGAAAGACGTTTACAACAACGATCGATTCTACAAATATTTTCGTTACCCTCTCGAATTAAACTCAGGACGATCCGTTACTAAGAGCCATTCCTTTCAATGCGGATTCTGCCATCGCTGCTTACGAGGCAGGTGGAAACACGTATCATGTTCACCGTGAATTTGTACATCCTCATTATCTTCCTGTCAGTAAATGGTATTTTGACAGTGTCAACATTAGCATAAAAAGAGATATTGGGCAAAATATTATGTTCTCGAAAGGAAATTCACGGTGAAATTACATTTTCGAAAACGATTCTCGAGTGAATTTTAACAGTTGTATCGTGTGTACCAAGGAGTCGATTGACAACGAGAACATGGTTTAAGAGATATGTTAAAATCAGTTTTCCTTACGGTAGCGCCCATCTTAAAACTGATGGTGACTCGTGGATTTCATGTTTTAACAGATGCTGCTTTGACGCATAGAAAATAAATATTTTCAAAATGTCCTCATTAATAAACATAGTCCAAAAGAAGCCTTCGTGGGAGCAGTAAAAAATGTGTTGATAAGATCTTTTTGGTTGCCTAGGCAGCCCTATAAATTCGATTCACACTTACGGCCAAAGCATTACTTCCTCTTCTATGCCACAGAAAGGACGAGGCAGAAAAAGACGTTGAAACCCCTTCGGATCTCATAAACACATTGTTCAGAAAAAGAATAAGAAATGAAGAACAGGAGCAGTCAGAGAATTGGACGTGTTTGATTACTAACTGAAAAAAGGAAACAAAATATGATGCACCGAGATTCTTGCGAATGTACCAAGTCGGAACTCGATCTGTTTGCCATGCCACCCACGACAGACCGAACGAATACATCGATCTGAATAACAGTCACTTGTACCTGAAAGTCAAAGTTCTCAATGTCTTGACATACGGAAAAGAAACAAAGAACACATATCTGGATGCTTCCGTGGTATGAAAACCCGACACTTTCGACAAGTTCAGTGACACAGAGTTGACTGCATATGCCGATCCTCACAATGCTGGATTTAACGACCGCCGAAAGAAAATCAAACAAGGACGCAGTTTAGAACTGATGAATCGTTTGCATTTGGACATGTGGTTGCAAGCCAAGTACTTGGTAAATGGAGTGAATGTACGCCTGAGACTGAATCGAAGTAGTACCGTGTTCCATTTGATGTCTAATGCTAACGAGTAGAAAACCATCATCAAAGAAGTCAGACTTTACATGCGCCGTGTGGAAATATTACCTAAAGTGGGAAACGACATCAGTCAAACTTTGAGCAGAACGACAGCCAAGTATCCTGTTCGACGAGTGGAAATGGAAACCTTTGTCATTGCATATGGACTCCGATCCTAGATAGAAACTCATGTTTTCCAAAGACAGCTACACAAACGTTTGCTTATTGGCATCGTCAGCAATGCGGACATGAACGGAGCCATCGATCAAAATCCTCTCGACTTCCAATTCTTCAACATGTCCAAGATAGAAGTTACACGAGGTGACCAGACGTTGTGTACCAGACTTTTTGAACCTAACTTTGCCCAGAAAAATTGCTTGATATCTTACATGATACTGTTTGAAGCGACAGGACAGTTATAGGTACCAACAGCAGCCACGGCATTTCGTACGACGATTATGCAGGATGATATAGTTTATGAGGATTTGATTTCATTCCAGAGCAAGGCAGCGACGAACGACATTTCCACCCTATAAAATCAGGCCAACTTTGTGTGGAACTTCAGTTTGTAATAGCTCTGGCAAACACAGTGAACGTCATCTTGTATGCAGAATTTGACAACATTCTGGAAATTAACAGTTTGAGAGAAAGTGATTCTAGACTATTAGAAGAAAAGATGGAACACGAAAAACCTATTGAGATAGGCTATAAGGATTTTTGTATCCAGTGTGTGTTAAAGATGAACTTCCTCATCGAAAATCTAACGACGTGGAAGCCTATGTCATCAACACAGACGACAGTCATCGACCAGGAACCCATTGGGTAGCCGTCTACTTTCCCAACGATCACAGTGTGGAATATTTTGATTCTTATGATTACCTCCTCTGGAAGACGACATCATTGACTTTATGAGAAGAAATGCTGTATCGACTCGATTCAAAAATGTGATTTTACAAGGATTAGATTCCATGGTGTGTGGACAATATTCAGTGTATTTCTTCATCAACGCAGTGTTGGATGTGGACAATATTCAGTGTATTTCTTCATCAACGCAGTGTTGGATTTCTCTTAGATCATTTAGTGACTTGTTTTGATCGTGAGTACTGTAGAAACGATTATAAACTAGAAAGATGGTCTTGTGAACGTAATGACTATCTCTTGTCATTAGCTCAGAAACAAAGTATGCATCGATGGCAAAATGACAGTGTCTTAGATCACTGGAAGTCAAGTTTGATGTCATAACGTTGTCAACCCTGTAAATACGTTCATGTTTAATAGAGCTTGTTTGTTTGTATTTGAGTTAGAAAAGATTCTTATTATTATTATTAAACATGTTGAGGTTTTTTAAAAATGGTGTTATCTTGTATTTTTATTGAAAACAAAATTGTGTGCACATGCTCTTTCACATTTCTCTCTCTCTATCTTGGTCATGTTTTCTTTCACGTCAGCGTACCGACTCAGAGGGATGCTTTCTATCACGTCCATGTTTCAAGCATATAAAGCGGTGCTTTCACCAGTCTGACAACTCATCGTAGCCAAGACAAGACCGAAGAAGAAAAAGAAGATGAGCGGCAATAGAACCGGAAGGTAAAGTCAAACACTAGTACATCTGGAGTATGTTCATCCTCTCCTGGAACAGGTGAAGGACTTCCATCCAAAAAGAAAATAATTCAAGAGGTCCAATAACCATTTTAAATTGGCCAATCAGCTAGTCCTCTCCATGTTGTAAGACGAAGTCATGACGGACTAACAGACATGGCAGGAAGAAAAGAGAGGACGTCGTCAGGGAAAACCTATGTTAGACACAACGGAGTTTACCACCAACCAGTTCCATGTCACAGTAACACAGACGCGTTCCGGTTGAAACGTCGAACCGACAGTAAAGCCAATAAGCCCATGGCAGAGGAGGACAGGGAGAAGTATCGCCACCCAAACTGAAACTCTAGTCAAGCAAATGGAAGACTGGGATGTGGAAATTGATGTGGAACGGAGGAGGACTCCCCAAATCGAGTAGGGAAGTGTGAATACTAAGTGTACTAGACAAAACGGTCCTTTAAGGGCCACCCACATCTCTAGAAAAGAGAGATACTGCTCAAACTTATTGCCAAAAATTTGTGTTTTATGTTTAGTGTATGTTTGTGTGTATCTTTGTCTTTCCCCGCCCAAAACATAAAAACCCCTTCCCTTATAAAATGTATGTTTGTGTGGGTATAGTGTGTGTTTGTGTGGGTGTAGTAGTGTGTCAGTAAACACGCTCTTACCATTGGGTAAACCTATGTAAAAAAAAATCTGAAAATTGGTTTCTTTTAGGTCCGGGTAATTTCCGTTCCCTTTGGTATTCTGTGTGAGGGTTGTATTTTGTATGAGGGATGTTTTCGTTCACGTCCGTGCTTCAAGCATATAAAGCGATGCGTTTGCCAGTCTTGCCATTCGTCGTCATCAAAAGTGTGTAAAAAAAAGAATGGCAGACCACTGTAAAGTTGGAAAGTTAAGCACAGCCTTATGTTACGACTAGGGGTAATGTAGCAAAAGAAAAGACTCAAACAATCTTTCAAGATTTAAAATTCAAATCTTTAATTTCCTAAAATATTAATTCTATAATATAGTCTCCCACTGCGCAGAAACAAAACAAAATACCATTTAATCCTTCTAGAAACAACATACTCCAAACCAATCAGAAATTAAGTTATGCGTGACACCGCTTAAAGTACCTCTACACTGACATTTTTATCAATAACAAAGTATTTACTTTAGAAATTAATCATAGAATCTAGGTCAAAAGTTCAACCTCACGCGCTAACACGTGATGCACTAAAGCTTCAGCAAAATATCGATCGAGCCTACCGTATGTGTACTCACGGCAAGACGACAGCTGTTAGACTAAGAACAGATATCACAAACTAATAAACTATACAATTATTAAAAGAAAAATGATATATAATTCCGTAACACTTAGAATTGTTAGGGAGAGTGCAGCACCTCCTGGATCGGGTGCAAGAGTTAGAGGTCTATCCTCAGATAAGACTCTTATAAAAGAAATGATAGACGAGGAAGCCATCACGATAAAGGTTGCCTGGGCAGAAGAAAGAGGGAAAAGAAACGTCAGAGGAAATAGATGCCATTTGAACGCCTCAACCAAAATTGGATGAGGATCCAGGAAAAGATGCGCCAGCGTGGCTATACAGATTGGATCCCAGATGAGGAAGGAAGAATGGGGAAAGGAGGCCAAAGAGGGTAGTTTTAGGCTTGTGGTCTTTATCAAGACTAGTTGGAAGAAATGGGAACAACAATGTGCGACCACTGCTAAGGAAGTGGTAAACTCCAACGGCCCTTTTCATGGCCATCCAGATCTCTAGAAAAGAGAGACACTAATCTTATTTTCCAAAACAAAATGTATGTTTTGTGTGTATGTGTTTGTGTATGTCTTTCACAAAAACTAAAACTTAAAACCACCTTTCTCACTTGTGTGTAATAGGATGTTTGTATGTAAGGGTATAGTAGTGTGTCTATAAACACTTCCAACCCTTGTATGTTATAGTATGTTTGTGTATAAGAGTGTGTGTCTATTTCATCCCCCTTCTTTTACATCATACCCTTCTTCTTGTGTGATTGTGTTTTGGTATATATGTAACTGTAGCGTGTGTGCATAAAACTCTCATACCCTGTTTGGATAATATAGGTAATATATGTTTGGATAGTAGATCAAGATATTAACATTACCATTCCCGTATGACCCCATAAACACTTTTGACTCAATAATACTTACCCCAAGTTAAACTTATGGACCATTTTAACATAGGATTTCCCGTATGACCCCGAAAAGGCCCCCACATGTTAACCTATGGGCGCCTATAATTATGATATGACCCCAATAGACCCATATAACTACATGTGTAAGGACTAATACCCTTATCAGGAATACTTGTGTGGATGTATTAGCGCTGCTTCCTTTTTCATGGATGTTTGTATGTATGTGTATGTGTTAGCACTCCTTCCCTTTTCAGTGATGTTTGTGCGTATTTGTTAGCAATGTTACCCATTTTCTTTGGTTAGTAAGTGTGGTATTTGTCAGTCAAAACGGTGTATTGGTTAGTAGGTGTGGGTGTTAGTCAGTAGATGAGTGGGTGTTGGTCAGTCCAGACGGCGTATTGGTTAGTACATTGTTGGTCAGGTGATTAGTTGGTTTTGGTCAGTCCAAACGGCGTGTTGGTTAGTAGGTGTAGTTCTAACATTACATTTCACCTGGTCCGTATACTGTCCCATAACATTACCATAATGCTTATTTATCATACTAATGTTAAACCTATGAACTACTGCTAAATTGCCCTTGTCGACTAAGTGTCATTTTTGAAAATGGAGACATAATGTTAAATTCCGATTGTCGCCAGTGTCATACGTCGAAGATGGCTGCCGTAATGTTAATTTTCATTGTAGCCAGAGTGTCATTTTTGTCACCAGAAGTCATTTTTGTCGCCAGAGTGCCACACTCACACTATACTACTTGTATGCGTGTGTGTGTGGTGTGTGTGTGCGAAACAATTTTAATCTCAACTGCGAGAGAGAAACAAAGAAACGGAGGCGCTATTATCATACAAGTTAGACAATTCGTTCCTACTGAGAATCGAACCCTGAGCCGCGAGATCTGGCACCCATCGCTCACCTGAGTAGCGGTCGAAGTATATAATCCAGTTACTAACCAGGCTAACTAATCTGGATTCTATTGTCTCGCAGTGTGTTTCTAATTATGGAGCAGAAGTACAGAGTTCGATCCTCGACAGCGGCTTAACTTCGCGTTCCTTACGGCAATAATGGTCCAGTAAGCTATCCTCAGTTGTTAATGTCTGAGGGTGTTTCGACCGCTTTGATTGGGTAAAACTAATTGTTTGAGGTGGGGGAGGGATGGAGGGAGATTTTATGGTAAGGGGCAATGAGTGTAGCGGTCGAGGGCATATTTAAGCCATTTACTGACCAACATAGCTGGTCTATATTCTTTAATCTTATAGTTTGTGTGCCTTACTGCCAAGCAGAAGTACATGAAAATATCCTTGGCGGCTCTAAGCTTCGTCTTTATCTGTTATCGTTGTCCTGCGAACAATCCTCATTTGTCGGATTCCATACAGATCTGTGAGTGTTTTAGACCGATTTGACAGGGTAGAGCTGGTCGTGTGAGATTACGGGGCGAATCTCAAGGTAATGGATAAGAAGTGTAGTATTTTAGGGTATAAGTGGCCACATACTTAATAGTCTGACTAGTGCTAACTTTCTAGGCCAGTTAGTGTGTGTGTGTGTGTGTGTGTGTGTGTGTGTGTGTGTGTGTGTGTGTGTGTGTGTGTGTGTGTGTGTGTGTGACGCGTTTCTACTGCTTCAGGCGTAAATCTGGGGTGAGATTCAGGGTGTGATCTTTTAAACAGAAGTACTAGATTCTATCCTCGATCCTTGTTACACTTGCAACAGAAAATACCAAACTAAAAGCAACACTCATAAATAAAAGTTCAGTTTAAAATATCACTCTGCTATTAGAAATGTTGTTTCCGGATTGATGTCAAAACTAGCCTCTCTTAAACCAGATAGGGCTTTTAAAAAACAGTAGCAATGATCGGAACAGAACACAAGCTTTATTTAGCATTACATTGCAAAAGCAATTTATTCTTGCAAATGTAATTATGAGTGGCCGTGTATTTGAAAAATGCCCCTCTGGAGGTTCCAGAAATGGTTCATGCCAGTTTTGTAGTTTGACAACTGGCTGAGGCTCATTTCTGTCCTAGATTTATAGACCAATAAAAGTGCGGTAAGTAACTCTGTAAGCTGAAAAGTGTGACAAATTACTTGATAACTTTACAATATTTTGTCGTGTAAATTTAAACTAGAGGTAATACTTTTAAACCAATTAATCAGAATGGTGTAATTTGTTTTTCCTAAAGTTGTTGTCAAGGTTTAGATTATATACTAATATATGGTAAAACTCAATAGAGGTGTTTACCTTATGGCGGGATCAAAACTTAGATGAACTGTATGCAGCATGGTGCTTTTCATATGAAGATATTAGATACAAGCCTTTTAGGATACCAAGGGTTGCATAACGAGAATAAGTGATTCATCTGTGATACTATTTTGTTGTGAGACTTCAAACTCCTATACATGTGCATTTAATAGACTTAATTCCAAAAATAAAATATCAATTTGACCTCTAACGATCACAAAGAACAAAAATAAGCAGGACTGCTACCTAATCGCAAACAAAAAATCCAGGAATGCGTTCTGCTTTCAGTATTGCAGAACAGACCCATGTGTGTTCTAGATAAAGTGCTGCGTCAATAATGATTACGAAGCTTTCTTTATATTTGCAGACTTATTTGGCAGAAAATTTCGATTCAATTTTAAATTGTAGTGTAAAGAGTCAGTCAGAATAAAAATGTATACTTGCTTCCTGAGCTAGTAACCTAAATCATAGTGTGAATAAACTGATAATTATTCTTGCATCGTGACTTAGCTCTAATTGATCGTTGCAATAATTTATTGCATTTTTTTTTCTTCTTCCTAACTCTTTTGCTTTTCATGCATAATGTGTGTCTATGGATTGTGGTCTGAAATATTATTGTTGCCACTATTATTATTAGTAGTAGTATTTTAATCAACCAGCCATGATGCTATTTAACACAGACAACCTTTAACCTTGAACTTCGTCAATTGTTAGTAATAAACAAAATGAAAGCTCATACTTTATTGCAAGACAACAAATTCCAAGAAGAGTTTGTACTTAGGTTTCGTTTCTTAAATGACGCAAAACGCAAAGAAAAGGATTTAAAATATTTCTTTCTATTTTCAGAATTTCGTCCCTCCCCATGATTTTGTTTTTACTGGCAGTGTCATATGCCAGGTAGATTTCAACGTTGCGTGTTTCTGCTGAATGAGACTTAAGATTGAAACTGATAATTATTGGGTTTTTCTCTTTCTCTCTCTCTCTCTCTCTCCATTTATCCGTCTCGCCTATCCATATAAAAAACAATCGTTTTGTATCTATCTGTAGAAAGGAATTTAGAGGTATAGTAAAATAAATTATTATTGAAAAGTTTTCTCCAAAAATGTATACTTATCCACTCATCCAACAAGAAAAATGAACCTCACATGTCACCTTTGCTTTTGTCAATCGCAATGAACTCATTAACAGAACTGTTGCTAGATCACGAGCCAACTTTTCCATGTGTTCTACATTCAATATTGGAGAATAAACTCATGTGTATTCAAGATAAGCTGCCGCGTGAATAATGATTTCGAAGCTTTCTCCATGTTTTCAGACTTACTTGGCAAAACAAACATGTATATAATATTATCAATTTTAACGCAAAGAGCCAAGCAAAATCAAAATATGTACCTGCTTTTTCTGCGTGAAGCATCAAGTGAAGTATGAACTTGCTCATACAAAGTCTTTATATATGGCCCCAATATCTAACTATCTGCCTGCCCATCCGTCCGTCCGCCCATCCATCTATCCATCTATATATCAAGACATATACACATGCATAACTTTGCTAACCCTTACTGATACATCGGTGTTTGCCATATTCCCGTCGCAAGATTTATTGACTAACTTTAAAAACAAAATAGATGAAAATTACAGAATACAATATACACATTTCCTAATTCATTTTATTGACCGGAATCATATTTTGTTAAAATATTCCTGGAGAGTTTTCTATATCAAATAGAACATCATTTTTCAACACGTCACCGTGACTGATATCGATCGAAAAATAATAAACAGAGGGGCTTCCAGGAATGTGTTCTACTTTCAGTATTTCAGAAAAGACCCAGATCTGTCCTACATAAGATCTTGCGTCAGTAATGATTACAAAGCTTTCTTCATATTTTCGGACTACTTTGTCTTTGTCAAACAAAATATGCAGATACAATTATGAATTGTTGTTTAATGAGGCATGTACTAGAAATGTGAGTAACCTCGTGTATATATAGTGTGACATTATCTACCTGAATAGTTTTCTTAGTATCTGTTGCCCTGTATATCACTCAATCTATCGATTTATAATACATACATTCATACATATATACCTGCATGCATACATACATACATACATACATACATACATACATACATACATACATACATACATACATACATACATACATACATGAAGCCGGATTATAGTCGGAGCAAATGGAACAGTTGCTCCAGGATCCACCCCTGGCGGGGGGAGGAAGGGTCGCAACGCAATGAAATATACTGGAGGGGGAGGCGCCCGCTTTTTGAAGTTGATTCAGGGCCACCTAACACCTTAATCGGGTATCGTACATAAATAAATACCCGGCTTTTCTAATTTATTCGCATTACCTCTGTGTTTGCCAAATTCCTATCGCAAGATTTACGGATCTTTCTGACCCTGAACAACAGACAAAATGTTTTCATTGATCATTCACTAGATATATTAAAGCCAGCAAACACAGATAAATAAATGATAAAATACCGTTGAGGAAAGACATAGAATATCATAACAAAAAGTTCTTACAATTAATAGATATACATGTAATCAACTTGACGGTTAATATAGTATTAAAGATGTCTAAAGAAAATTAAGACAATCAGAGAATACTTTATACCTGACAAATTGTCTTTAGGTGTTTACAACAAGCTAACGAGACTATCGTCTAAAACAGTACTTTTATTTCCAGCAATTTGCAACGTTTGTTCAATCCTTTCAGATGCATGGTTACATATTCGCATTGTTGAATCTTAAACAGCCACTTCATATAATGGATCACCATGTACTGTTTATAAATCGAAATTTGTGTTCGATAAATTCTATCTTTGTAGACCGACCATGTAAACTTTACGAGCTCCTTTAGTTGCAGTACAATCCTAGCCATGCATCTATTTTTGTATTTACCAGCATAAAATGCGTAATTTGTTCCTTCATACTGCGCTGACTTAATCATCTTCATATTAGGGCTAATGTTGCTTACTTCATTCTTATCATCATTAAATGTAATATGTAAATCTGCATCTTCTCTAAAATATTTCGGTATATATTTTTTGATGTTCGAGACACAAATCAACATTTTCTTTTTCTTCTCTTGCATGTTAATTTGTAACACAAATTAACTTTGACCACACTTTTATCCCGTCCATATTTGTAAACAAATCGGCATTATTTCTTGACACTAACATTGTTGTTTTCATCTTAAGCTCCTAACATATTAATATAACTTCCATGAAAACGGTTGAATTTATGTAGATTTGTGCCACTATTTATAATGTGTAAAAACAATTCATAATACTTCAGATATCAATTTTTTGAAAATGCCTCCCCCCCCCCTGTACCCAGGAGCAGTCAGCTCTGTGGTTTGGGGCTGGGGTTGGGGAGGTGCACCTGACAGATCACAGCGACATAATTTGTTGCTTTTTCTTTGGGCGATTTGGGAGGGTTGCCACCACAGGTTTCTTATGTTAAATTGACCGGGGTGTCGCTGTTACAAATCCATGGCATGTGAAACTGTTTTCAAGAGATTAAAGGAGCATTGCAGATTCGCATGCCATGTGACGGAAGTGATGTCAACTCAAGTCCCGTGCAACCGATTTGATGTCTTCCTCCCCACTACCTGTTGTACTTGAGGACGAATCGGAGAGAGAGAGAGAGAGAGAGAGAGAGAGAGAGAGAGAGAGAGAGAGAGAGAGAGAGAGAGAGAGAGAGAGAGAGAGAGAGAGTAAGCCTGCTCAATTTATACAGGATACAAAGGTTCAACTTTGACAAGAACCGAGTCGCAGATATTTCGTTCTGACATCCAATGCTGCACGCCTAGAGCAAGCGGACTGGGTTGCTAACACTGTAAAATTAACTGTATACTAGCATACTAGTACACAATATTTGGTATTCGTTCACTCCGTTCAAAGCAGCTTCACCAATTATTTAAGTTTTTCTGATCAAGTAAGTTTTAATTTTTGAAATAATATCCTAGAGTCTTGCCAGTCCAATAATTCTTTAAAAACACAACAAATTTTGATGTTGTTGCATCCATACGAAATGGTCATACACGAAAATATCAGCAGTCTAGTGATTTTTAAATATTGATAGTCAAAACACCAGCAAGCCTTGTTACTATGGTAATATTTTTATTTTGATTTGTTATGTTCTCGAATCCCTATATTGTTACGATTCTATGGTCTAAGAAAATGTAACAGAAAGAAAGTGAAACCAACAAATCAAGTAAAAATCAACAAGCAATTTATTTCTAGATAATTAAGATGAAAAATCAAAAAGACACTTACAGTAAAGTTTATTAAAATCCAAATAATCCAATAACAATTAGTGTTCTAATCACAAGTCTTAAATATAGAATGTTCCGAATTCACGGCTGTATCCTTGAATGTTGTGATATGCCAATGGTCTTTAGAATCCTGATGTACTAGTAGTCTTTAATGTGCTGATGTCAAAATGAAGTACTCCAAAATATCTGTGAATAAATTCACATAAATTCCAAAATCATCAATTAAAAATCCAAAATCCAAAAGTCTATGAGCACTGTTATAATCCAATGAATATTTAAATAATTCCTCTCTTAGAATTTGGAATTACTTTCCACAACTGTAATAGCTCTTTACAAGACTGATAGTAGTGTCGAAACTGAAAAACTGTCCACTAAACATGGTACATATAAAGATTGGTCACATGACAGAATATTCTAGAATAATAAATGTACGTGTGACCATTGACAGGTAACTCCTAAGGTATTTCCAGTTTTATCTGTAAACAAAATCAACCTTGACCTCAAATTTGGTAAACATTTTGTTTATCAAAACTATGCTTGAACTTAAATTTGAAGTAAACAACCTAACTCAAGGACACTAGTTAAACATGTTTTTTTCTGATAAACAATATTAAGATTTAAGCAAATATTAAAGTCAAGAAACATTTATAATTTCCTAAAATATCTATAATATTATATAAACATCATACATAACTCCTCCCCTAATAAAGAAAAAGAAAGATTTATGCAATAAAGCTTTCTTTTGAATATACATCTAATACTAGAATAACCAAAATTACATAAGAAAATGTTTTATGATACTGAACCTTAATTACATCAAGCAATATAACATTTATATGCACGTGAGAGTGCATCTGCAATCACATTGTCTTTTCCACTGATGTGTTTGATTTAAATGTTATATTCCTGCAATATTAGACTCCATCTCAACAATCTCCGATTTTTATCTTTCATTTTGTTGATGAAAGTAAGGGGATTGTGATCACTGTACACAATAATTGGAGAAAGAGCCGAGGTAACGTACACTTCAAAATGCTGTAAAGCCAATATCAAAGCCAAACATTCCTTCTCAATTGTGGAATAATTTTTCTGGAGCTTGTTTAGTTTTTTAGAAAAATAACACACAGGGTGATCCACACCACTTTTGTCTTCCTGAATCAATACTCCACCAACCCCTACATCACTTGCATCAATAGATAATTTAAATGATTGGCTGAAATTTGGTGCAGAAAGAACTGGTGCATTCTTCACCAATTCCTTTAACTTGTCAAAAGATTCCTGACACTTGTCAGACCAATGAAATTTGGTTTTCTTACTCAATAAACTTGTCAAAGGTTCAGCAATTTTGGAAAAATTAGAACAAAATTTCCGATAATATCCAGCCATACCTAGAAATCCATCAGTTGCTTTTTACAAATTGGTACTTGAAATTCAGAGATAGCTTTGACCTTAGCTTCTATAGTTTTAACTTGACCTTGTCCCACAATATGTCCTAAAAATGTGACACAAGCATGGCAAAACTCACTTTTGCTCAAATTAATTGTCAGATTCGCATCGCTGAGTCGATCAAAGAATTTTCGAATGGTTTCCAAATGATCTTCCCAGGTGTTGTTGTAGATAATGACGTCATCGATATAAGCGTCACAATTATCAAGACCAGATGTTATCATGTTCATCAGAAGCTGAAACGTTGCAGGCGAATCTTTCATTCCAAACGGCATGACTTTATATTGATAAAGTCCATCTGGAGTTACAAATGCTGAAATTTCTTTTGCCCTTTCCGTCAGTGGAATTTGCCAGAATCCTTTTAAAAGGTCAAACTTGGTGACATATTTCGCATTTCCAATTTTATCAATGCAATCGTCCATTCTTGGGATTGTAAATGAATCAGTTTTGGTAACACTGTTGACTTTTCTATAGTCAGTACACATACGGAGTGTATTATCTGGCTTGGGAACAAGAATACATGGTGAACTCCAGTTACTTTTACTTAGTTCTACGAAATCATTCTCCAGTAAATACTGAATTTCTTTCTTCAAATAATTTTGTTTGAGAGGATTCATCCTATAAGGATGCTGTTTCACAGGCGCAGAATCTACAATGTCAACGTCATGATAAATTTTACTTGTTCGTGTTGGAACATCAGGAAACAAGTGCTCATAGTCATGTAATAGCTGTTTTAGTTCATTTCTTTCCTGTTGTTGTAGATGTGAAAGTTTCTGGTCTAGATTGTTCAAGATTTCTGAATTCCGAAGATTGGTTATACCAGAGTCACTATAGTCTGATTGTATTCCATCGTTGATATCTTCACTGTGTGGGACAGGTACAATTAAATTAACTGTATAATTAGCTGGGCTATCTCTGTCAAAATATTCCTTTAACATATTTATATGACAAAGTTGTTTCTGTTTCCGTCTCCCAGGAGTGTTAATGATATAATTTAAGTCATTTACTTTCTTTTCAACGGTATAAGGACCATACAATTTAGCCTAAAGAGAATTTTGAGGTATGGGCAAGAGAGCCAGAACTGTGTCACCAGGTTTAAAACTCCTTTCTTGTGTATTTCTGTCATACCTTAATTTCATTTTTGACTGGGTAGTGTGAAGATTAGTTCTTGCTACTTCACAGACCTTTGACAACTTGTATTTGAAATCAGAGACATAGTCAAGAAGATTAATTTTTGAATCTTCATTTGAAAGAAGTTTCTCTTTCAATAATGTCAATGGTCCACGGACAGTATGACCAAAAACTAGTTCAAAAGGACTAAAACCCAACGACTCTTGAACTGATTCCCTAACAGCAAACAACAACAAATGAACACCCTCATCCCAATCCTTTTCTGTATCAAAGCAATATGATCGAATC
Source organism: Margaritifera margaritifera (assembly GCA_029931535.1). NCBI lineage: Eukaryota > Metazoa > Mollusca > Bivalvia > Unionida > Margaritiferidae > Margaritifera > Margaritifera margaritifera. The sequence continues at coordinate 660,536 of JAQPZY010001164.1, forward strand.
ATATTCTTCAAAGTTTGATGAAATCTTTCCAAAGCACCTTGACTTTCAGGGTGATAGGCAGAAGATTCAAACTGTTGGATGCCTAATTCATGCATAACTTGTTGGAAAATTCCAGACATAAAATTTGACCCTTGATCCGACTGGACAGATTTGGGAAGGCCAACAAGTGTAAAAAAACTTCACCAAAGCTTTCACAATTGTTTTAGTTTTTATATTTCTCAGAGGAATTGCCTCTGGAAATCTTGTAGATGCACACATGATGGTCAACAATTATTGATTGCCTGACTTGGTCTTAGGTAAAGGACCGACACAGTCTACCATTATTCTACTAAATGGTTCATCAAATGCAGGAATAGGTTGCAAATGAACCTTAGGTATCTTCTGACTGGGTTTTCCTACCATTTGACAAGTGTGACAAGATCTGCAGTATTTAGAAACATCACTTTTGAGTTTCGGCCAATAAAAATGATTCAAGATCTTGTGATAAGTCTTACGAACTCCTAAATGACCAGCCAAAGGAGTTTCATAGGCTAGATTAAGAATTTCCTGTCGATATGACTTAGGAATAACAATTTGATAGCTCACTGACCACTCGTCACCAGCGGGTACCTCAGGTGGTCTCCATTTCCTCATAACGACCCCATTTTTAACAAAGTAACACACTGGAACTTGTGTGGCTTCTGTTTCACTAATAGCCCTCTGAAACAAACAAGATATCTCGGGATCTTGCTCCTGTTTAAGGACAAGGGATTGTCCTTTGTCACCCTGATTAGAACAAAGAGAATGAGTTGCCAAAAGAGGATCCCTGTGATCAATACCGTTTGATTGATCAATACCTGCGGAAAAAGTGACCTCATCAAAAGACTGACCAATGCATGTGTCAGCTAAAGGAATAATATCCTGATCAACATCACTCTCAAGAGCTCTTTTTGCCATAGCTCTAGTAACTGCACAAGCAGGGTACAAATCAGGGATTTCGATTTCGACAGGATCAACTTTTTGATAAAAAAAACAAGGTTTGTCAGTTACAAGTGGATTAACCACAACCTTATCTCCAGCCAGGTCATTGCTTAGTAATAAATGAACACCCTCTATGGGTAAAGAAATCACTGCCCCAACAGTCACAGGTCCGGAAACTAAGTCTGATGCCAGATTGACACAATGGAGATGAACATTTACAAAGCCGCACTCTACTCCCTGAACAAGAACACTTTCACTAGAGGATGACTCCTCAGACAAAGGCAAAGTACCTGATAATAAAAGACTCTGAGAAGCTCCAGTGTCCCTTAATATTTTAATTGGGATAGGCTTGGCAGAATCACCAATAAGTGATATAGAACCTTCTGACATGAATGGTTCATAAGCCTCCAAAATAGAATCAGACTGGGGTTTGTTTGACCCAACAAATATATTGCCTTCAATACAAGACCGTGACCTTGACCTCTTTGAAATAAGAGCATTCGGAAAAGCTCTGTCTTTACTCTGTTGCTTATTTTTCAACTTGAAGCAATCAGAAATAACGTGTCCTTTCATTTTACAATAAGTGCATGTAGGAAGAGATAAGGATTTCTGATCAGTCTTATCAGATGTTTGATTCCTAACAGTTGTGCTGTTGTGAAATTTGGAAGTACTTGTATGAGATTGAAATGGTTTTTTACCAGAAAATTGCTGAGAGGACGACTTATTGTCAAATGAAATTTTGTGAGTCAAGGAATAATCATCAGCCATACGAGCAGCATTTTCCAAAGTTTCCACATTCTGCTCGTCAAGATAGGTCTTAACATCACTATGGATGCACCTCTTGAACTCTTCAATTAATACGAGCTGTCTGAGGTTATCATAATCTTGATCAACTTTCCTGGCTGAGCACCACCTATCAAATAGTTGTTCTTTTTCTCTTGCAAATTCGACATGAGTTTGTCCAGTTTCTTTTCTACAATTCCTAAACCTTTGTCGATATGCCTCTGGTACGAACTCATAAGCTTTCAAGATGTACTCCTTAACCACGTCATAATCAGTGCTTTGTTGTACTGACAGTGAAGTGTATACTTCACGAGCTTTGCCAATAAGTACACTTTGTAATAACAAAGTCCAATGCTCTCTGGGCCATTTCAAGTTTTCAGCAATTTTCTCGAAATGAAGAAAGTATTTATCTACTTCTTTTTCCTGAAAAGGGGGTACTAACTTAATATATCTAGTAACATCAAAACCTGAACTTGTGTTTAAAGGAGTGGAGTGTGCTCTGTTTGTCAGTTCTAATTCTCTTAATTTAAATTGCATTTCCCTTTCTTCTCTTTCTCTCTCTGCATCTATATCATCCTCTCCTCTTTCTGCATCTATATCATCCTCTCCTCTTTCTGCATCTGTATCTGCCTCTCTTCTCTCTCTCTCTCTCTCTCTCTCTCTCTCTCTCTCTCTCTCTCTCTTTCTCTCTCTCTCTCTGAATCTGAAGCTTTGCCAATTCTAAATCCATCTGGTTCTTTAACTCTAATTCCCTTAATTTCCTGTCAGAACCAGATACAGGCTTTCTCTTCAAACTTAAAGCACTATTATCCAAAATTCCCTTTCCTACTAAATATTGAATTAAAATAATCTTTATCTCCTGTTTTGTCAATGATGCTTTCGCCTCAGACAGACTGTATTTTCTGCAAGTTCGAGCAACTCATCCTTTCTCATACACTCTAACACCTCCTGGGTAGGTTTTGAAATGAAATTCTGAACATTAGATGCCATTGTAAATGCTTGTTGGTTTCACACAAAAAATTTCTCTATTTAAAATCTTTGCCAAAGACACACAAAAAAATTCCAAGACAAAATCAATATGAATTTCAAAGATAACTTTAATATCTCTAATATGCTTTAAAGAAATTCTATCCCGGACGAGTCCCCAATTTCTGTTACGATTCTATGGTCTAAAAAAAATTTAACAGAAAGAAAGTGAAACCAACAAATCAACTAAAAATCAACAAGCAATTTATTTCTAGATAATTAAGATGAAAAATCAAAAAGACACTTACAGTAATGTTTATTAAAATCCAAATAATCCAATAAGAATTAGTGTTCTAATCACAAGTCTTAAATATAGAATGTTCCGAATTCACGGCTGTATTTTTGAATGTTGTGATATGCCAATGGTCTTTAGAATCCTGATGTACTAGTAGTCTTTAATGTGCTGATGTCAAATTGAAGTACTCCAAAATATCTGTGAATAAATTCACATAAATTCCAAAATCGTCAATTAAAAATCCAAAATCCAAAAGTCTATGAGCACTGTTATAATCCAATGGATATTTAAATAATTCCTCTCTTAGAATTTGGAATTACTTTCCACAACTGTAATAGCTCTTTACAAGACTGATAGTAGTGTCGAAACTGAAAAACTGTCCACTAAACATGGTACATATAAAGATTGGTCACATGACAGAATATTCTAGAATAATAAATGTACGTGTGACCATTGACAGGTAACTCCTAAGGTATTTCCAGTTTTATCTGTAAACAAAATCAACCTTGACCTCAAATTTGTAAACATTTTGTTTATCAAAACTATGCTTGAACTTAAATTTGAAGTAAACAACCTAACTCAAGGACACTAGTTAAACATGTTTTTTCTGATAAACAATATTAAGATTTAAGCAAATATTAAAGTCAAGAAACATTTATAATTTCCTAAAATATCTATAATATTATATAAACATCATACATAACAATATCAAATGTAAAAATGCTTATTATGAGTGTTCCAGAATTGTCTATTTATGCACTACTGCAGCAAATTGATCCTGATGTGATAAACTTCAATTTCTCAAATTGAAAGGAGCAAAGTACTCTTATCAATACACATAAACGGTACTCTACCCCATTAGTCCCAGCTCACAGGAAGTAGCTCTGATTGAAGAGTGGTACGACCTTCTTTATAAACAATGTCCCTTAACACCTACTAATGTTGTCTCATTTAGGAAAATTCATTTTCTCATTTGACTCAGACCAACTTATCTTTTGCCTATTACATGAACAGAAAATATATATGAAGAAAAAAAAGCATTGTTTTGTCTCCTCTGTTCAATAAGAATTCTTTATATATGGCCCCAATATCTAACTATCTGCCTGCCCATCCGTCCGTCCGCCCATCCATCTATCCATCTCTCTATCTAGACATATACACATGCATAACTTTGCTAACCCTTCCTGATACATCAGTGTTTGCCATATTCCCGTCGCAAGATTTATTGACTACCTTTAAAAAAAATATATGAAAATTACAGAATACAATATACACCTTTCCTAATTCATTTTATTGACCGGAATCATATTTTGTTAAAATATGCCTGGAGAGTTTTCTATATCACATACAACATCATTTTTCAACACGTCACCGTGACTGCTATCGATCGAAAAGTAATAAACAGAGGGGCTTCCATGAATGTGTTCTACTTTCAGTATTTCAGAAAAAATTACCCAGATCTGTCCTACATAAGATCTTGTGTCAGTAATGATTACAAAGCTTTCTTCATATTTTCGGACTACTTTGTCTTTGTCAAACAAAATATGCAGATACATTTATGAATTGTTGTTTAATGAGGCATGTACTAGAAATGTGAGTAACCTCGTGTATATATAGTTTGACATTATCTACCTGAATAGTTTTCTTAGTATCTGTTACCCTGTATATAACTAAATCTATATATTTATACATACATACATACATACATACATACATACATACATACATACATACATACATACATACATACATACATACATACATACATACATACATACATACATACATACATACATACATACATACATACATACAGCCGGATTAAAGTCGGAGCAAATGGAACAGTTGTTCCAGGGCCAACCCCTGGCGGGGGGGGGGGAGGAAGGGTCGCAACGCAATGAAATATACTGGAGGGGGAGGCGCCCGCTTTTTGAAGTTGATTCAGGGCCACCTAACACCTTAATCCGGTATCGTACATAAATACATACCCGGCTTTTCTAATTTATACTCATTACCTCTGTGTTTACCAAATTCCCATCGCAAGATTTACGGACTTTTCTGACCCTGAACAACAGACAAAAGGTTTGCATTGATCATTCACTAGATATATGAAAGCCAGCAAACATAGTTTTGTCTCCTTCTTGCTGGAAGTAGCACGGAGTGTGCCAGAGATGTGCATATGTGAACTTGTTTTACGAGTCCACACTTCTTAGCAGCAACTTGTATATCATGTTAGAGAATTTGTTTTCTGATATTCCGTTGGGTCAAAATTCTCTCACCAATGCAGTTAAAAGGTAGTTTTACCCCATCCTAAGCGGAAGTAGCTCTGACAACGCCAAAAGATCAGTATGGGACGTCTTTATTGATTTAACGCCTGCTAATATTGTCTCATTAAAGAAAATTCGTTTTCTTGCATTAGATTGAGACCAACTTGCGCTTATTCCTTATGTAACATATATATTTGAAAACCCCAGTATTAGCTCCTCTTTACCGGAAGTAGCAGTAAGTGTGCCAGAATGTGCACATGGGAACTTATAGCGGGAATCCACATCATATCTTGTCAGCCAGCGATTTGTCTCTCAGCTGATCCAATTGTTTTTTTTTTTTTTTTTCTTTTTTTTTTTCTTAAAATTGTGTACGGGGAAACTTCTGTCATAAATTACAATTAAACCCGCTGGTGAGCGTGGAGTTTTTGTACGACGTAGGCAGGGGAACTGGTACGAGCGCGTCGTCAAACTCCGCGCTATAGTTGTAGTATAACCGTGCCCGGGTCGCCCCAGAGGAGGCTCTTTTTGCAGCAGCAAAAGCGCGATCATCCGCAGCTGGCTTCGGGTGCTCGGGGTGGCCCCGCTGCTCGATATGGTACGTGTTTACCACCGTGTTGGCTAAAGTACTCTTACACCAGCAGCAACGGATACCCTTTGTTAATGTCTGGCGCATGTTCATGTTGTCGTCACGGCTGCCTGGCAGCTCCTTGATAGATTTGTTGGGGCGGCGCGGGTTGTGATTAAGGAAACCAAAGGCGGTTAAAGCAGTCAAATCGCCGGTTGTCTGCACGTCGATGTTAAGGCCATCGCATCGGATGGCGTCCCCTGCGGCGAACATTGACGGTAGTTGGTCGTGAAACTTTTGTAATCGACGCTGTCGCCTGCCCGCCGTTTACTAAGCAAAAACCCGCACCCGAGATGGTGAAAGTGTCGCCCTTGTTGCTGAGAATTTACGTCTTTCTACCAGCGTACAAAGATGTCCACACACATGGCGCGCATGCCTTGAGCCGGCCTGTTTCCAATTAATGGCGACACAGAGACAGCGCCGCCTCTAGCAGCGCGCCGGGCGTGGAGACGCTGTTCAGCGCTTTCAGTACCTTGACTGACAGGTGTCCGCAAATCGACCTGTAAGCCTTTTTCTGGACAGGTAGCTTGGAGTAGGTCAGCAGGAGCGCCAAGGGCCGCAGACGGAGGTAGACGGGCAGCAGTGGTTCGAAGGACAGGAGATGCCCCGGGCTAAGGTCAGAAATGAAGCTCTAGAGCATGTAGCCGGGGCTGGCCCAGTCGCTGGTGCTGGAGTCCACGTAGGAACGGTCCCCTGGGCCGTGATCTGCAGCTAAAGCTCCTGGTTAATGTCATCGATCTCGTAGGCGCCCGCGGCAAGCGGACAGTCTTCCAGGCCGCGCCTCCGTCAAAGGAGAATACAAGTGCGTTGTTTGCTGAGAGGCCACCAAACGAGTCGAAGTGGACGTTAGGCTAGCTGTAATAGATCCGCAGGGACGCCAGCGCGATTTCTTGGTCGTGACACCGTGTGACCTCGATAGACGTTGGGAAGACCGCATCGAATGCCGGTACTTTCAATTTTGCGACACAATCTGGGTGGTGCGGGGGTGGTTTTGTCCTAGATAGACCGCTGCCGGACCAACAATGTCTCCCGAGATGCTTCAGGGTTCTCGCAAGGGCGTCCATACCGCCTTTGTAGGACGAGTCATAGGCCTCTACGTAAGTCTCTTTAATACGCCCTGAACGTGGGCGCATCTATGAGGCAGTTCTGGAACAGCCGCTGGCAGATGGCGCTGGCCACATTGACTAACTCGGAGGACTTGCTGCCGGCCCGGTAGACCCCAAAGAGCGTTTCCACGCGGCTCGCGAGATTTTCCTTGTCACCAGGACAAAAGACTGCACCCCTGTGAGAGGTTACTTGGTGGCTTCAGGGTCGCCCATTCCTGCTCTTCGAGGGCGTCGAGAAATTCTTCAATAGGAGATTTCGGGGCGGCTTCCCGCTCCTTCGAGGCTTTCCGCCTCGCGGATTCCTTAGATACCGCGGCGACCCGCACTTCATCCATCTCGTTGGCAAACGTTCGCCGTTTCTCTCTCCCGCCTCTAACAACCTCTTGGAATACAAGCTGTTCCCACTCATTCCGGTCTTTGACGCTGGCATCGGGGGCGGGTTAGTCACAAAACGTTTTCTATGACTGGTGCCGAAGCTAGTCGCCAAACATTTTCTATGCATACCCTATCACAAACTCTCATTACTAGTCGCCAAAAACTTCCTACGACTAGGATCGAAGCTAGTCACCTAAAGTTATCTATAGCTAAAATTAATGGTAGCCATCAAACGTTATCTACTAGCATCAAAGGTTATCTGTGGGTGGGCCAAAGTTGCTATTTCACTACCACTAATGTTAGCGATTAGATATTAATTCTAAACAATTGTATATATCAACCATTTATACAAAATACTACTTTCACAGCTGAACACCTCTGGTTTCATATTTATGTGAAACAGAGACTAAGTTTGTATTTCACATAGGTAAAATTATATGTCAAAAAGAATTTCTCATATGTGAAACAAAGACTAAATACTGACACGGTCTGCCAAGTTTAGTGGTGCCACATTCAGGCATATAGTATTTCTTTATAGAAAAGGTTGAAAAACTTAACTTAGAAGTATATTCATCTAATAATTGAAATTGCTTTAGTTGGTAAATGTAACTAAACTTTCCATTCGTCTGACAGTAACCACATGATCAGGTTCAGCTAATCTTATTTATATATAGAATGTGTAGAGAACAACAACTTTTTATCACAAAAAATACCTACTTCTATAAACAGAGTCACGGGCAAAGTAATAAAATGTAAATACTGCAAGCGAAGGCAGATACACTGTACGACTTCAAAATGAAATAAAAATTATAAAATCTTTATGAAAAATTTTAATAAATTGATTCTGACAGAATCAAATAACGAATCTTTTTATTTTTTAGTCAAACAAATCATTCTTTGTTTGACTACATTTGATATAAATCTGAATAAAAATATTGCAAGTACGCAATGTCAATTTAAGTCAATTTAATGCTGGTATTCTGTATCCAGCTGCTATTTTTTCTTCGCGTAACGTGGTATAAACTGTCAGTGTTCGAATCATGCATGTTACATAACGCCTGAAAAGCGTTATTTGTTGTGTTATTCGGCAACTCACAGTTTATACCACGATAAATGTAGATAAACAACATTAAACTCTTCATTATGCATCTCTCAATTATAAACACACGAATGTTTTGTACACACATCTTATACATCTTACGTAAACGTAAGCACCGTCCATTTGATGCGATAAGTGGGAGTAATGGGATGTGATTTGCTTTTCAAATAACTTTTGTTTCATATTTACGCAAAACATTTTTGTTGTCATGTACTAAATAACATTTTTTCCTTAAAGACTAAGGTCGGAATTTTCTAATGACTGACAGTGTTTTATTTACATGCAAATCAAAACATTTGGTTTTATAACAGACCAAAGGCCGCTATGCTCCACCCAAATAATGAAAGTTAAGTGGTCGGTACCTTACTATTCACATAAGGAAAATCCAGTGAGACCTGTTTATGAGTTTTAAAATAATTTCAAAATACATTAAGCACTGGGGCATGCACAACTTACTTGAAATCACCCTTCACACTTATTATAGTGAATATTTAAAAAATAATAAGGAACAGTATACACTTCGGCTCTCAAAATTCAATTCATTAGATATTCACAGTATATCATTCTCTGGAATAATCATCGAACGCATGAAAAAGCAGGATGTTTATGCAAATGTCAAATTTCCATTATTCTTTAGAAGTTCAGGTTATATAGGTTTCAAAAAGGCTATTCTCAATCTTGTACACACCTCTCGCTGTTGTTAGTATTTAAATTCTGGCAATTGTAACAAGATAACCGGGTTGGATTTCGGATTTATAACAGAACACTTTTGATGGTGATACAAATGCAATGTTTATTGATGAATGACTTGAATGGGAAAAGGGTTATGATTAATACGTGCGTGTATAAGATCCAAATATTGGACAAATTAACATAATCCGCACGAACCTAATAATGTAAACCAAATGTGAATACAAATAAATAACCTTACACAGTACAAGGACAAAGGTTAATGATTCACAGTTATTTCAGACGACGAAAAGAATGATGTGTTTTACTCAAATAGTAAAAATGTATAGGCTCAAATAATGAAAAATGAGGTACTTTATTCAAATAATAAAATGATGAAAACAATGGGATAGATATCACACAAAATATCTTAACAATCCCAAACAACTGGGTATCACAAACCCCAAAATTAGCCCACGGCTAAAAGATTATATGTATGGAGTAACTCAAAAGACTCCGTCACTGGCACACTTGGCTACCAGTCACACTGGTCAATCAAGCAGTCAGCATTAAAGGTTGTCACCGACCACCATTCAATTCCTTGGTCAATCAAGCAATCAGCGCTCACCAATCGGTCAGCAACGCCCGATCACCTGCTACTCAACCCGTAACACACTGTTAATTCAGCTCTACGGCTGCTATGGTCGGCTTTATAGCTGCTATGGTCAACTTCTATGGTCAGCTCTACAGCTGGGGCCTCGTCGACTCTGACCAGCTGAAAATAAATCTAACACCGTGTATTATGATTGACACGGGCATATACGATAACACGTAATGACGTTATATACGGTAAGTTATACAAATTACATTATTGGCAAAACATTACAAAGCAATAAACAAGTTCAGAAGTGAACCTACCTGTGTCCGATAAGAATCCTATGGTACTAAACATTTCCTAAAAATGCCACTTTATATTGCTAATATAAAGCTCTTGTTAAGTCACAAACAAGAATAGAAAATATTTGCATTGTACTACGCAAGCCGAAGCTACATAGAAAATATACATCAGAAATTAATAAATAACTTACATACCTCTACAGCTGAAGATATGCAAATCCTTAAGTAGACTGCTCACTGACAAGACGTTCCGTAATGTAAAGATTTAGTCTTACGGTGAGGCATTTATACACAGACGATGCAGCCCTACATCGTCCCTGCGCTTGATGTATTCGGTTTTTCCCATCGAAAGCACTTCGCACGTGCGGCATAGGGTGAACCGAACTCACTGTTTCGAAATATTGTACAATATACATAAATCACCCTCGGGTATCGTTGTTACAATGAAAAACGAAACCCGAGTACATGTATTTAATAAATAAAAGGGATTTATTCAATTCCGTGACAATACCTCCCCCCTTAAAAAAAAGTTGTAACACTTTTAGAAAAATCACGGAATGTGAACATAAACAATTATTAAAACATTCAATTTTTAATACTGAACGAAAATGATCTGCTAATTACACCCTACTTAAAAAATCAGCACCCACATTTTCCGACCCTCGAATCGCCTCGATTCGGAAAGTATACGGTTGCAAAGACAACGCCCAACGCATCAATCTTGCGTTGGCGACCTTTGCTTTATTCAAGTATAAGAGCGGCTGATGGTCCGTTTGTAAGGTAAACTCCCTCCCGAAAAGATATGTATGGAATTTTCCTATTCCCCATACTAAGGATAGGCATTCCTTCTCAATCACGGAGTAGTTTTGCTCCCTAGAGAGCAATTTCCTGCTTGCATAAGCAATGGGCAATTTCATCCCCTCTTGTACCTGTAGCAACACAGCCCCAAGTCCCGTATCGGACGCATCAGTCCTCAGCACAAAAGCTTTGTTCAATTCTGGCAACTTTAAGATTGGTGCACTTATCAGTTTCTGTTTTAAAGCGTTAAACGCATTTTCCTGGCACACACCCCAGGAAACTTTATTCGGTTGCCCATTCCTAGACAAGTCTGTTAATGGGCTGGCAATAGCCGCAAAATTGGGGACAAATTTCCTGTAAAACCCAATCAAACCTAGGAAAGATCTTACTTGTTTCTTGGTCTCTGGTCTAGGTGCATCTCTGACTGCTCCTATTTTGTCTGGGTGGGGTTTCAACTGGCCTAGTCCACTTACAAGATGGCCCAAACATTCTAGGTCAAAATATCCTATACTACATTTGGTGGGCCTAACTGTATGATTAGCAGTGTGAAGTCTATCGAACAGATCCCTCAATACCTTGACATGTTCATCCCAGGTATATGTATAAACGAAGATATCATCGACAAAACTGTCGACGTTTTTCATACCGTTTAACAGTTTTCGCATGAGAGGAACGCACGACGCACCGGAGTTGACTAAACCGAAAGGCATGACTTTAAATTGATAAAGACCTTTGGGAGTCGCGAATGCCGTTAACTCGCGGGCATTATCAGCGATTGGTACCTGCCAATATCCCTTGGTAAGGTATAACTTGGAAAGGTATTTATGACCTGCCAACTTTGAAAATACATTTTCTATGTCTGGCATTGGTTCTGCATCGAACACGGTGATTTTATTCAGTTGCCGAAAGTCAATGCAAAAACGGTTTGTCCCATCTTTCTTTCTGACTAATACAACGGGGGACGAATACGGGGAACTGGAAGGTTCGATCACTTCCTGGGTTAACATTTTCCCAACTTCTTCGTTGATTGTCTCCCGCGCATTAAAGGGTATTGCATATCCTTTAATCCTGATCGACTCTACAGTATTCAACTTGACCTCGTGTTGAATCAATCCAGTACGGCCTGGTTTCTCCGTAAACACGTCTGGGTATAGGGACAAAACCTCCAAGATCTGCGTACGCTGACCCTCGGATAAATCCGGGCATACACTGATCTGGTCTATACTTTCTTTCCCTACGTCAATGGGGTATTCAAGGGGCGTTTCGATGCTGGGGACGAATTCCGATTCGTCACACGACCTATCCTCTATCACCGCTATACATACTACGTTCAAGACCCCTTTATCAATTGTTTGACTAGGTCTTTCTACGTAGAGTTTCAACATATTGGCGTGAAATATCTTGGACTTACCTTCAATGTCAATGATGTAGTCCATTTCGCCATTCACTTGTTTGACTTCGTATGGTCCTTTCCATTGGACTAGCAGCTTGTTTTTATTCGTGGGAGAAGAACCAACACTTGATCGCCTATATCAAATTTCTTGCTCCGCGTTCCTCGGTTGTAGTACTTCGCGTACTTACAACTAGATTTCGAGAGTTCGTGACAGCAATGTTCAGATCTTTAAGGGGTAATCTCTCTGTGGGCTTTGTTATACCTACCATATATTGAGCTCCATATTTCTCGAAATCGGTTGGACCAATTTTTTCTTTCAACTTTTCCTACTGTTGGAGCAAATCCATGCCTAGAAACTGTCAAAGAGGTGTTGAAATCAAAATCCTTTAAGTAGAGGTTCAGTTAGTACAAACTGTTGTTAGAGACGATCTACATTGTACCTGCATTTAAAAACCGGTACCCATGCGTTGCCCCTTTTTTCGCTGAATACACCCGACCAAATTCGTCAAGACTTCTTTGTGAGTCAAAAATGTCGCTAGAGATAACATTTAAAAGTAGGGTCCATGTCAAATTTCTTTAAGGAGGAGTGGTAGGGCCCATATGTATACGTAAGATTTAATTTAACCCCGTTACGGCCTGTGTTATACCAAGACCACCACTACGTTTAGTCCCCTATTTCTCAAAATCAGCTCGCCGAATTTTTTTCTAACTTTTGCTCCTCTTGGAACAAATCACTCACTGACAACTATCAAACAATGGTTCAAATAAAAATTGTCTAAGTAGGACTTCACTCATTGCAAAGTTTGGATATAATCGGTCCACACTATGCCAGTTTAATATTACCGGTATCCATAAGGACCCACCTATTTCTCTGATTTCTTTCGATGAACTTCGTCAATACATCTTATGGGGGTCAAACGTATCCCTAGGTACAAAATATCAAAGTACGATCCATGTCAAAATCTCTTTTAGGAGTGGACAGTAGGGTTTATCTATGACCTTAAGAGATAATCTCCCTGTAGGCTTTGCTATACCTACCATATCTTTAACTCCATACTTCTCGAAATGGACTCGACGATTTGTTTGGAACTTTTTCTACTGTTGGAGCCAATCATAAGGAAACTGTCAAAGAGGCTTTGAATTCAAAATCTTCTGAATAGGAGTCTAGTTAGTACAAATTGTTGCTAGAGTCTTTTGTTATCAGGTACTTTGCCTTTGTCTGAGAAGTCTTCTTCTAATGAAAGTGTACTTATTCAGGAAGAAGAGTGCGACTTTGTAAATGTTCCTCTCCATTGTGTCAATTTGGCATCAGACTTTGTTTCCAGACCTGTGACTGTTGGGGCGGTGACTTCTTTACCTATAGAAGGTATCCATTTGTTATTAGGCAATGACCAAGCTCGCGATAAAGTTGTGGTTAATCCACTTGTAACTGACAAACATTGTTTGGATCAAAAAGTTGATCCTATGGAGATTGAAATCCCTGATTTGTATCATCCTTGTGCAGTTATCAGACCTATGGCAAAAGGAGGTCTTGAGAATGATGTTGATCAGGAAGTTATTCCTTGAGCTGATACATTTATTGGTCAGTCTTTTGATGAGGTCACTTTCTTTCCTGGTACTGATCAACCAAATGGTATTGATCCCGGTGATCCTCTTTTTACAACTCATTCTCTCAATTCTAATCAGGGTGACAAAAGACATTCACTCATTGTCGAACAGGAACAAGATCCTGAGATCTACTGTTTGCTTCAGAGGGCGTTTAGTGAAACCGAAGCCACACAAGTTCCAGATTGTTATTTGGTTAATAAATGATGTCCTTATGAGAAAATGGAGACCACCCGAGGTACCCGCTGGTGACGAGTGATCAGAGAGCTATCAAATTGTCGTTCCAAGGTCATATTGACAGGAAATTCTTGGTCTAGCACACGAAACTCCCTTGGCTGGTCATTTTGGAGTCTATAAGACTTATCACAAGATTCATTGAAATACATTCTGGATTACATCTTTGTGGTACATCGGGACAATCAAGGCTATTGAAATTCATTCGGAACATTCTATTATTTTGGACTTGTGATTAGGACATTTAGGATCATTTGGAATTTAACTCGCAAATTGTAAGTGTCTTTTGAATTTTCACTTTAATTGTCTGGAAATAAATTGATTGTTGAGTTTACTTGATTTTGTTGGTTTCGCTTTCTTTCTGTTATATATTTTAATACCTAGAGTCGTAATATTACATTGACCACCATCTTTGGAGCCCTATAAACTTGACAATCCTGAGAGGTTAAAATATGACAAAGGACATACTCCATTTTTAGATAGCCATCTAAATTCCATTGTAAGTGGAACTTGGGTTATTACTGTAAGTTTAGTACTGAATATTTTAAATGATCCTATGTGTGATCAGCCAGCTAAGTTACATTGTAAGTGGAACTTGGGTTGTTACTGTAAGTTTAGTATTGAATACTTTACATGATCCAGTTCTATGGTCTGCCAACTAAATTACAATGTGAGTGTAACTTGGGTTGCTATTAAGTTTAGTGCTGAATATTTTAGATGACCCCAGCTTGATCAGTTAACTAAATTACATTTTAATTGGAACTTGGGTTGTTGGTATAAGCTTAGTACTGAATAGTTCATATCATACCATTCTGGTCATTCAGCTAACTTACATGGTAAGTGAAACTTGGGTTGTTATTATAAGGACATTTTTAGTATTGAATACTTTCCATGACACCATTTGCTGTGTCTATTGAGAAATGTTAGTATTAAATACTTTACATGACCCAATTTAAGGTTAGCTGACCAAATTATATTATGGGTGGCATTTTGGCTGTGCCTATTAAATATTGATAAATGTCATTTTTCAATGCTTTGCATGGTCTTATTTGTGGATAGGAAACTAAGTTACATCGTAAGTGTAATTTAGGCTGTAAATTTGGGGAATTTCTAGCAATGGATTCTTTACATGATCCCGCCGGTTGATTACTCGTTGAGTTACATGCTAATTGGAATTTGCGCTGCTTCTAAATTTGGTAACATTTTAGTACTAAATGCTCTCTATGACCCAATTTGTGGATAGGTCGCCAAAATACTTTGTCATTTGAATTTTTGCTGTGTTTGTAATTGGGTAATTTCAGCAAAGTAATACTTAAGATCAGCTAGAATGGAAAAATCACCACACGGGTCCCATTCTTTGTTGCGACAATCTGTACCAATCTGACATTAAATGGGGCCACCTTGGCATCCACGTTGAAAATCTTAGTATCGCTACCACTCCTCCTCAACGGAAAGACATATTAACATGGGGCTTGCATCAGAAAACATCTTATGCTGTCCAGTGGTCCTGAATTAAAATGTTGCCGATCTTACATCCAATATGGCCTCCATGAAGACCATATTGAAATCCTTTTCCTGATCAAGGATACCAGAGATGGTTTCAAGACTCAACAGTTATCTTCGATTCCCGGAAATTCTTTTCGGAGTAAATCCCTTCGAGGGACTCTTGCTTAAAGAATTGTCACTGTGAAATCTGCGATTTTTGCAAGTGGAAACTTACTTATGGTCGATTCTCTCGTTAACTGTAAGTTTAAAGTACGTATAACTTCTGATTAATTATGCAAACTTAGGAAATTGATGCATGTCACTGAACATTTCGATGATTTTCTGCTTGAAACTTTAGCATTCATAGAGCTTGTCGTCCTATTAGATAATACAAAATGTCTTATAAAGTAGGGAAATGGCTGCAGTCTCACTCCTATGATTGCCTGTAGTTATCTCCCTTATTTACATATGTTGAACAGTAAAAGTATCACGGTACTAACTGATTTCCTATAGATTTTAATGTTAAGGATGTGTTCAGGTTTAGTTAAATAATTATACTTTCTGGCTTACATTGGCAGCGGGTCGCATACCGTTCAAGACATCCATCCTTAACGGAACAATTGAAACTTCATAAGCATGGTAATCCACAGCACTTAAGAGAGATAAGTCCACAAACTTATGCCAAGGTGAAGATCTAGAATTGTTAAGGAATAAATTCTTACTTTGATATAAGGCAATACCCCCCCCCCCAATAAAGAAATTTGTCTAAAAATAAATAGATACAACGTAAAGGTAGCCAAGAGACTCAGTTTTCTTCTAAGAATAACAGCATCTATAACTCTTACAACATAACCAACTAACCTTACCATTTTATATCATTCGAGTATTCCCTATGTTCCAAATATTAGCTACAAATATTTGGTACCGTTACATATATAGCCAACCTTGTGTTTTTTTAGACCTTCATGTCGTTGCATAGTGAATAAACATAATGTGTGCATAGTCTTGCATGTCAAAGATCAGAGTTGTGATTGTCAAAGCATATTTGAGATCAAAGTTCAGCGATATGTGCAATAAAGCGACTGGAAAATTTGAACTTCAACCTATTAAAATCAACAAAATTATTCAAATAAATCTGGTTAACCTAGCGCTAATTTGCGTCATTTAACAATTAAGCATACTTCATTTTAAGATTGAATCATTAGATAATTTATGTCTTATTGTGTAATGTACAAGTCAAAGCCTTAATTAAATTGTAAAAAAATATTTATTTTAAACAAATCATTAACTGAAGGTATTTTCGCATCTAGGCCTTTCAAATTTGTGCAAATGATGCTGATTCGCCATCGTATGTGGCTGCAGCTACTAAAACTCTGTGAGCTTAGAAACAATGAGAAGTATTATTTGGTCACAATATTATGAGAAGTCAGCAACAGAGTTATAGCAACAGTTGTGCAGTGCCATTCAGAGTCCAAAAGAAGAGCCAGTGGAAGTTTCGATGAGAGCTCTTGATCTACGCCAGAAAGTTGTATTTGCTACCAAGGAGAACAGTATATCTTATGACCCGAAATTAGTGCAAAGTATGTTTCTGCGTGTAATATATACAGGCTTTAGAAGTGATATGATCCGCCATGAGCTGCAACCCGTCCTAAAGAAAGATGTAGTGGAGGATGAAGAGCTTGTTTAAGTGTTAAATAGCATTTTGTCGAAGGAGAGTGAACGCCAAGCCAAGTTATAAAAAAACATACAAATGTGAATGGTATAAGCAGCAGCCTAAGCACAGCAGACGAAAAGTATAAAAAGAAACAACAGGGTGGATTTTTGGTGGCTGTGGTAAAGGAATTTAAGGCCTAAGTAGCTGAACTAAAGGACATTATTTCCAAAAGTGACAACATATCGTCTGCAGAAGCTCCTATATCCAGAACACAAGTTTTGAGATGCCAGAATTGTCGGATTGCAGGCACCAGTTCATCCTGCAAACATTGTTGAAAATGTGGAAGCTCAGAACACCTTAAGAGAGGCTGCAAAGTGACTCTACAACAACTCCTTTTCGCACCGGGCATTCCTGACAAGAGCCAGGCATGAAGGAAGAGTTTCTCTGAACACAGATGGAATACTGCGACCTCAGCTGCTTGAGCAGTGTGTGTGTGTGTGGGGGGGGGGTGCTATGATTTTCCTGTGTACGTCCGTTGCTTGATCGAGCAGATCGTTGATCAGTAACCTGTCCCATTGAAGAAAAGCGATCAGAACTATTTGAAATCCCTGTCCCTGGTTTTCTGGATAAGCTTCGGTATTAGAACCTCTCTGGGAAGGCATATGCCCATAGTTCTTCCCAGCTAATTGAAAGTGCGTCGACGACCGATGCCTCTTGGTCTGGGAATGGAGAGACGAAGGTGAGCAGTTTGTTCTTCCATCTCGTTGCGAATAGGTCTAGAGTTGGTTGCCCCCATAAGGTGCAGTCTCGATGAAAGATAGACAGATGGAGAGACCGTTCCGTATGAAGCAGTTAGCCTCTCCTTGATAATGAGTCAGCCAGAGCATTCAGACTGCCCGGTAGGTGACGGACTTGAATGTTTATATGATATTATTCACACCAACGAAGGTACTCCCATACCATAACGCAAAAGTGCGGTTATTTTGAAGAGGTAGTTAACTACGAACGAATTGCCTGACATTATCAGAATCGCCTTCCTTTGGATTCCAAAAATTGAAGGCGTTGAGAATGGCCTTCATTTCCAGGAGATTGGTGTGAATAGCCTTCTCTTGCAGTGTCCACTTGCTGCTGACCATCACAAAGTCCGGTAGCAAGTGAGCCCTCCCCCCCCCCCCCCCCCCGGAATGCTGGCTGATTCGGACTATGACTGATTTGAACCACGGCTGATTCTGACCAAAATACGGATTCAATCGGACCAAATGCCAGGCTGATTCAGACTATGTGAGATATTATAAGGAAAAACAAAGGAGCAGTAGTAGTTATTACTGTTTTTGCAAAAGTAGTATGAGAATGTAAAAGGTTGATTTTCAGCTTTACTGTTATCATTGAATGTGTATCTTGCGAGTAAAATCTTGAACCAGTAAACTAACTTATTTTATTTTCATTCTAACCTTTAAAAATGTTGCAAGTATTAATGAATGTTAATATTTTACTTAAAGCACATATTAACTCCTTTAAAAGCTTGATTTTTGAATAGAGATTTTATTATATTAAACCATATATAATATAATAACACTTCCATGTAACTAAAAATTTCAAAGATATTTAAAGTAAGCATTTTATTTTGTGTTCTAGAATGGTATTAAATTCAGTAAATTTGAAAATGACAACAAAAATACTTTAATTATAGTGGCATTGATCAAACAGGCTTTGCAAATTGATGATCAGTTGATCTCACTATTATTGTTTGCAATTAAATTAATTAAGGGCATACTGATCAAGCGAAGTATTAAACTGACGTTGATAATATGATGAGACAATTATCGCAACATTGGTCAGTCACTCCTTTAAACATGGGGAAGACACTCTCAAAATCTTTCAACAGAGATAACACCATCATTTTCCTTACATTATCATTTTCTTTATTATAATTAATACGAGCTCTACAAGATTAGCAGAATATAGACGTATGATACTGACGTACTACATAAATTTGATAAGACCCCTGTTTCATATTTTAGTGTATAAGTTGTATGTAGCACTTTTAGTATATATTATAATATACAGGATAAAGATAAATTCTGCATAAATCTAACACAATCATTAACATACTCAGACCTATATATACATATATTATACATATAAATTGTTACTGCATAAGCAGTTTTATCTATTTTTTAAGTTAGTAATTTGCATAAAATTAAATGATACATTATGAATTTAGGGAACAAATTAACATACGGTGCTTTAAACAAAGATTAGTAAAATATATTTTCATCTTTCAACACAGATAACACCGACATTTTTGTTACGTTATCATTGTCTTTATTATAATTAATACGAGGTCCACAAGATTAGCAGAATATAGGCGTACGATACTGTATTGAATTAAATTATAAATTTGACAGGGCCTCAGTTTCATTTTTTAGTATATAAGTGCTATTTAGCACTATTAGTATATAGTACAATATACAGGATAAAGATATATTCTACATAAATCTAACAAAAGCATCATCATACTCAGACCAATATATATAGACGAAAAACATTTTACTGCATGGGCCCTGTTTTCACGATTTTTTTTCAGTGTTAGTAATTGTATTATTTCTCATTAAAATAAACTTTTAAAGTATTTCAATTTTGCACAAGGGTGAATGGTCTGCTTTGAAAATATGTCACTATTAAATTGGCAATGCAAGATAAATAGTCTCACATTATTTCATTTGATTTGTATACAGAACGCTATTTTCTCCGAAGCAGCCTTACTTTTGGTCCAAGTCAGCCAGTAATTTGGTCCGAATCAGCCATGGTCTAAATCAGCCTGCACTCTGCCCCCAATCCGACAAACTGGTGTCTGAACAGATAGCGATTTCTTGTTGTAGGGTTTCTACTCTGTCTTGCCATTGAAGCAGCATGTGTTTGATTTTGGTCGAGATCGTAATCTGATGATCTAAACGACCCGAGATCGGGCGCAACTGTGCCAGAAGGGCCATCTGCAGAGGGTGCATGTAAAGGCGGTCGAGGTATAACAGGTCCTCCTACATACTGTCAATGCGTTTGGGAGGAAGACGAACCAGGTTGATACGAGTTAGAAACTCCATACTTAGATGAAAAAAATATTGAGAATGGACAAGATCTGACTTCTCGACATTGACTATCCACCCTAAATTGCGAATAAGGTAGAAAAGGTTCTACATATTGTGAACCAGAACCGAACTTGCCGAATGTTTTTACAGTGTATTGTCCAGGTATGCTGTTGTCGCTGTGAAGGAGAACGCTCTGAAGTGTGATATGATACAGTCCAATGTCTTGGTGAAGCCCAAGGGCTGAGATTGAAGCTGAATGGAAGGGCGCCGAATAGGTACACTACCCCTCGGTAGCCTAAACGAAAGTATGTTCATGATATCATGTGAATAGGTATGTGGAAGTAAGTGCCGAATAGGTCGAGACTGATCGCGTATTCGTCGCGTCGCACAGACAGATGGACGGACCTTGCCGTGTCCATCTTGAACTTCAGGGCAACAATAAACTGATTGAGTCTGCTGAAGTCTATAGCAGGTCTCAACCTTCCATTAGATTTCTTAATCAAAAAAGTTATAGAATAGAAAACCTTGGGAGTCCAGGTTTCGGAATATCTCCACTGCCCACTTAACAATCAAAAGCTCTATCTCCTGCTGTTAAACGTATGCCTTCGTGGGATAGCTTGGAATTTCCGTCATGAAGGGGTGGGAACAACCTGGATGGCCTGATCATTTGTCGGAAATAGGTTGATCCATATCTGACGAACAGAAGGAGTCTCGCGCACAGAGAAGGGTCATCAGTGGGTAGGAGGGATTGCAAGTCATTGACAGTTGGCATGAGGCTTGGGGAAGGAGAAAGATTGTCTTCTTTCCCCTCTCCTGGCCATGAATAGGTTGCCATTGTTGCTGTGAATTTCCCCTGTAGTTTTTCTGTCGATGATCATCCCTTCTCTGGCATGCCCCCTGATGGGGTCACCCAGAGATAGGGGCTTGCACGGTAACTTGAAGAGGCTGCACCTGTGCCACCTGCTTTTACCTCCTCAATTTGACCCTCAAACAGTAGGGATAAACCAAAGGGGATTGAGCACCGGGTCGCCGCATGGTGGGGTTTAAGAGAAGATCGCAGAAGTGCGTCTCGTCTTATCAAGTCGAGGTTACAAGAGGACATTAGTTTGTTCACCATCATGTGGTGAGCAGCTCTACCTTGGCAATACAGTATACTGATTCCCATGCATGGTCACTTATGGTTTTCTCAGCAAAGCAAAAGATTGTAAGAGACACCAGGTCAAGTAGGGAGGAAATCCACACAAAATTTCTTACCAACTTAGACGTTAAACAATTATCTGTCCACTTTATAACAGATTGGAGCAGACATGATGGTGGCAATAATATCCGAATGATAAACATTGGTATGTGATTTGTACCAGTGGTCAGAAGGTTACAGGGAGCTGACTCAGTGGGATAAAAGGCCCTCAAATTACCGGGGTCGCAAATTTTGTTGGTCAGATGCGCAGCAATTACTGCAATCTTTGACAATTGTTGTAAAATTCTGAACGATGAATATTCATCATTTTCATCAACGTCCACTAAGGCCTTGACCTTGTACATATTGACTGCTGGTGGAGGAGGGCATTCAGACGGAGGCAAAACTGTGTATATTTCTTCGATTGCCTACTTAGAACTTAATTCTGTCCTTTCCATGGTTGGATCAAAATGTTCAGGCACGTCCATGTCACTCTTCCCGCCACCACCACCACCACCATCCACTAATCGACAGGGAGACTGTGCTCCTTCTGTAGACTCTGCGGCCAGAGGTATTGCATTTCGTATGGCAGTAATAACACCGAATCATAACCATGCATAAAAAAGGCTCTACCTGTCGGACCTGCAAGTAGTGTCGACTGAGTCATGTTTAGCAGCGTAGTCTGACTGGGGACTGCCAGTTTGGCGCAGTTGGTTTCGCTGGAACCGACAATTCCAAATGTGATGCCATTTTGCCTTGTGCTGGTATCATGGATATGGCCGGTCTGCGTGGTCAGCCGGCTGGGCAGGGCGGTCTGCTAGGCGTAGGATGCCATTGCTGTAGGAATTGTCGAGCGACTTGCTGTTCGCCAATCCGAGATGACAGATTCATGACTGCCAAAACCGTACATTGATTTTCCTGAGAGCTGGACAGATTGATCGGCAGCCAAGATGGCATATCATGAATGCTATGTAACTAACGGGCCGTTCCAGCCTTCAAAGTCGAAAGGTAATTCCACATGCCTGACTTCAACAGTCCAAAGTCCATGCAGGGGATAGGAATTGATGCACAGTGGGCTGCCAAATTAGGTTACAAATGGTACTAGTTTCATCCAACTCGCTCTTCAACATTCTAGACAACAGAGATTGCTGTAGTATATGCATCATACGCAATTTCAATATAGCTAAAATGAAACTGCTTGGTTGTGGCTTTGACTGGATCTAAAGTGATCATCGCCGTAGGCGATGTTTTTAGGTATCTTCGTCATCTGTAGGGGCGGTACCTCAATGACCCCCATAAAACTGGTTAAACATTCTGAATTTTGATGAATGCTTTAACTTCTTGTCCAAAAGATATGCAGCGTGTCACCTTTTTGCGCCCCTTCAATTGCCTTTTCAAGATGCTGGACCGAACATCTGCAAACATTACACACACCCTACATGGATGTCAGGAAGAACATTTTGTGCAGACATGGGAAGTCTTGTGGTTGTCCTTTACGACTTTGACGTGTCTACTTTTCTTTCACTTGACTGACATCTCTGTAATAAAAGAGAAGAAAAAACGAGAAAGTGCATACAACAATGAGTCCCTCAAAAGGGACTGATGGTCTACTGGGGAAACGAATTTCCAGGAATTAAAGATAATATCATTTCTTCCTTTTAACTGCCGAGTGTTGAAACCATATCTGATATTCTTCAGCGATAACAAGATTTTCAAATTAGTTGCTTTGGTGGACAAATTGAATGTCAGTTGGAACCATTTTCATTTAGGACCAAGTAGACATTAGCAGAAGTCTTTTGGTCAAAACCCAACATCAATATGACCACCCATTCAGGGGCAGTAGTAGCAACAGCATGATCTTCAAGACAGCCATTGTGGCAGCCAGAATAGATGCACAATTGGCACCATTTTCATTTAGGACTAACTAGGTATAACCAAAAGTCTATTGGTGAAAACCCCATGTCGATATAACCATCCATTTGGGAGGAGTAAAGATAACAATATTTTGAAGATGGCCACCATGGTGGCCATATTGAGTCTCAATTTGCATCACATTCATTTAGGACCAACAAGACACAATAAGAGCTCTTCCAATGAAAACCCCCATGTCAAAATGACTTTCCCTTTAAGAGTAGCGATAACACAATTTTCAAGATGGCCACCATGGTGGCCATATAATGCATCAGCTAGTACCAAGACATTATAATAAGTCTTCTGGTGAAAACCCCATGCTGATGTTACTTTCCATTTTGACGGAGTAACAGTTACAATATTTTCAAGATGGCTGCCATGATGGCCATAATCGATATTAGATGTACACCATTTCCATTTAGGACCAACTAGACAACATAATAAGTCTTGTAGTAAAAACCACATGTAGATACAACCATCCATTCAGGAGTAGCAATAACAATATTTTCAAGATGGCCACTGTGGCAGCCATATTAGACACCAGATCAGCACCATTTTCATTTACGACTCACTATATATCATAAGTCTTCTGGTCATATACCAATGGTAATATGACTTGCTATTCAGGAGGAGTAGTGATAACAAGATTTTCGAGATGGCTGCCATGACAACCATATTTGACGTCAGACTGGCACCAGTTTTATTTTGGACCAACCAAACATCATAAGAAGTCTTTTAGTGAAAACACAACTTGATATGAAAATCCATTCAGAAGTAGTGATAACAAGATTTTCAAGATGGCTGCTGTGGTGGCCATACTGGATGTCAAATTGGCACCATTTTCATTCTGGACTGACTAGACCATAGGATGAATGCACGTGTAAAATTTTATTGCAATCATCCAAGTAGTTTCGGATTAGTAGTGATAACAAATATGTGCTAACGGGCGGTCGGACAATAGACAAAAATACATACCATACACTCTTCTGGTCTGTGACCAGTACAGCTAAATATACATATTGTTTAAACTGGTAAACATCTGTAATACAGGTAGCCACCTAGTGGGAGCAAAGGGAGTTAATCTGTAAGAGTTAATTCCCTTGGTCTAAAAAAATACGTTTTCTGGTCTTTCAGGGAGGGCTGGATTTGGAGGTAGTGACTAGTTACTTCCTAATGTTAATGTGATTGGGGAATTTATTTGATGGAGAAATGCCTCTTTTTTGTTTCAATCAAATCTAGTGCAAACTTTGTATTTCCACCTTTTTGCAACACCACATATAATCCATGTTATGAGTTTATTTCAAATACATCATTTAAATGTCAGATAAACGTTTGGTGTGCATATAAAATACGGTGTTAATGTCTCTAGCTGTCTTAAAGGTGGTAACAGAAATTATATTGTTGCTAGCCTCAGTGTTATCAAGAAATTCATCTGATGTGAAGTGGTTATGGTTTAATTTATGATGAATCTTTGTGTTAGAGGGTTTAATACATGTGCAAAAATCATGAATGGAAAATGTCTTGTTTATGATTTGATCACTGTATCTGACTCAAAAATAACTGAAATATCTCCTCAACCTGATCAACATTATATTTATTTTATTCCCCTTTACCTTGTTCGGTATCTCATACACCATCTGTAGTGTTTATGTTATAGTTCTGTTTTAGTATGTTAGGAATTAAATCAAGGGTAACATGGGATTATCATGTTATCCCTTTTCATTTTCATTGTATCTGTAATGTCCATCATTATTTTATCTGGACATTGTTTGGATAACAGATCACACTTCTTAGATGGATCAATTTGTTGTTGATGTGATGTTTTTCAGATGTCTTTTAACTTCTGCCTTTCTTCAGGATTTGCAATTATTTCAAAGCCACATATCATTCAAAAAAATGTTCATACCTTCTTGCTCTACTGTACCATTACATCCATCACATTCACCATAAATACTACCATCTGAAAACGCAAAACATACTTTATTTATTTCAACTAACATCCTTCAATACGGCACAGAGCTGACTTTGTTTTTCTGAATGTTTAAATGAGCATCAGTCACAAAATATATTTTGAGTGCATCTAAATTTTCTTTTCTGTTTATCTGAAGGGTAGTGGGTGTAGCTTTATGTACTGGGAATACTAGAATCAGAACAAGAATCCCTAGATGGGACTGATGCTCTACTGAGCGACAAGAATTTCCGGGAATTCAAGACAGGACTATTTCTTCCTTTTAACTGCTGAGTGTTGCAACCATCTCTGATATTCTTCAGCAATAATGAGATTTTAAAATTAGTTGCTGTGGTAGACATATTGAATGTCCAATTGGCACCATTTTCATTTAGGACCAAGTAGACATCATTAAAAGTCTTTTGGTGAAAACCTCATTTCAATATGATCATCCATTCAGGTGGAGTAGTGACAGCAAGATTTTCAAGACAGACATTGTGACAGCCATATTTGATGTATCACTGGCACCATTTTCATTTAGGACCAACTAGGTGTCATAAGAAGTCTTCTGGTTAAAGAACAATGTTGATATGACCAGTCATCCAGGAGAAGTAGCCATGATAAGATTTTCCAGATGGCCATTGTGGTGAGTATATTGGAGGTCAGATTGACACCATTTTCATTTACAATCAACTAGACATCATAAGAAGTCTTTCAGCGAAAACTCCATGCTGATATGATCATTCACTCAGGAAAAGCAGTGATAACAAGATTTTCCAGATGGCCACTATGGTGGCCATATTGGATGTCTGAGGGGCACCATTTCCATTTAGGACCAACTATAGACATCATAAGAAGTCTTTCAGTAAAATCCCCATGTTGATATGGCCATCCATTCTTCTGGAGTAGCAAAAACATGATTCTCAAGATGGTATCAGTGGCATCCATCTTGGATGTGCGAGCGGCACCATTTTCATTTAGGATCAACTTGACATCATAAGAAGTCTTCTGGTGAAAACTCCATGCGATATGACATTTTTTGTTAGGGAGGAGTAATGGCAAGATTTTCAAGATATCTGCTGTGGCAGCCATACTGGACATCAGATCAGCACCATTTTCAGTTAGGTCAAACTAGATATCATAAGACGTCTTTTAGTGAAAACCCCATGTTGAGTAGACTTTCCGTTCAGGAGGAGTAGCAATAATAAGATTTTCAAGGTGGCTGCTGTGGCAGCCATATTGGACATCAGATTGGCACCATTTTCATTTAGGACCGATTAGACATCATAAAAAGTCTTTTAGTAAAAAACCTAGCCGATATTACCATCAGTTCAGGAGGAGTAGCGATGACAAGATTTTCAAGATGGCTGCTGTGGCAGCTATACTGAATGTGCAAGCAACACCATTTGCATCTAGGACCAACTAGGCCAAGAGATGAATGTGTGTGTAAAGTTTTATGGCAATCCTCCAAGTAGTTTAGGAGGAGTAGCAATAACAAACTTGTGCTCATGGATGAATGGATGAACGGATGATGGACGAGACCATCCCATAAGCTCATCTGGTCTATGACCAGTAGAGCTAACAAATTTTAAGGCAAGCTCTGATTAGTCTACTTTGTAAGAGTTGTAGCTGTTGTTATTCTTGGAATAAAGTCAAGCCCTATGACTACCTTTAAATCATATATATTTATTTTTTAATAATATTTTGAATTTTTTTTCAATGCCTCATATGAAATTGAGATTGTATTCCATAATAATTTTAGTTCTTCAATTTGGTTTAAGTCTGGTAGACATATTTCTCCTAAGTGCTGTGGAGTACCATGTTTTTGAGGCATCGGTTAGTCAAGGATGGACCTCTTGGACGGTATATGATGTGCTGAAACACAAGGCAGAAAGTATATTTATTGAACAAAACGTTAACATCAAAGTATATGGGAAAGCAATTAGTACCATGTATACCATCACTGTTCAACCTATGTGAACAAGTGAAAGGACTCCATGCAATCATAGGAGTGGCAATGAACCAATTCACCCCCTTTTATATGACATTGTGTATTATCAAATAGGAAGAAAAGCTCTAAAAGTAATACATGTACAAAAAGAGAAATCATCAAAAAGTTTCAGTGATATGCATCAATTTCCCAAGCCAACAGAATTAAAAATTAAACTTGCTTTATACTAACCATTAACAAAATGAGCTGCCATAATTAAGTTACACTTGCAAAAATCTCAAAGGCTTCTATAGTGATAGACAAATTTTTTTGTAAGCAACTGAAATTATATGACTTTCTCTAAGACTTAATATAATAGTTATAAATCAAAATGACCAGTATGTACAATAGTTACTGTTAAGCACAAGAGTAACACGACTTTTACTACTAATAATACATTGTGCAAACTTATAATGGAGGCCAATGTAAATTTGACTTCAGTGTTTTCGATCCATATTTTACAGTGCCTTCTGACAAAGTTCTACATAATATCTAAGCTATACAATTATACCCAACTTGATATACAATGAAACCCAACTAATCAAGGCCTGGAAATTATAAAGCTCTTGACCTTGAGATTCTGTTCTGACCAATCACAAAATGATGATGCTTTTGAAAGGTTGTTCCTGACTGGCTGAGTGTTGAAACTCAATCTCAAACTGAGCTCCGAGTTTTATGATCTTCTGGTATGGCATGGAAATTTCGAAGGTCTGTACTTTGAATCATACATTAAAACAACATTTTTTTCAGAGACTGAGAACGGAAAATCTTATTAATTTTCAAGGTAAAGAGTGTCTAAGAAGGTTATCACTAGTGCCGGTCTGATTACTCGATTTGGTCTGGTATCAAATAACAGTTAGTGAATTGACCAATTATTCAATTATGATTTCTGTGATCCAGTTTGGACAAAATTCAGTTCTGTTTCACACAAAAATTCTTGCAGTTGTGGACTTAAGACTAATTTTTAAAAAGCCCTGGTTTTTGCAAGATATGAGAACAAAGGTATCAATTATAAATAAAGAATAACAATTTCCTTGCTATCTTTAAATTATATCTATTTATTTTGGGAATTTATTTTCTATTTTGGAGGAATTTTTTATAATGATTTTTATTAAAGTGAGAATTTACTTCTTTATAATTCTAGTTTTCACTGCAATTTAATATTTCTTGTGGATTTGTGCTGCAAAGTGCCATGTTTTTGAGGTCACAATTGATCAGTAAAGGGTTGATCTCCTGGACAGTATACAATTGTACTGCCAATGTAAGGCAGAGAGTATATTTATGTAGCAAAATGTTAACATTAAAGTCTATGGGAAATCGATTAGTTCTGGGATTGACTGTTCAGCCTATGTGAACAAGGGAGATAATTTCAAGCAATCATATCAGTGGCACTGAAGCCAATTTACTCCCTTTATAAGAAATTTTATTTTATCTAATAGGAAGAAAAGATTTACAAGTGCTAAGTTTTCAAGGAAAATCTCATCCAAAAATTTCAGTGATATGCATACATTTCTTAAGCCTACATAGTTAAAAAGAAGTTGAACATACTTTAAACATTCCATTAACAAGATAAACAGCCATAATTAAGTTCCCCGTCAGACTTCTATATTGAAAGTTTTTTTTTTAAACAGGAGTCCCTCAAAGAGAGTGATATTCTAATGCCCAAGAATCATTTCCAGGAATTCAAGATAAGACTATTTGAAAATTTTATTCAGCTGAGTGTTGAAACTATCTCTGATATTCTTGAGGAGCAAAATGATAATTGAGATGGCAGCCGTAGTGGTCATATTGGATGTAACATCAGCAACATTTTCCTTATGGACCAGCAAGACATCATAAGAAGTCCTCTGGTGAAAACCCCATGCCTGTATGACCTTATGTGTAGGAGGAGTAGCAGTAACAAGATTTTCCAGAATGCTGCCAAGTTGGACCTATTGGATGTCAGATCAGCACCATTTGCATTTATAACCAACAAGACATCAAAAGACGTTTTTGGTGAAAACCCCATATCCATATGACCATCCATCCAGGAGGATAAGTGATAGTAAAAGTTTTCCGATGCAGCTATATTAGATGTCCAAAAGACACCATTTTCATTTAGGTCCAATCAGACTTTAGAAAGAATGAGTGTGTCAAGTTTTATGGCAATCCTCGAAGTAGTTTAGGAGGAGTACAATAACAAACTTGTGCTACGGGATAGATTGATGATGAACGGGTGAGGAATGACAAATGAAAGACAACAAACAACAGGTCATCCCATAAGTTCTTCTGGTCAGTGACCAGTAGAGCTAAAAGATGATTGAAATTCTATGACTTTCCAAGATTAAATGCAATAGTTATGATTCAAAATGTCTTGTGTGTACAATAGTTTATTGATAAGCAAATTTTTGTTAAAATATAATGAACAAGAGTAACATGACTTTTGCTACTACTAATAAATTGTGCAAAACGTACAATGGAGGCCAATGGCAATTTGATTTCAGCATTTTAGGTCCATATTTTACAGTGCCTTCTGAGAAAGGTATATCTAAGCTATACACTTATACCCTACTTGATATACAATAAAAACCCAACTATGACCAGGTCTGAAAATTAAAAAACTCTTGACCTTGAGATTCTGTTTTGACCAATCACAAATGATGTTACTTTTGAAAGTTTGTATCTGATTGGCTAATTGTGGAAACTCAATTTACAACCCATGCTTAAAGCTATTCTCCTCTGAGGTCCTCTGCTAACTAGTGAATACTAAAAGAACAAAATATTTTAACAAATCAATTATATATTCAGTATAACACAAAGTCATTTGCATATATACACAAACATGCTAAATACATACATACATACATACATTAATAAAGACAATATCATGCTGAAATTTACGATCTATAGGCATACCAAAATTCTTTAAATCATCGTACATCAGTACTGAACACTTCATCAGAATGTCTCTGTGGATTTGGAATTTAGAGGTTACTATTAGCTGCTGAATGTAAATTATAATGATCATTTTCATATAAAATAACAAGTTTTCCAAGATATTCATGAGCTGTTCCATTTACACATATGTATGCAAGGTTGCCTTTAAGTATTTTCATCCAATGAAGTTGGAAAGAAATATCATTAAAAGCATCAATAATTATCTGTGCAGTGCTATTTTGTAGTCTGTAGACTTTGTTTAATCGAGACTTTGAACAGTTATCCCACAGTGTGGCACAGTAGTCTAAAAGAGACAAAATGAAGGAGTTAAATAACATCACTCGGGTGTCAAGATGCAAATACTTAATACAACCAAGCAATACAATTTATGAATTCAAAGAGTTATATGGATGGTTAAAATGTTCATTACATTCCAAGTTATGAACTACATACACACCTATGAGTTTTTCACATTTCATGTCAATTCTGGGGTTTCTTATCAGAAAACTCAAGTTCCGAGTCCTCAGATAGATCTCATTAATGAATGGATCAATTACATTTTGATATAAATATGATTAGTTTCTCAGATCTCATTAATGAATGGATTAATTACGTTTTGATATAAACATGAATAGTTCTTTAAGAATACCACTCTTGAAAGACCATTTACTATTATCCAAAGGGGTGGTCTCTTAAGACAGGTGTTACTCTATTAATTTTGTTTCAAATATTTTTACTTTTATCCAAAATGAGAATAAGTTCACCAAGATTTTATCTAGGTATGTATATTGATGAATATTTTAAAATGTGTGATTTACTTTTAACCACATACTGTACAGAAATGAATTAAATTAATGAAATACATGTGTACATACAATAAGTATAAATTTTCAGTTTTCTGAGGACAAAATAAATCTGTATTGGATGCACTACATGTGTACAAAGCTGGATATTATTCAAGAGTCATATCACTGCAATTAATTAACCTTGATACAGATGGAAAAACTACAATATGAATTATATATATATATATATATATATATATATATATATATATATATATATATATATATATATACAATGAAGAAGTAGAATCAAGTGAAAAACCTGACACTTTGGTTTTTTTTGGTCAACTATTTGGCATGCTGTGTTGAAAAGTGGCATACAATTTTTCCCAGCTGTTATCAAGTCATAACATCAATAAACACAATCTTTAAAAAAAAATTAAAATATGCTTTTAGAACAAAATTACCAAATAAAGTCAAACCTGTCATAAATGTCACCTTTACTCAGCGGTCACCTGTTCACAGCGGCCATTCTAATTTCCCCCCTGGCAAATTTCGTATATAATTGTCCTGTATGTAACAGTCACCCGTCTTCTGCGGTCAGCAGCCAGATATTTCCTAACCAAACAATAGTTTCTCCCTGCCAGAAGCAGTCACTGGAGCATATCTACAGTGACTGCTGAGTTTATGCAAACCAAAGTTTTGCTTCATGAGGAAGCATTGTTTATATAAAGGAATATCATGTAAATCGATGGGCAAACATTTCTTATCTCACTTGTACCCATAACTTCAGTCACTTTGACAGTGTAACTCAAAGGTGTCAATATGTCAAATTCAAAAGCAAGTCAGTTTTTATAATTAGGGTAGAGAGTCAAAGCAATTCGTTTGCTGGATGGTGGCAAAAGTAGTTCTGCTATCGCAGCAGATATGTGCCAGTGTGACAGGTATAGTTCGATATCTTCATATATGTGCTTGTGAATTAAAGCTATCTCTGAAGAAAAAGTTAGTCTTTAAGAAGAGATATGCATTAAACCCTTTTCATTAGGGTCAGGGGTCATTCAATGTTTAAAACCTGTCTGTAAAGTCAGCCAAAATTTTGGTTCATGGGTTACAAAGAATAGCCATATATGGCTTCTTTGGATTTCCTATTCATCACAGGCTTCTCACATAAGCCAAATGTCTTTTGATCTCAGCGAGTTGAGCAAATAGCTTATCCAGATATTATTTTTAAAGCGTGAACAGCTGTTCCAAGTGAAAATTATACAAGTTGGCCCACAAAAGAGTCAGTCCTCTGTTTTACAGTCATATGTGAGCTGTAAGCCAGTAGTGAAATTATTATTTTGTCATGGTGCACAAAAGAAACTAAGATCAGTGATTATTTTAAGTCAGTGATGATTTAATTTATAGGATGGATTCAAGTGAGCAGAATACAGTAATCTTGCGTGGAACATAAATTTGGGAGAGAACAACATACATGTATATGCATATTTTATGATTTTGTTGAATAGAGCACATAAACAATCTTGATAATGTAATGATAATAATAATAACAATAATAATAACGATAATGATATTTGGTGCATGGTATTTGTTCAAAAACAAATTTTAAAAGGTGAACCTGAGTATAAAGGCCACCTGCGTACAATGGCCAGTTTTGCCTTTTCCCATGGATGGCAATTGTTGACAGGTTTGACTATATATTCTTAACTTTGGATGACAATATGTCAACTGGAAACTTTAGGATATAGTGAAAGCTATACAGTTCTTTGGTTTTATTGTAGAGTTAAGTAGAGGGAAAAGTCCATAGTTACTTAACAGTGGACAAAATGAAAACACAAGATACTTCCAGGGCAAAACCCCATGATTTTAGTGCTTTACTCCCTCCTCCCAACTGTGACCCTGGGATCAAAACCTAAAAAAATTTTTATATTCATTATGTGATCTCCTGCTTGACTGCATGTATTAAGTTTGGTCAAAAAGTATTCACAAATGTTGATGTAATTGCAATTTCTATATACTGGAATTTTAACCTCTCTTAGTAACCCCAAGAGACAGGTCCTAAAACTAAACCCTCTTGTGTATGGTTATCACATGGGTAACTTGTGTACCAAGTTTGATGAATTTCCACATACCAAGTTTGATGAATTTCCACCTAGTGTTTTAGGAGGACATTAGTGTTAGAGACAGACAGATGGAAGGATGAAAAGATGGAAGATATTACAATATCCATCTGATAAAGCGAGGGGATAATATGGGTTGGCTAGTTAGCTTTCTATCTCTTCCAACTGAGAGACAGTGGGAGGGGTCTACTGAAGGTAATATATAACAAAAAATATGTAAAGTCATAGTTACAGTACACACAAAGTATACTGACCAATTTCCACTCATGTCTATGTAGTGGCCACTGAATTACACCTCACTACTCTGTGTAATACCCAGGTGGTACAGGTGTAGTCAGGCCAAAGTTACACTAAACTGTGGGTTTGTTATTCTTTAATTGATTTATAACCCTGCTGTGATTCCTGTGGAGGTAAAATCTAACATGCAAGGTAATCCACAAATTGGCTAGGCAAACCCCCAATTAGTGACTGTGATGCTGATCACAATTTGCACCTGGCAAGCATAGAAAAAGGGGCAAAATTACACCAGCACATGTCACTGAACTGAATCCAGCAACACACCACACCAGCACAATTGTAGAATGTCAACCCACTTTGTATGAACTGTGTAATATTAACAAATACATGGTGATAAATATCACAGTCAACGTGGACAAAAGCAATTGGACAATATCTAAATGCAAAATAACTGCTTGATGGTGAAGTTTTACTTTCTGCAAATTAATCTACATTTCCATATATACGAAGAAGCAACAAAAGTTCTTTAAAGATAAATGACTATAACTGACTGTATAATACAATTTTAAATCACATTAAATCTTTAGTACCAAGTTATGTAATCTAGATTGATGCAAACATTTCCTAATTAGTTGCCAAGATTTGTTCTACCCCCCATGTTAAAAAAAAGTGATATGTACAATTGTCTAGATTACCATAAAACAAAAAAGGACTGCACTATAGAATTTTCTGTTCAAGATCTGTCTCCTAATCATATATAATCATGTCTTATTATTAACAAGAAGTTTCTTTCATAATACCCCTCTTTCACTAAAAAGTGTTATTTTCAAATAAAAGTTTGATTTATTAAGAAATTTGCCTGTTACATCATTTATTCAACCTACAAAATGCCTTAAACTAGCCGACAACAGCACAAGGCCCTAAATTTTCAATTGCTGAATATGATGTTCTTATTGAAATGAATCACCATCTGAAAATTGTAATTCTCACTGGCAATTTTTATGAATTTTAGCACCAATATAGGTCATAAACTAAAGTCTCCATCTGCACCATAATTTTAAGTGTATACTGAGTATATTACATCAGCAAACACCACAAGTATTAGAGTAAAAATAAGACATAAATTAATTATTTAATAGGAGAATTACCAGAGACAGAGACTGAGATATACATGATTATTAAACTTGGGAAGTTTTAAAAATATTGTCTCTACAATCAAGCAATTACTCTGTGAAATATAACCTATACGATACTGCTTATATAAGCAAAACATGAAAAATATCAACTTAAAAAAATGCCCACTATGTAACACATCTGAAATTCAACACCATTACTATAAATGCTACTTGATTAACTACATCCTGAATATTTAAGAAAACTAAAATAAAAAGAGAAAATATGTTTGTACCTAAAATGCAAAAGCTGTCATTCATGTTCACATTAAACATTTGATAAACTTAGAAAAATAAAAGTAATGGCATTGACATGCATTGATTAAAGAAGTAAATGAACATGTACCATAATGTGCAAATCATGGTTTATACAGTCCTGGAGAAATTTTTTTAAAAGAACTTTTCACAGGGTTGTCAAAGACTTTGATAAGTTTTCAGCGAGTAATTTGGCTTTTGGAAATAAAACCTACTCCATATGTTACTTTTGTTAACTACCAGTGTTGTGCGTCACTTGATGCAACAAATTTTAAACCATTTTTTTATTCAATATGTAAATAACAACAATTCTCTTATTTATAAAGTGATATATTTTATTCAGTTTTAATGTTTTGTTTTTCCTCAGATAAATTCAGCGAGTTTTGGGCAAAATTCAAGGACTATTTCAAGAAAGTCAAGGACATTTTCAAACCAACTTTTTGGTAATTAGACTTTAAAGCAACCCCTTTAATTCAAGAATTTCTCAAGGTTGCATGAACCATGTAAATAAATAAATGTCTAAATCACATAAAACAATATTGCAAAATATTCCAAGTGGACTGTAATATTGCAGGAAGAACAGATGTGCATAATCCATAATTTGGAAAGCAAAAATAATACTGCTGCTCAACACAACTATACATAAACATAACTGATTTATGACACATAAAGTTCCATCTTTCATTTCCTAAGATTATGATAACTCACAAACCTACACAACTTAGTGTATAATATCTATGAAATATTGAAAATATATTTGTGTAATTTTTTACCAGTCTATTTCAAAGATTCTGACATCTTTTGAATCTAGAGAAAGGAATTCTAGTGATTTAAATTTATCTCTATAGACTGAAAAACTTTGAAGCATTTTTTAAAGTGAGGACACAAGGAAACACACACACATATAATTTCTTGATACTGATTTTGTGATGAAAAGTAACTCTGCCCCTCCTGGCTCATTGCAATAATATTCTCTTTCCGTCTACAGAATACAATTTAAACATTAGCATTTTCTCTCCAATGCACTCAAAGAGCGCATACTTCTTAACATTTATCTTTCTTATGCACTAGGAAACAGTACATTTAAATATGGTAAAATTCATGTACCGTATATACTCATGTGTAAGCCGACACCAACTGCAAACTGCACAGACCCAGATCTGCCGTTGCATAATGCGCCAGCAGATCTGGGTCAATGCAGTTTGTAAGGACTAATCAGAAGAACAAACATAAACCCTGATCTGCCGGCATATAATGCGCCGGCAGATCAGGGTCTATGTTGTTTGCATTTGGACCCAGATTATACACGAATATATACGGTACATAAAATTTGAATGAATTTCAGGTTTCACAATTTTTTATCATTTATTATATGCTAATAAAGTCTACAATTTTATCAGTCAATGTATTATATCCAAAGTCATGAAAATAAAAGATGCCCAAACTTTCCCAGATCTCATACTTTAGAAATGAGACATTATTCCTTTTTCATAATCTTAATGTTGAGTCTTAAAAAATTATAATTCCTGGTTACATATCAGAATCACAGCAAGATGCTGTTTCATGGATGAATCAATAGGAATAGTGCATATAAACATATGTACCTAATGAATGAGCCCTTTCTTTCTAAATATAATATCATTCACTCCTCCATCCCAGCGCTGTACTTTTAACAATGATTCGTAACCTTTTGACTCCACAAATGACCTCAAATTTTCGTCTCCTCTTGCATCATGGACAAATTCAATGGTCATCATTTTAACGTTCACCTTGTCAAATGGTATTGTTTCAAGCACATGCATTTCATCTCCCTCAATATCAAGACTAAAAAATTCCACAGTGGTCTGTCTGAGGGCTAAGAGAAGAGAATATAGTGGAAAACACTGAATCTGGATTGTGTCCACTGGAAGATTTTTTTCACGCTTGACCCACTCCAAAGCTTCTTTATTGTCATAGATCCGTCCACGATTGAATCCTTTGTTAAAAGTAACCTACGAACACGAAGAAACATAATTAACATATAAATGTAAACATAATTACAAATAATTGTTAAATAATGCAATAATGAAGATTAAACTTGATTAATTTTACACTGGTTGACTGTGTAACAAATTAAAACATTTTTGAAGTTTTTGCAGAAATGTGCCAATGCATATTCCTGAATGCCCTGCCTGCAATAAAAAAAATCTGTTGAAACTGTATTATTTTCTAGCAGTTGGTGATGAAAAGAAAACAAGATATTCACTCTTGCAACTCAATTTAGGTAACATAACTCTAACAGAATATTTGTTGGGTTGACACGAAGACAAGGTCATCAGACTAGCAGGGTCGAGTTAGTTTTCTCATCTACCAGAGTTGTCCTAAGGTTTTCCTGGAGTCAGAGAAATCTTTCTTATCCTAGGGGCAGATAACTA
The DNA here is from genome assembly GCA_029931535.1 of Margaritifera margaritifera. Taxonomy (NCBI): domain Eukaryota; kingdom Metazoa; phylum Mollusca; class Bivalvia; order Unionida; family Margaritiferidae; genus Margaritifera; species Margaritifera margaritifera. The sequence continues at coordinate 697,758 of JAQPZY010001164.1, forward strand.
CATATGCTATCTTGATGTCATCAATACAAATATTGTGAAATGCAAATTGTATACACTTTTTAAAATTCACTAATGTTTTAACTAAAGAATAAGCATGTGGTTGGCAAGAAAAAAGAATTTTCAGCACATGTGTGGACAGTATAGGAAAACCTAATAAGATTTGTGCCAAGGACTTGGCATGCCTTGTCCCCAAGACAAAAATTGTCTCCTTGGGTTAGATTTTAACAACCTGCCCACATACATAGGAAGATTTGTATTAGTCTTCTCTGAGGATAGAAAACAAATAATGTAACTCTGTTATTAGGATTTTCTTGTTGCAGTGTCACCTCCTACATGAATAATGTTTTCAACATTTGTTGTTTACAGAAAAAGGAAAAAAAAATAGATCCATATTCCACTACATAACTGACCAACCTTAACTGCAAAAGCTGATAACGTGCTAAACAGTATGATGCCATCGAAATGTACTTTATTATACAATAATGTCATCAAAGTGCTACATACAGTGATAAGCATACTGATATAACTGCAGTGAGAAAAGGAAAATAATGATGTGTTAAAACGAATTTTGTATAAAGAAAACTTGGATAGATCTCTGATGCAGTTATCCTTCAAGGAAATTTGGAGTTCTTTAAAGTGAATGAATGCATTTATGTTTACCTTTTTATATACAAGCACACATAATTTTTAGGCCATACCCAATTTCATCAGCATGCTTTAAATTTAAGTCCAGACTCAAGACAAGCAATTTGTCGAACTTAAACAGAGGGTTTTGAATCCACTGTGCTACGGTTCATAAAAGTGTGATGTTAGGTCTATTTATTGAAACAATCGTGTCTGTACCTGGCCAATCAGTGCCTATTCATAATTTATCTTCAGTTGGAGAGAAAATGACACAGCTCTGTTAATCCTTCTATTATACTCCATTCCGGTCCTTATGTCCGATCTAAATTTCATTGTTCTACACTAACACAGAGTCTTCAAGTGTGCTGTGAAAACCAGGAAGAGACTTTAAATCAGTAATAATACAAGCACATATGGCTCTTTACTGTTTCCCAATCAGTGAAATCCATGTTGGTATGAAGATTTCCATGGCAACATTTAAAGAAATAATGTTTCTTATATGGTGTATACAACAAAACTTGCCAGCAAAAACAAGAAAATAGTCCTATTTTTTTTTTCTTTTTGAAATTTCTGGAGCTAAAACGATGAAAAAATTATGGATCCACTGGATAGAACTTTGTGAATACTGCACATTTTGTTCAAAGCTTACTACAGGTGATCCAATTATTTTAAATCATTCTAAACAATGAGTAAGGATTTAAACACAGATTCAGACAACAAATGAAACCTGACATACTTTTAGACAATAATGGGAAAATAAAGGCAACAGAAAAAGAAAGCAAATGAAATAAAAGGCAGAAAATAAGTCATGCCCATATATATGGGTAAAATAATTAATATCAAAAGCATGTTTCTTCAAATTTTACTCTTGTTTTAAATAAGAATGAGATATACAAGTGGGAAATACCAAGTAGAACACAGCAAAAATTTAATGAAAGAAATGTATTATTTCAGAGTGATATTTAAGGGCTTTTGCCCATTTGCACTTTCTGTTTACAATAGTTAACCTTAAAGAATAACTGCTGAAAATTTGGACCAAATACTTTTTGGGTGTACTCGAATTCTCTTTGTGACTAACAAAAAGTTAGCAAATGTACTCTATAAATGCCAAGATCATCCTAATGCAGCGCACAGTATTATCAGAACTGTTCCAAACAATATGCATAATGTGACTTGGTTTGTTTTTCCTTTAGGCATTAATTGATAGACATCACTGAGCTGGGTTATCTGCAGTAATGTTAGTCATATAAATTTCAGTAGTGTTAGTCATATAAATTTCAGTAGTGTTAGTCATATAAATTTCAGTAGTGTTAGTCATATAAATTTCATTAGTTTCCTCAAAATGAGTTATATTTTAATCGCCCAAACTATTATCTTTACTTTAGCAAGTTCATCGTTCAACAGCTGCATGACTTCCGCACAAGTATCAGGGAGAGGTAGTGCCTGCTCGAACTTTGGAGAAGTTATCATTTTATGCTAAATCATTTGCTAATTATGCAATAGAATTTTATTATGTAAATTTGTTTCGTTTTTCCCAGTACTATTTAGCCATGGAAAGGATCAGAATTTTGTTTCCTACAAGTCTCTGGATGGATTTTCTAATTTATCATCAGGAACATCAGTCATAATCACTGTCATCATCACACATTTTTGCCTCTAGATCTACCTTAAAGTCTGCTGATGACTAGTTATATTGTCATTAGGGTCTTTAAACTTTGCCCATCTTTCTCTGTTTGAAGCAGCATTCAAATGATGAATGACTGTAGTGGGATCAAATTCACTTATATAAGGCAAAAGCAAGTGAACTGGTTGCAGGTCTGAAATTGTTCAAATTTATCGATTCCAGTATTCATTTTTGATATTTTACACCTGACTGAAACCACATTCACTCTAAACTGATCTTCACTTGTTACATCCAACATATTTAACACATCATAAATCAATCTCTGAATGGCAAATTTTTTATTGGATGACACAAACACATTAGATGATTGCAAATAAACATACAGCATCCAAGCCAACCATGACAAGTCTGAGTAAAAATGTAAATTGTGACACGAGTGGTTGTTCTAAACCAATAAAATATCTTGGTATGTTTGTTTTCGGGCAACAGCTACAAATTCATTGGTCCATTTCAGTTATACCAGACTGACATAATTTAACTGGTTTCAGGCCAACAGGCAGTCAGTAATTTGAACACTGTTATCAAAGTATAGGGGAAATAAACTAATAATACCTGTACTTGATTTGGCATGCCATGTCTGTATCTGCATAGAGAATTAGTTAATATCATTCTTGGGGAAAAAAAAAAATGCACCCCCTTGCAGATGGTTTACGTCAAGCAGATGCAATTTTATCCCATCACTCAAGCTATCGTTGACATCGTCAAAATTATGATGTCGCAATGTGGATGATATCAACAATGATGTTAGGATAATATACCCCAAAATTTATGTTACAACACTCTTTCTGACTGATATCAAATATACCTTTGTTTACCTTCAAGGTGTCGAATGGCATGCTTTGATTTCATTATAAGGTTAAATTTACCTTAGCCAATGGTCAAAGTGCCTTGTTTTCATTTCATCTCTTTTGCCAAGGTCCTGGTTTGGCTTTCCATTTCATAGAGATAAAAGCCAAAAAGGTCTGGGTGACCCAGTTTATACCTATGCATACACTTACATCTATGCACACATGTCTGCACTCACTGATGCAAGATCACATGCTCTTCCCCAATCCCACCCTCACCACAATCTATCCTGATTCCACCCCCCGCTCTCACCCCATCCCAAGAAATGGAGATATAGGAGGTACAGGGGTCTCTGCCCGTGAATCACCATGTTCCCTGAACACTTGTTTTAAATTAAAAATATGCCCACATGATGTGGATGCCCCTGCCAACATGGTGCAACTGAAGAAACTTGGTTCACTATGCAACAGCAATCTCGTAAATAAAACAAAAGACATTAAATTGGTCAGATTTTGCAAGAAAATGCTAAAGCCTGAACTTAATCCATCTTTATAATTAAAGCCTCGTGCCAAATTTAGTTTTAATCTATCAAAACCCTGAAAAGCTGTTAAGAAGAAACAAAATGTGTGATAGACATACAGACTGAACAGACAGACAGACATAACATGACTGAAGGACATGGGTAACACTAAATGCCCACACCAGAGATATGGCTAGGACATAACAAAGGTGAAGGATAATTGCAAACTTCCAACAACATACCACACTTGGATATTTTGTTATGCTCAGGCAGGCATTGATGGTAAATGCTTTCCTATGCTTAGACTTCAACACAGCATAATTATCAGGATCAGCCTCTACAAGCAGTCCGTTCCACTTTCGGACCTTCTCAAAGAACAAGGTGTTGGATCCTTTTTCCCCATTGAGAGCACCTGCTTCCACATAGAAACCACCTTCCTGTTAAAACAGTAGAAGATTTTTTGTCTCATTTCTTTTTCTCAGTCAGCCTATGTGAGAAAACTAGGAAAGAACTAGATACCACATGTTTATGTCAACATGCATAAAATGCTAGCTACATTTGGAGTAGATTATACTAAAATCTATAATAAAAAAATTAAAAATTAACATTTTTCTACTTTTGTTCAAACAATCATTAATTTATGTTCTATGAAAAAGACATAAAATTAGCAAAAAATCTTTATATTTTGCAATACATTGTGTACGTACACATAAATTAAACTGAAAATTGACAGTAATTTCTAAGAAATTGTGTCATTTCATTATATATGTAATGATGGAATCTTGATAAGAGATATAAAATATAACATAAATGCTAGTTGTTGCCATCATGAAATATATACATGTATGCAAAGAAATTTTACCATCGTTATCCTAATGCAACAACAATTGGCTTCATATTCAATGGTATTTTATTTCACGACTTGAACAAAAAGAAATATATCTTGAATCTCTATATTCTAGAACTAGGATGCACGTCAGTATGAAATGACATTTAAACATGTAATGAGTATTTATAAATTTCAAATAATCATACTGAATATAAGATTTTAAAAAACAATTTTTTAAAAATAAACATTATCAAAATAAGTAGATGTTAATTTGTAACAACATAAATCAGATGCTGTGTATTGCCAATACCTTAGCAGTTGCAACCACTGATCTTTGAATATTGATACATGTATGTGCTTAAACATCATTTAATTTTTCCGTATAAACCTAACTTTTATGTTCTATCTTAAGGTGAGGACATTTTCAATCGGTGTTTAGATTTAGGAAGGTTATTTCAATAATATTAAATTGCCATTTTGATGTCAACACTCATGTGAAAAAAATATTCCTTCATATTGCACTTGGCAGTCTGAAGCAAAATTGTGATCCCAAAGGCAGAATTTTCCTATCCTACACCAATGCACATGAAGGATTATATGAATCTGGCATCAGAAAAGCACCTTTATTTACCGTTTGGTCTTTCCCTAAGTAAGTAAGTCAACCTCTCCTATAAGGCCACTGTTTCACTGAAAGAAGGATGGCCTCATCAAAGAGGGGGGCCCCTGTGGTGAATTTTCTACTCTAGTTAAATGTCAAATCTTCTCCAGCTGCTATAAAAGTACTAATTTACTCAATTTTCCCACATTTTGACATGTTAGAAGCAGCTGAAATTCCACTGACAAAGTAATTTGTCAGCTATCCACAAATGGGGTCATGGAGAAAAACTTCCCAATTTCAGAAGGGGTGCAAATTCCAATTACCATGGAATTCAGTCATCAATCCACAAATGGGATAATGTAAAGAATTAATTGCTAAATTTACCCAAATATACTCCCCAAATTTCACTTACAATGTAATTTATCTGCCTATCCACAAATAGGGCCATGTAAAGTATTCAGTAATAACAAATTTCTAATATTGAAAAGACACAGCCAAAATGCTACCTATAATATAATCTAGTTACCTAACCTTAAATCGGATAGTGCAAGTACAATATTTAATACAAAAATTTCCCATTAGAAAGATCCTAAATTTAGTTGGCCAACCACATATGGTGTCATGTAAAGCAGACACGCCAACCCCTACCGACATCAAACAGAAATGTGAATGTTGAAAAATTGAAATCTCAACATAAAAATACAAATACTTAAAATTTGTATCCAACAATTTAAATCTTACTGATTAAAATCAATTTTTGGTTGAAACGTGCTTCTTAAGTCCTCTTATATGCAATGTGTCACACTAAAGTCCATTGTGAAAAAGACTGCAAAGGCATGGAATTCATTCACTCTTGATGCCTTGCACATCCCATTTTGAATGTTTGGATCATGTTATTTTTGTGAAAGTATAATCCTTACTGGTTCATGTTCATTTCAAGATTTTTCTTAACTTACTCAGGTGAATTAGATCACTAAGCTGACGTCATATTTGATAGGTCAATATTCAATTGCTTTAATGATACAAGTGCTTAGGTAAGCTGTCACAATTTAATTAAAAAATCAGACATTACAAGCATTTCAGTGGTCTAGATATATTGGTGCTTAAATTGGCTGTATAAAATTGTATCTGACCAGAAAATAAGAATCCAACAGCAGTAATCATAATGGCCCAAAGTGAAGTTTAAAACAGGAATTATTCCATAAAAAAAAAGAATTGTTGGCATCTCTGATAAATTATTAAATATTAAAATATCCTAAAAATAACAACCCAAGTTCCACCTACAATGTAATTTAGCTGACTGACCACAAATGGAGTCATGCAAAGAATTCAGTACTAAACATACACTAACAAGCCAAGTTCTACTTACAATGTAATTTAGTCGGCTATCTACAAATGGGGTCTGTCCATTAGAATATTCTAATCTTCCAGGGTTGTCAAGTGTGTAGGGCTCCATAGATGGTGGGTCAATGTAATAATCTCTAATCAGCTGAATTAGACGTGGATCATCCATCGAAACTTGAGCATCATTCAACTCCTTCATTGCTGCTTTGTAATCAAAGCTAGAGTTCCTCTTTGAAGGAATCACCATCGGTGCAAAGTTCTGCTGATGTACAACTGATTTTCTCTCTGCTGAGAAGTATCCCTGAGGTGCCGATTGATCAAGGATATTTTTATCAACGGACAGGACAACGTTAGCCTCGTGCACATTTTGAGAATAGAAAAGGTACACCAATATACATACTGCAACAGCACCAAACACGTATGCTGTCTGTGGTAATCGAACTCGCATTTTGTCAGCTTTTGTTTTATTGCTTGGAATTTAAATCAACCTGCAAAGATATTGTTAAAAACAATGTAAATATTATGTACAATGGAAATTATTGATAAAACATTTGATGTATGTATAATATTAGTGTTTTTTTTATGTATAATATTAGTGGGGTTTTTTATGCATAATATTTTTGTTTTCTGATTAAATGTATTTTTTCTTTTCATGGGGTTGACAAGGAATGTCCTGACCCATATTCAATCTATTACTATGAAGAAAATTAAAAAGTATTAGTAAAATGTTTAGAAGTTTTGGGGGTTTTTTTTAAGGCTTGTAGTGTGTATTTCTCACACATCTGGAAATATAGACTGATTTCATAAATAGTAAAATGCCAACATTTGCAGCAATAACAAGAGTACAACAAATGACACTTGATACTCCACTAACGTAACAGGAACACATGCACAGTCCTTGTCCAGAAATAAAATGTAAGGCCTAAAATGTTGGGGTTTTTTCCTGGGGGGGGGGGGGGGTAAACTAATTTTAATTATGTACTTACCGCTTTTGTCCTTTCAGTCTTGGGCCAAGTCAAAGAAGGATGATATTCTGCATGATGAAAGCTGACTAAGGTATCAGATTGGGATCATGCTGTTTTTCATTTTAGACCTCTAATTAGTAATTGGAAGAGGGAATAATCACCCTGGTTTGGGGACTAGCACCAGGAAAAGAGACTGGCTAGCAATGCAATAATAGCAGGCAATGTATTATTTCTATTAAATCTAATTTGAGTCACAAAGGCCTTGACCTTCAAAGTACCAATTCTAAAATCCAAGGAGTTCTTTTTAGGGCTGTGGAAACAGATGTACCAAGTGTCCTTGAAACTGATTATAGAGAAGGTTAGTGTTTGTCCAGAAATGAAATGCATAGCCAAAATCTATATTTAATAATATAGACAATGTACTTCAAGCTACAGACTCCCAAATCAATAATATCCTTTCAAGGCAAAATATTTTAATACAGATGGCAAATTTCATTAAAATCAGTTGAAAAGAACTTAAGTTCTTATCTGGAATTAAATCCAAGGTCAAATCTATTTTCTGTAACAGCAAACTTGATCTTGAATATAGACACACCCAAATCGTCTTTCTTAGGCAGAGGGGAATGCATGTACAAAGTTTCATACAAATGTGTTGTGTATTGTAAAGTTATTGCCCAGAAATGAAATGCACAGGCAAAATCCTTGTTTGAGCAACAGTGCCCTTGATTTGGAGCTATTGAAATCAATTCACTAGAACTTACCGTCTATACTCACATATAATCCGGGTCCAAATGCAAACAACATAGACCCTGATCTGCCGTCTCATAATGCACTGACAGATCAGGGTCTATGTTGTTTGTTCTACTGATTAGTTCTTATGCAATTTACAGTTGGTATATGCTTATACGCGAGTATATACGGTAAGTTATCATCTGAAACCGAAATGAACAGCCATATGCCTGCCTGCCTTTCAGTACTGATGATGATACAGTAAAACCCATCTTGAGAGACCGCCCCTTCTGCCAACGAAAAGATGCTGTTGACAAAACGCAACTGATACATTCACGTTTTACCAAGTCAACAGCTGAAAATGTACCTTGCACTTCAGCCACACAGGAAACTCAGCCCCAAGTTGTGGATACATTAACAACATGTGCTATACGTGTTTCCTTCCTCGGTGGTAACCCTCTAGTGAAAAAAAGGCCTGATTCCACTATCACTCTCTGACATATTTCCTCCAGTACCAGCCAAACCCCAAGCCACCAAAAGGAAGCTTGTTACAGAAGCCAGGTCATAACTACAGATGAGTTTTATAAGAAGTTAGAGGAGAAGGATGAAAAGGAAAAAAAGAGAAAACTGTAAATTTTGAGAAGAAAAGAAAGAGAGAAAAGAAAAAATGAAAGAGAAACGAGAAAGGCAAAAAAAATAAAATCAAAATTGAAAGAAACAAAGAAAAAGGCACAGGAGTTTTAAAAAATGCATGAAAAAAAACAATGTATTCAGAAGCTGTAATCAAGAAGAGCCACTAGCAGACATGAAAGATGACGGCATTTGCTGGATAGAATGTTACAATTGTAGCATGTGGTACCATCAGGTCTGTGTGGGCATTGATGATGCTGATGATGCTGCAGAATCATACTTTATCTGTGAATACTGTGCTGTGTACAAATGTGTAGTGATCAATTTATTAATTAAACTTGGTATTTTTTTAATAAAATATATTTATTACTCAAAGATTTGAAATTTAATAAAGATGAATTTAAAGATGAATGGGTTCATATGTTTGCATTTTAAAAGCAGTTAAAGCCTCATACTGAAGAAACGTATTCATTTTCATCATATAACAGAATAGTATTGTAACATGCTATTATAAACATCAAAATAATGTTTCATGTTTCAAAAGCAAATGTGAATAATTGAATTATGCTACTTTTTGCATAGACAAGTTTAATCTGACTTGTTGTTTTTCTTACTGGTTTTCAATTGTCCATTTCTTTCCATAAAGTGCTTAGCCAAGTTTTATTTTGACTTGTTGTTTTTGTTTGCAATTGGTGAAATAAAGGAAATATTTCACAATGAAAATAATTTGGAAGCTGGGGATATTATTTAAGAAATCAGATGGCAATAATACTAATAATAATAATGATAAAAATATGTGCAGGTTTAGCCTCAAAATCAAATACAAATTTGTGTCAATGTTCAATTATAAAATATTAGTACAATATAATACTTATAAACTTAAAGGATCAAATATAAATATATGCAAACATGTAACATGTCTACTGTTAACAATGCATAATCCTTATTGTACTAATAGGTAATATTTATGTTTTCATTTCTCTCCTATCACTTTTTTTCACTCTCTCATATATACATACATATATATATATATATATATATATATATATATATATATATATATATATATATATATATATATATATATATATATATATATAATTTATTTAATTCTTTAACAAGAAATATTTAGTATTCTCCTGGTCTAAATGCAAATTAAAAACCGTCTCCCAAATGATTAATTCCTAAAAGTTCCTATTAGAGATTATATTACTTAAATTTGGAATAATAATAAAAAAATTAAAACAAATTAGTGTTAATGGAAGGATGGGAAGGATCACTTAAGGGATTTTGTATCATTTCATGAATACAAAATGGTGATCTAAGCTCTAGATACATTTTTTAATAGAACGTTTGATTTCGTGTGCAAAAATTGAATTCCCCCCCCCCCCCCAATAGACCCTCTTGTACAAAATATGTCACGTTCTTAAGCGCATGCGCAATGACCGTATAGCGCTATTTTAAGAGAGTTGTGTATGCTGCAGAGAAAACACATTTATGTGCACTTTTACAATATATTTTTCTAAAATATCAAGTGAGAAAGTCTGTAACACTTTTATTTACCCAAATTTGCTGTAAGTCCATGATATGTATAGATGTATTCAACAGATATAGCGTTGGCCGCTACTGGTCCCGAGTCTGACGATGAAAGCCGATTTCGATAGCAAAATTGGACGCCTGTTACCACGTTAATGTCATAGTGTGTTTAAAAAATATTTACGTTTTATGTTTCGTAACATGGCCAGGTTCGTTGTCGTAAGAAATAGATTTCATATTGGTATTTTAAAGAATGAACGATCAAAAACATAACAAAAATTGGAACATTATAAAAAAAACAAAAAACAACACAACCCTTTAACAATGACAATCGAATAAGGAAAATGATTCTCCCCTACTTGTATTAAAAACAAAGACAAAGACATCATTTACCTGAGGCATTACGGATTAACTCCAAAGACAAACGATATATGCGACCGATACAATGACTTTGGCACTACCATGGCAGTTAGTGACATGTACTTGAGTTTTCTTTACAGTGTGTAACAAAGGACACTACATGAATGATCTGTAAAATTGAAGGAACCGGTAGCCAGCTTAATTGTTTTTTTTGTTTTTTTTTGTTCAGAACAATCTTGACTTTTTAAACGGTCGTTGCTACAAAGGATTAAATAAAGGTCAGTGGTGTTTGTCTCAGTTCTCGTGATAAGGTCGTTCATAGCAGTGTTATTTTAGAACAATCAGCCATTCGCAACTTCACGGTCAATCCTACGGATTGTAATTTAGTCTCTCAGAAACAGCCGAGATAATTCCGAATGAACAATCTGCATGTACTCTAGTCTGGTGTACAATCTATACCATATAAACACTACAAGCATGACCTGTAAAATTTATGGAACCGGTAGCCAGCCTAATTTTTTTTTTTTTTTTTTTGTATGTTCCGAACAATCTTTACTTTTTCAACGGTCGTTGCTACAAAGGATTAAATAAAGGTCAGTGGTGTTTGTCTCAGTCCTCGTGATACTCTAGTCTGGTTTACAGTCCGTAACATATTATACTACATGGATGACGAGTAAAATTTACGAAAGCGGTAGCCAGCCTGCAGTCTTTACTTATTAAGTGGTCGCGGTTACAAAGGATTAAATAAAATTCACTTGTGTTTATCTCTGTTTTTCCGGTGCGGTCGTTCATAGCAGTGTCGAAATGCATATTGCGCCAAGAAATCGTGGTCGCGTTCAGCAAGTGGTCGCTCACGGCAGTGCGTTTATATAATAAAATCGATCTGTGCGTTACGATTGTGGTCGTAAATGACAGGTGGTCGCTCATAGCAGAGGTCGCTCAAGACAGGTTTTACTGTACACTATATTACACAGCAACTTTCAAAGGCAGTATATACAAATGGAAAAAAGCCCAATAAACTGTTGATAAAGTTTATACCATTGTGAATTCATAAAGTTCCATGAGATGTAGTGTCCAAGATTAGAATATCTGACAATTTTCATCAATATTCAAGAAGTGACTAAATGGGAATAAATGTCTTGCGTTTCAACCTTTGATAGAAGTAATTATAGGTTACTGTGAATCCATTACTTTTCACGGGGTACCAATTTTGGAGGATTTCATGGTTGCTAGAAAGCACAAATTTAAAGACCCAACAAACAGTGCTCCTTCTGTGGAAACATTATGACCCATTCCGCAATCTACGAATTTGTTTAAAACCACAAAAATTGATAACCACTAAAATAAATGCATTCACGGTACTATATCCTGCCACCAAATCATGGTGGAAATTACACTTAACGTTATCTTGATTTAAATGTGCCAATTTCATCCAAGTAATAGCAAAGTCAAAGGAGCTCATAAATTTAAATACACTGAATCAGGCCCCATTCTTTATCTAAAACAGTGATATGTATTTTCTTGATTGTGACTTAAAAATCTGATCCTTGATTTAGAGCAGCAAAAGAAGACACCTGAATTAAATAACATTCATTCATTTTGTATTATAAACTATGGACACAAGAGACACAGTAGATCAGGGGGCGTTTTTGTTTTAATTTCTTCAAAAACTTCACATTCAGTGCTCAAAATTAGCACCTGTCTGATGGTCCCACACCAATAAATTTCTAGTTGGGTCAATAAAAATGTAATGTAGCTCGTCCTTTGTGGCCATTATAATGTTCTGGACAGATTTTAGCAGATTCTTCCCTCCTATGAAGCACGCCATGCTCAAGACATATGCTTTGAAAAATAACAATATTTATGTGAATTTTGACAAAAAGAGGATTAATGTTATGATTGTTTTATAGTCTGATAAGATCTAAAATGGCTTCTCTCTGCTGTAACATAACTCATCTTATTAGTTTTTGTAACTTTCTGATCTTTAAACAGAGCTCTCTGTAATGAGAATCCCTGCTTTAAGAACCTTCATATTTCTAATTCTGGACTCTTAGTTTTCAAACTTTGGTCACCATGTTCTTCATGTTGGACTCAGTTTTCAAAATTTGAGCGTTTTCTTTATATTGACCTCTCAGTTTTCAAAATTTGTTCAGAGTTTTCTTCGTATTGGACTCGGTTTCTGGAGAAATGTGTCCCTTGACTTCCATTTTAAAACTGTTACACAAAGCTGTTAAAGGTGTTGCGAGCCAATAAGAGACTTGGATCAGTGCTCTAAGAAAGCAGACACTAATATGTAAATTCAATGGATGGACATCTGCCAGACATAATGGATATACACTATTCATAGTGAACACTTAATCCCATGCCCCCATGTCAACATCTACTGGCTTGAGTGGACAATCCATAATCCACAATGCATGTACTGTATACATATAATATTTACAAGTGTTTTCCAAATAATTGATTTAGTTGATATGATTGCTAGAAGGGGTGTGCGATTTTACTGGTATAATGGTATATTGTGGTTTTGATCCTGCTGGCATGTGTACTGAGTTGCATTACTAATAAAAAAAGTTTTTGTGGTATTTCTATATATAGTAATCAAATAACGTTTCTAGTTCAGCCTCCATTTGTTTCATTTGAGTGTTTTGTCTCTTTCAATGTCTGTTAGATTTCTGAAATATGTCAGCTGATAAAATGGTTTAACTGCATGTTATATTACACCTGTTGCACAGCAACAACACAAAATGATGGACATACAGCCTGTAGTCTGGTGCCAAATAAAAAGGCAAAACTACTCATCCTGCAGAAAAATTTGGCTCAAATTCTCCATGAAAGATGGAAAATGAATCTATAACCTTGACATTTGTTGGAAATGTAATGCAAAGGTGAAGTTTGTGGTGACAAAATTAAGTGCACACGTTCACCAAAATTACCCCATAGTAGCCGCCAATGTGGCCAGTGTTGAGAAGATGGAAATTAGACAGGAGCTTATCTGATGTAGCTCAAACTTGCCTACATGTAAGGCTGTTTCTGACTCATTGCTCACTTCAAGAGATTTAAAATGAAAGTTATACGAAACTTTGACTTCTTGTTCACTCATTAACATTTTGCAATTTTTTCAGATTTTCACGATATATTGCAATATGTATACACTGTCTTGTATCATAATATATTGCCATACAAAAATTCTCGTCACACAATCTTAGTCGCTAGGGGTCTCAAAATCAATTATCAATAAATCTAATTATAAATCAAATCCATAACACTGCATGAATGTTTTTTCATGCAGCTGCAGCTATGTTAACACATTTTCCAAGCAACAGTCTGTGCAGCTGACAAAAGACTATGGAAAATTTAAGTAATTTCTGTCATTGTGCTTCATTGCTAGCATATCTGGGTACACAAAATCTTATGCCTGTAGTCCATGGTCTACCATATCCTATTTATTTAACTATACCTACAAACATACTTAACAAAGGATATTAACCATTACTGACACCAAAGAAGGTACAATTGCAGTCTTGAAGCTAACATTTTCATATGCATGCACATACTTTGGGTAAGCAAATTTACACTGGGCTACCAGGTTCTTTTGAAAGCAGTAATACATTACCTCCACTACTGCCTTGCTTACCTTGTCCAGGACGGAATTACCCTCATCCAAATTAGAAAATTCCACCCTCCCATTAGATGGAAAGTTCCAGAATGTCTAGAACAGAAAAAGCACAAACCCAGTCTGACCCCCAAATCATAGGCCATTGTGCAGTAACAGTCCTCTTTTCTTGGACGCCATTGTTCAAAATCGGTCATGACTAATAATGCAAATAGTGAGAACCAGGTCAGGTTTTATCAACACAATAGTTTCATCTTGTCTATCAATGAATTAAAGACACAACAAATGTTATACTTGCAATTTATGAGAAGATACATCAGTTTCCTATCGATTTCATGTGGGTAGGGCTCACTGTAAGGTTCCTTAAGTTTGCGATGGGCCCAGTAGTAAGTGGCTACCCTATGCCTACACCGCGTGGTTTTGATTGGCAATGCGCTATGACTTCATACCCCAACATAAATGTCAAAATATATAAAATGCAGTATGAAGGGTCTGAAGAAACTCTGACTTGCAGTCTTTGACATACAACATTAACTTATAAATCTAAGAAAACCGGCAAAGATTGATACAATCTCATTTTGAAATACGTTCTGTAAAATCCTCATTTGCTCTAACCCTCTAGGGGTGTAATTGAATCTCTGGGATTTGCGTGATTAGCTCTGAGAGAACTTGGACATCGTCCGATCATTCAGAGTTTTGAAAATTACTTATGATAGTGTAAATAAATGCTGATTGGTGACAACTTAAATTATACTTGCCATTGGACTATTAAAATTATGAAAACTACTAGTCTGACAGGAAATTTACTAGCCTCAGGCTAGCGGACTACTGCTAATTTTGAGCCCTGAAATGTTCTCATAGTTGCAAGCAAAATCAATATATGTACAAAGAAATATACTGCATATTTACAATATATAGCAAATTTAACCTAGTTTTCATTATCTTTAGACAGGTATTAAAAAGGAACTACTGATAATACTGGAAGATATCAAGTTCGGTGCATTAATATTTATATAACTATACGCAGTGAATTGACAAACAAATTGTAAATAATGGAATAACTCAGCTGATAGTAATAAATTTCACATGTTTCATAATTTTCTTCATTATTACCAATACAAACCACAAGTATACATTCAATATGGAAACTTTGATAGACATCGGGTTACAGATATGCATGTAATACGACTCTCAGTCATGGAACTGTATTGACTGGAAGACCATTATAGAGCCTCCATTACATTGCATCATGATGATTTCAACATGACCATGTTATGCTATGTTTAGTACGTAAGTCACATGGGGCCCTACATATTAAACATAGCATAACATGGCATATGTATACAAAATATAAAACTTGCATCTTATTTAGCCTGTTTGCAACATGATAATTACAATGCAATTGCACAATTCTATCTCTCTGTGTTGCTGTCCATAGCAAGTAAAATGCAAAATCCAACTGCACATTTTAGCTCTCATAAATAACTTTTCCACTTAACAGGTTGTACCTGCATAAATTTCATCTACAGTTTCTTAAAGCAAATAATGTAGCATTTTCCACTTACTACGTTCTATACATATCTCGCTTAAACCACACCCACCCTATTATGCCTGTTCGCATTACCAATAGCCCTTAATCTAGTCCTACAATATAAGACGTCCACCCAGATATTTATGATGATGTTTGGGTAGTACCCAAACATCATAAATATCTGAATCGACATCTTATATTGTAGGACTAGCCCTTAATCCAAATATTGATCGTAATATCAGAAAGAAAAGAAAAAAATTAGCGAACAACTTGTTGGTGTAGGTGTAGATATGCATCTGTATAACTTCTTTCATTGTATATAAATTTCCTATTTTTTCCCATTTTTAACTTCATTCAACGTCTTCATGCTTTGATCATTTTGTTATGTCAACATGTGACGTGATACTGTATACATAACATACCCAAGTAACATCGATGTCATGCAGTAGCTTGATGTGTTGAATGACGTAAGTTTTGCGGCTTTCATCGATAGCTCTACATTTATGAAAATGTACGCGTCTATGAGAATGAGGAAATACCAAATAAACGCAAAGGAGTCAAAATTATCGGTTTCGTGTTCTACCCGTTCTCTTCGTTGGATGTTATTCAGTCCCAGCGACCAGGTTGATTGGTTAAAACCCGTTGTGAATATAATTAAAGTGAATTCTAATAAACCAGTCTCACTGGTGGTCTATACACTCCTTTCCGTCGTAAAATTGTTGCGGATATTGTTTTTCTCTACTGAGAATTAGCAGGAATATAAAAAAATGAACAAGGTATTTTTTGTAAAAAAAAAAAAGGGAAATTTAGAAAAATATAAGGTATAATATCAGGGGCCACTTCCTGATTTTCTAGACTGAGGAATTGAAAATGCAATTTCAATCTTCCTTTGTCTTATATCTTTCCTTCTATGTTATAGTATTTGCCTACCTCCCCCTCCTCTAAAAAAAAAAAAAAAACCAGTTTGTACTTCCCTACTGATTTAAAAAACTAAAAGCATCACGGATATAAAAAAAAATGCACAAAACTGAGTCAATAATTTAACAATTTTCGCCAGGGGGTCTCTAACACTGTCATCTTGCTCGCGTTTCAAAGTAAACGGGAGTTTTTTTTTTACTAACATGTTCGCCATATTTATGTGGGCGAGTCTATTTTTACAGACAACAGTTGTGAAGTAGTTCGCCGTCGTCGATAAGTTCTGAGTAATTTCGTACATTTCTGTAACTTTGGGAGTTACATTCCTTTAAAGACGTGTATGTAAGCTACACCTTTTTATTTTGTTCATTTATATATATATATATATATATATATATATATATATATATATATATATATATATATATATATATATATATATATATATATATATATTTAGAAATATTAAAACTAGACATTGTTCTAGAAACCTAAAAAGGACAGTGAGCAGTCTGTCTGGTTGTTTACGTCGGACAGCTTCCTTTTGGTTTGAAACGCTAACAAGATGACGATGTTAGGGATCACCTGACGACGATCAGGTTAGAAATTATAAATTGATGAATGAAATTACTAAGTTTTGTGTAAGAACGATAAGCATCACGTATATATAAAAAAATGCACAAAACGTAGTCATTTCATTTATCAATTTATAATTTCTAACCTGATTGTCGCAAGGGGGTCTTCAACACTAATCTTGTTGGTGTTTCAAACCAAACATGAATTTCATTACCGACACGACCGCCAAATTTGTGTGGACGATTTTTTTTTTTTTTTTAAATTTTTTTTTTCATCGTCTTCGATAGTTCAGAATAATTCCGTAAATTTCGGTAACTTTGGGATATCACTTTGAACCCATGTACATAAAAATTACACCGCTTGCCTTTTTAATGTTTTTTTTTTTTTTTTTTAAATATAAATATGAAAACTTGACATTGCAAATATTGGATGCTACGACACAGTTTTTACCGTCTATGTATGTGTAGTCGAAGGAAACTCAGCCCTGCATTGAAAATGGACTTTTCCAGGAACTGGAAATGGACAGTGAGCAGACTGGTCGTTTACACTGAAAAAGTTCCGATTGGTTTGAAACGCGAACAAGACGACAGTGTTTGGGACCCCATGGCTACAATCAGAAATTAATTAATGAAATGACTAAGATTTGTGCATTGCTTTAAGTGTCCTTGATGTTTTCGTTTTTAAAATTGCAAGGTGCGTACAAACTGCCCCCACGGTGGGGAGAATAGGCGAATAACGTGATTCGTGACTCGTCAATATGATCTTGTCCCTGGGTGGCAGAATTACATAGACTCAATGTGGACAAAAGTTATTTTTTCTTAAATTTATCAAAATCAAAGAAATTTTCCGATTCTCTAATGAACTGAAATGATTCTAAAACATTCTTATTTGATAGCATACTAAAAAGTATGTGATAAGATGCTGAGTGTTTGAATTACGGAGCTTAATTTATCACTGTCCTTCACAGTTCCTGAAACTTGTTCCGTCCGGGACGTATATATATATATAGCACACATATAACTTTGGTGATCTTTGATATATTTATTTTTATTTTATTTTTTTTCTGTCAGCTTAACTTTCTTACTTCTCTTCTCCGCCAACGCTGTGCCAGTGAAATATAATAGTCAATTACGTCGGCAATTTCGCATGAAGTAGATAGAATAAGTTCCAAATGATTGCAAGGTACGCTTCTCAAACTTAAATAACACGGAAGAGTTGATTTTCTGTCTGTCTGTCTGTCTTTCATTCGTTATTTATTTATTTATTGCATTTTATCTATCTATCTATCTATCTATCTATCTATCTATCTATCTATCTATCTATCTATCTATCTATCTATCTATCTATCTATCTATCTATCTATCTAAAATCATACACAACTCCTTTTCTACCCCAACAAGTAGCATCCGTTCCTTTTTGTTGTGCAAATGAGGGCACTTAGCGCCTGAGTTTAAAGGAGTCGCCGGGATTTCAGTGCATTCAGTGGCAAGGGAGGCTTGTGTATTGTACATATTTTGTAAACCACGCCGCTTCACTGTTTTATCATTGACAAAGAAGATAAAAGGACGATTTTATTCCAGAAGATATAAAAATGCATTAATGTAATTAACTTGAATCTTTTCAGTAACGTATTTTCAAAATGGTAGGTGAAAATTTAAATTTTAAAATTGTACAAAACTTGCTCTTGATCAATACTAAGAGTTCTTTTTATAAACCACTTTACTATTTCTGTATGTGTGATACAATAATAAAACTTATATTCTTTTACTTCACACACATTCAAGAATGCATTGCTGCGTGATATCTGGAAATCAGTGGAGTTTCAAATCCGCTGGTATTTTAATATAGGCGACACAAAAACATACATCACGAACGACTGGCACACACATATGAGCACAGAGCGAGAGAGAGAGGGTCTTCGTGCCAGATATATCAAGTGCCATTCGTGTCATTAACGTAGTTGGTTTCCACGAAGGTAACTTTCACGAACAGGTGACTTATTTGTTAAAAAAAAAAAAAAAAATGTACCCTTTTCCCAATATATACTGCTTTCTTCGCGAAAATGTGTGTAGCTAATACTGTCACAGTCTTCACGAAAAGGTTGTCACTTTGTCACGTAAGTGGTGTGTACCCTGGCCGAACATGTAAAAAAATGAAAAATGTGTCTGGAAGAAACTTGTTTTGATGAGTCTTCTTTCTTGACGAAAAAAATCATATTTTGTTGAAGATTGTTACTTTTTTCGTGCAAAGAATCACATCTTTCATGAAGATTTATATTTTGTTTTCACCAAAAAAATTAATTTTTGCCGTGCAAAAATTTGCACTGACGTTTATGAGCACGTCTTTCATGAAAAAAAGTTGCATTCTTCATGAAAACTGCAGTTTTTCGCGAAAGGAGCAACTTTTTCTCGTCAAACGTTTGCCCCTAAATGTAATGGCACTTTTCTAAGATAAAAAGTTACTTATTTCTTGAAAAAAAAGTGTGATCTATGTGAAGAATGTTACTGTCCTCGCAAAAATGTGCCTTTACATATCGATGCAAGCCTTTCACGAAAAAAGTTACTTTTTTTTACACTATTTTCATGCAGAATGCCCCTTTTTTAACGAGGGTTTCCTTGTAGATGAAAATTGTTCAGATAAAAGTTACGTTTTTTAATGAAAGAAAAAAATAAATCTTCGCGAAAAATGCAGTTTCTAGACGAAAAAGTGACCTTTTTTTTCTCATGAAAAATACATCATTTTGAGAAATAAGACACCTTTTTCGTGAAAACTTTGCTTCGTGAACAATCACAACATTAACGGCATGAATGACCCTTGATACAGAGATTTCCGACATTTCGACAAATTACAGACACTCCGACATTCTGTTAAAAATTTCCGACATATTCGTAAAAAGCACAACACCTGGCGGACCATTTCATTTGTTCACAAGTGTTTTGAAGGATTCGTGACCATTTAATCGCTCATCCTGCTTGGAAGAAAATTGAGAATGAAGAGTACTCGCAAAGCTCTATATGATACTTTCCGGTCGGACACGTCATAAATATTTTCAGCGCCTTTTGTTCCGTAAGAATTAAAATAGAAAACAATTGCCCTATAATGCTTTTGATTCAAACTGTGATTGTAAGTTGGATAGTAAGCGTTATTTTTACTTGACATCACTGTACAATCAATATACTTCAACAGAAATGTATGTGTCGGCTCGTTTTTAAATGACGTTGAGACATATCAGCAAGTTATAGTCTGTATCCGGATAATGGACGGGCACCAAAACGAGATACGTATAATACATGTAGTGCAAGCCAATCGATCCTATTTCAAGGGGAGGTAATGTGGTGGGTAATATTGAACAGTCTACCTCTGGTAATATTGAACCGTCTACCTCTGCATTAACTACAGAGGAAAAATGGCGGTAATTTGGTGGGAGTAAATGATCTCGGAGAAGCTCGTTTTTAATTTACACAGACAGTTTTACAAAAATCATGAAAAATATACGTATCGAAGATTTTCTCAATATTTGACATTTAAGCGGCTCACGTTTACTTCTGTTTTACAATGATGCAAATATGTTGTGCTTTTATGAACATAAAATTCACTTCACAGTTATTCCTAATGTAATTTTTGAAAAAAAAAATGTTGTTGTTAAATTAACATTGGCAATATTCAATGGAAATCGCACACAAGATGTGTTACCGTTATGGCCAATTACATTTTTTTTATGTATACTGAGATCAATATATGTTTCAAGTCAGGGGTTTTTCCTTTTTAAAGAAATTAATTTTAATAGAAAC
This sequence comes from Margaritifera margaritifera, assembly GCA_029931535.1. Lineage (NCBI taxonomy): Eukaryota > Metazoa > Mollusca > Bivalvia > Unionida > Margaritiferidae > Margaritifera > Margaritifera margaritifera. Next base: position 718,792 of record JAQPZY010001164.1, read on the forward strand.
AAAAAAGCACACATTTTCGCATTTTATCTTGCATGTCGAAAAGTTCCCTTGCCGTTAAATGACATTATCAATTTTCAACAGATCAGACACTGAATAAAATCATTCAACACTTTTGTAAAAAAAATTTTTTTTTACATCTCCGGCGTTTTCTACATCTTCTGTCACACACTATCATGCATACATGCGTATAAAAGACATTCATACACACTAGCATGCATACATACGTATAAAAGACATTCCTACACACTATCATGCATACACACGTATAAAAGACATTCATACACACTTGCATGCATACATACGTATAAAAGACATTCATACACACTTGTATGCATATATACGTATAAAGACATTCATACACACTATCATGCATACATACCTATAAAAGACATTCATACACACTATCATGCATACACACGTATAAAAGACATTCATACACACTTGCATGCATACATACATATAAAAGACATTCATACACACTTGCATGCATACATACGTATAAAAGACATTCATACACACTTGCATGCATACATACGTATAAAGACATTCATAGACACTATCATGCATACATACCTATAAAAGACATTCATACACAATCGCATGCATACATACGTATAAAGACATTCATACACACTCGCATGCATGCATACGTATACAAGACTTTCATACACACATGCATGCATACGTAAGTATAAAAGACATTCATACACACTCGCAAGCATACATACCTATAAAAGACATTCATACACATTCGCATGCATACATACGTATAAAAGACATTCATATACACTCGCATGCATACATACGTATAAAGACATTCATACACACTCGCATGCATACATACGTATAAAAGACATTCATACACACTAGCATGCATACATACGTGTAAAAGACATTCATACACACTATCATGCATACATACCTATAAAAGACATTCATACACACTCGCATGCATACATACGTATAAAAGACATTCATACACACTCGCATGCATACATACGTATAAAGACATTCATACACACTAGCATGCATACATACGTATACAAGACATTCATACACACTAGCATGCATATATACGTATAAAAGACATTCATACACACTCGCATGCATACATACCTATAAAAGACATTCATACACACTCGCATGCATACATACGTATAAAAGACATTCTTACACAATCGCATGCATATATACGTATAAAAGACATTCATACACACTCGCATGCATACCATACATACGTATAAACAACATTCATACACACACGCATGCATACATATGTATAAATGACATTCATACACACTCACATGCATACATACGTATAAAATACATTCAGACACACTCGCATGCATACATACGGATAAAATACATTCATACACACTCGCATGCATATATACGGATAAAAGACATTCATACAAAGATAGCCTCGTTGAAAGATAGATAAATAGATGGACAGAGTGTTGCACCTTGAGCGAGCCAAGAAACATTCTCTCACTCCAAACTGCCAGTGTCCCTCTAAATTTAACAAATCCCCATGTACTGATCATTATTGGGGGAGCGAGGTACTTCCCCTTAAATGACAGCTCAACCAAGGCGCAACACTGTAGATAGATAGATAGATAGATAGATAGATAGATAGATAGATAGATAGATAGATAGATAGATAGATAGATAGATAGATCGATAGATAGATAGATAGATAGATAGATAGATAGATAGATAGATAGATAGATAGATAGATAGATAGATAGATAGATAGATAGATCGATAGATAGATAGAATATCAAGATCATACACGGAATAAAACTCTAGGGCACTTTTGTAAGAAATATCTCAGGCAATGTTCTATCAACTGTTACAGCATTGTTTCCCTCCTTCTCTCTTTCTCTCTCTCTCTCTCTCTCTCTCTCTCTCTCTCTCTCTCTCTCTCTCTCTCTCTCTCACACACACACACACACACACACACACACACACACACACACACACGCAGGCTCGTTGGAAGATAGATATATAGATAAATAGGTTTTACTGAGTTACCTTGCGTTGGAAATAGGTTATTAAGCTGTCTGAGTGCAGTCCTCTCTACACCTCACGAGGAATCATCGGTTCTATTAAATTCCAGATAGGTGCATGGGATAGTGGCGTATTGAAATGTAAATGCCTCGGTAAGTTCGGATGAAAACCTAAGTGGTATAGAAAATGATGTTTATTCGAATAAATTCAAACGCAGGCGGGGCAGTTTTAAAATATAAATATGAGAAAAGGGCGTACATAATTTTTTTGTAAACCCTTTTCATGATGTTATTTCCTTAGATTAGACCTACCTTCAGGTTTCGCATGATGGGTCGCATGAACTAGATCAATAGATGACGTGTTTGTTATATGTATATAGAGCCCTGTTTACACGAGTTAGGAATCACCTGCAAGCATGTGATAAAATAAGATAAGATTTTTTTTATAGTCTGTATGATTTAAAGCAACAATTGAACTTTTTACCGACATTGCAGAAAAACAATAGAGACATTACACCAACATAATTTGCAAGACATCCCAACACAGCATAATAAATAAATACAATGAGACAAAATAACACAGCACACAATTTAAAATATGATAAAGCAAAGCATTTTAAAAAGGCAGTAATTAAATGTGAATTTAGTATTTAGGTAATTAAAAACAACCACAGGTAAGGACCTGAAGAATGTTTAAAAAAAGTCAAGGTAACTTAAATTATAAGCTTAGGACTAAAATATGCAAACTAAGCCTTGCTTTTTAAAAAAATGTAACAGTAGGGCACTTGATGGTACATGAGACAAAGACATTAAAACAAGACAGTAACACATATATTAGTTTTCGTTATCATAGCAGGAGAATTGCTTGTGTGTGTGTGTGTGTGTGTGTGTGTGTGTGTGTGTGTGTGTGTGTGTAGGGAGGCTCTTATGTGCAGATATTACATTTACAGTCTTTACCATTCCAGGAGAGAATTAATGATCTAAATAAATTGAAATTTCTTTCCTCTCTAAAGTGCTTTGGTAATTCATTACATAGAATGGCAACTGCATATTTGAAAGACTTTTTGCCACATGTTGAGGTTTTAATTATAGGACATCTAAAAAAAATAGTTGAATATCTAAAATTGTATTTATTGTGTTTAAAACATATCAAATCGTCCAAACATTGGAGCAAACTTTTCAGAATTGTAAAAGTCTCTGGAGTCATTGACCTAAGTCTAGTGTCATTGATCTAAGTCTGCCCAGGGTTGGCATTTTTGGCTTAATTAAGAGCTTATGGTAACTGCTTGTGTAATCATCATATACAAATCTCAGAGCACGCTCTTGTGTATCTTTAAGTGTAGCTGTGTTCGCATCACTGTAGGAGTTGCAGGCTAAGGGACTGCAGTTTCAACTGGAAAGGATAAATGTAAATAAAGATTGTCAGTTTGTTGAGTCTTGCTAACTTTTGACCAACATGTTTCAAGACAGTTAGACAGTTAGTTTCCTCGAAACTTTCCTACAAAGACTTGTTTTGTTACGTGTGAATCGAATTGCAGTTGATAGTCAGTATAAATTCCTAGCAGTCTGACAGTTTCTTCACATTTTATAACAGCATTGCTTATGTTAAGTGCAAGCTTCATACTGAACGTCTTTTCACCCACAGATAGTAAGTTGACTGGCACATCGCTCGGCCATTTCCGTGCAGTCCAGAAATAACCTCGGATTTGGTTGCATGAATACACATCAATTCGATAATATTCCGATTGTGACTTGGTCTCCTTAAGCAACCCAAATTCACCCCAGACCACAATTAGTTTTCCTATATAGTCTCTACATTTGTTTGTCGGTAATGAATTTTCTTCTGTGTCCAAATCCTAATAAACCATATGTTGATGTAAAGTATTTTCAAAGATGAACTTACGGTGAAGTTCTTGTCATAGGTTAACCGGCATTCTTCTGAGAGGCGTTCGATGGTAAACAAAGCAACGTGCAATGGGTCATAGATGTCACTTCCGGATCAGCAGTAATGCCTCATTACTCACTGTGCACTGTCGCCAAAATACACACAGACAACTACACCATAATGCACATATTCAAAACAATAATCAATTTCCTTTAAATCAATACTAAGAATTAATCACTACCAAAATGAGAGGGGAAAACATGCTCTAAAAATAGACTGGAACTACATTCGTACTGAACCGGAAGTATTAATTGTGCAACATGAACAAAAGTAGTTCCGAATATAGTTCTTAAATGGCGGCGAATTACATCCGAGGTTTCTTTTTAGACATGACTAGGGTGTTCCGATTGCTTGAAACTTTTCAGTGCTGGCTTGCATTTGTTCTCAGTGAACCAGTCAATCAGAACGTTGGACTCTTTTTCAAGTTTGCCAATCAGAGTGTCAAAGTACGCTGGGGATAATAACAGTGTGTTGTGATCAGCATTGTCAAGTGGAGGCCATACATACATACATACATACATACATACATACATACATACATACATACATACATATATATATATATATATATATATATATATATATATATACATACATATATATATAGTTATAGTTATAGTTATATTGTTACCACTCTATGTCTTAAAAATATTTAACAGAAATAAAGTGAAACCAACAATGTAAGTAATATCAACAAGCAATTTATTTCCCTATAATACAAAGTGAAATTCAAGAGATACTTACAATATTGTAAATCAATGTCTAAATAATCCTAAATGTCCTAATCACAAGTCCAAAGATATAGAATGTTATCAATGAGTTCCAATAGCCTTGAATGTCCTGATATAACACAATCATGCAATCCAGAATATCTTTGAGTGAGTTCACAAAAGTCCAAAGAATCTATAAATTAAAAAGCCAATGAGCACTTAAGTAATTCCAATGAATATATATTAAATAAATAATTCCTCTCGAATTATATCTGATTTCAAAGGTACAATGTAAAATCTGATCACTAATGGATTCTCACAGTCTGATCTAAACAGGAATGAATTATTTCTTTACCAAATACCTAGTTATACACATTTTCACTTGACCTATATCAACAGGATATGAGGCAATAGAATGGAAAAAATCCCAGTCTAACTATCAACATGACTGGCATTGAACTCAAATGTTAGTAAACATTCTTTTAGTAGTGACCAGAATCTAAAGTGCTATTTACCTACACCACTTGCATAAACATTCATTTTAAATAATTGGCTGAAATTTGATGCTGAAAGAACTGGTGCACTCTCAAGTACAGCCTTTAATTTGTCAAAAGATTCCTGATATTTGTCAGACCATTGAAACTTGGATTTCTTACTCAACAAATTTGTCAGAGGTTCAGCAATTATAGAAAAATTTGAGCAAAATGTCCGAAAATATCCAGCCATACCTAAGAATCGCATCAGTTGCTTTTTACTACTAGGCATCGGGAATTCAGAAATAGCCTTGACATTACCTTCTACAGGTTTAACTTGACCTTGTCTCACAATCTGTCCTAAAAATGTGACACAAGCATGGCAAAACTCACTTTGGCATATATTAATCGTCGAGATGGCATCACTGAGTCGATCGAAGAATTTCCGAATGGTTTCCAAGTGATCTTCCCAGGTTTCGTTGTAGATAATGACGTCATCGACGTACGTGTCACAATTATCTAGACCGGATGTTAACATGTTCATAAGACGTTGGAACGTTGCCAGAGAATTTGTCGTTCTAAAAGGCATCACTTTATACTGATAAAGCCCATCTGGAGTTGCAAATGCCGAATTTTTTTGTGTGCTCTTTCCGTAAGTGGAATTTGCCAGAATCCTTTTAAAAGATCAAACTTGGTGATATATTTCGATTCTTGACATTGGAAATAAATCCGTTTTGGTGACACTGTTGATTTTTGTATAGTCAGTACACATGCGGAATGTATTATCTGGTTTAGGCACAAAAATACACGGCGAAATCCAGTTAATATTACTTGGTGCTATAAAATATTTTTCCGGTAAATACTGAATTTCTTTTTTCTAATATTCCTGCTTGAGAGGATTCATCCAATAAGGATGCTGTTTCACAGGTGTAGAATCTACAATATCAGCGTCATGATAGATTTTGTTTGTTCGTGTTGGAACATCCGGAAACAATTGCTCATACTCATGTAATAGCTGTTTTAGTTTTTTCTTTCCTGTTGTTGTAAATGTGCACGTTTCTGGTCCAGATTGCATTCCAACATTTACATCCTCACTGTGTGGGGCAGGTACAACTAGATTTATTGAATAATTAAATGTGCTATCTCTGTCAAAATACTCCTTTAACATATTTATACGAGAAAGCTGTTTCGGTGTTCGCCTCGCAGGAGTGATAATGATATAATTTAAGTCATTTACTTTCTTTTCAACTGTATAAGGACCATAAAATCTATCCCGAAGAGGACTTTCGGTATGGGCAAGAGAGCCAGAACTTTATCACCAGGCTGAAAACTCCTTTCCTGTGTATTTCTGTCATACCTTAATTTCATTTTCGACTGAGTAGAGTGAAGATTAGTTCTTGATACTTCACAAGCCTTTGACAACTCGTATTTAAAATCAGAGACATAGTCAAGAAGATTATTCTGTGAATCTTCATTTGAAAGAAGTTTCTCTTTCAATAACTTCAATTGTCAACGGATAGTATGTCCAAACATTAGTTCAAAAGGACTAAAACCCAATGATTCTTGGGCAAAGCTCCTTGACTTTCAGGATGATAGGCAGAAGATTTAAACTGTTGGATGCCTAATCCCTGCATAACTTGTTTTAAAATTCTAGACATAAAATTTGACTCTTGATCAGACTAGAGAAATTTAGGAAGGCCAACAAGTGTAAAAGTAAAAAAAAACCTTGCCAAAACTTTTACAATTGTTTTAGTTCTTTTTTAAAAAATATTTCTCAAAGGAACTGCCTCTGGAAATCTTGTAGACGCTCACATTATGGTCAGCAAGTATTGGTTGCCTGACTTGGTCTTAGATAAGGGAAAGACACAGTCTAACATTATTCTGGTAAATGGTTCGTCAAATACAAGAATAGGTTGCGGATGAGCCTTATGTATCTTCTGATTGGGTTTTTCTACCATTTGACAAGTGTGACAAGATCTATAGTATTTAGAAACATCACCTTTAAATTTCGGCCAATAAAAATTATTCAAGATCTTGTGATAAGTCTTATTGACTTCTAAATGACCAGCCAAGGGAGTTTCATGGGCTAGACTAACAATTTCCTGTAAATATGACCTCGGAACGACAATGTCATAGCTCACTGACCACTCGTCACCAGCAGGTACCTCATGTTGTCTCTATTTTCTTAAAAGGACCCCATTTTTCACAAACAATCTGGGACTTGTGTGGCTTCAGTTTCATTAATAGTCCTCTGAAACAAGCAGGAGATCTCAGGATCTTGTTTCTGTTCGACAACGAGTGATTGTCTTTTGTCACCATGATTAGAATAGAGAGAATGAGTAGTAAAAAGAGGATCACTGTGATCAATAGATATCGATTGATCAATATCAGGAGAAAAGGTCACCTCATCAAAAGACTGACCCATAAGTGTGTCAGCTAAAGGAATAATTTGCTGATCAACATCATTCTCATAAGCTCTTTTTAACATAGCTCTGGTAATTGCACTGCAGGATACAAATCAGGGATTTCAATCTTATCTCCAGCTATGTCGTTGCCTAGTAATAAATCAATACCTTCTATAGGCAAAGAAGCCACTACCCCAACAGTCACAGGTCCTGAAACTAAGTCTGATGCCAAATAGACAAAGTGGAGAGGAACATTTACAAAGCCTCACACTACTCCCTGAACAAGAGCACTTTCAAAAGAAGAAGACTTCTCAGACATAGGCAAAGTTCCTGATAATAAAAGACTTATGAGAAGCTCTTGTGTCCCTTAATATTTTAATAGGGATAGGTTTGGCAGAATCACCAATAAGCTATATAGAACCTTCTGACATGAATGGTTCATAAGTCTCCAAAATCGAATCAGACTCGGGTTTGTTTGACCCAACAAATGTATTGCCTTGAATACAAGACCGTGACCACTTTGAAATAAAAGCATTTGGAATAGCTCTGTCTTTATTCTGCTGCTTACTTTTCAACCTTCAGCAATCATAAATGATGTGTCCTCTCTTTTTACAATAAGTGCACGAAGGAAGAGATAAGGATTTCTGATCAGTCTTATCAGATGTTTGATTCCTAAAAGTTGTGCCGGATTGAGATTTGGAAGTACTCTTATGAGACTGAGATGGGTTTTCCCCAAAAACCTGCTGAGAGGAAGACTTACTGACAAATGAAATTTGTTGAGGTAATGAATAATCGTCAGCCGTGCGAGCAGGATTTTCTAAAGTTTCCACATTTTGCTCATCAAGATAGGTCTTGACATCACTATGGATGCACTTCTTGAACAATTAGTACGAGCTGTCTGAGGTTATCGTAATCTTGATCAACCTTCTTGGCTGAGCACCACCTATCAAACAGTTATTCCTTCTCCCTTGCAAATTCGACATGGGTTTGTCAAGTTTCTTTTGTACAATTCCTAAACCATTGCCTCAGGTATCAACTCATATCCCTTCAAGATATATTCCTTAATCACGTCATAATCAGCACTCTGTTGTACCTACAGTAAAGTGTAGACTTTACGAGCTTTGTCATTAAGTACACTTTGTAGTAATTAAATCGAATGCTCTCTTGGCCATTTCAAGTTTTCAGCAATTTTCTCAAGATGAAGAAAGTATTTATCTACTTCTTTTTCCTGAAAAGGGGATACTAACCTACTACATCTGGTAACATAAAAACCTGAACTTGTATGTAAAGGAGTGGAGAGTTCTCCGCTTGCCAGTTCTAATTCTTGTATTCTACATTGCATTTCCCTTACTTCTCTCTGCATCTCTCTCTCTCTGTCTCTGTCTCTGTTTCTCTCTCTCTGTGCATCTGAATTTGCATTTCCTTCTCTTCTTTCTCTTTCTGAATTTGCATCATTTCTCTCTGAAGCTGAAACTTTCGTAAGTCCAATTCCATTTGGTTTTTTTGTCTGTAATTCCCCAAATTTTCTATAAAAACCAGATACAGACTTCCCAATCAAACTATTATCCAAACTTTCCTTTCTCACCAAGTACTGAATATATATATATATATATATATAGATATATATATATATATATATATATATATATATATATATATATATATATATATATATATATATATATATATACATACATATTCGGTAAAAACATTAAAGAGTAAAGATCTGAGGATTAACCCTTTGAGGAACCACTTTTTGAATTTCAGTCCAGCTACTCAAGACACGCGCATTTCATTTTCAGACAATACTAATTGCGATCTTTTCTATTTAATTTTTTCTATTTAATTTTGTTCAGATAACAAAAACAAGATTCTGAAAAATTCGTGATGATTTAATTTTGTTTAAAAAAGATTTTAAAAAGTTAAAAATAAAAAAAGGAAACAAGACACCCGATTGAATTTAACTCGATACCTCAGATCTATATCTCCTGTACTAATATAAACACATGGGACGATGTGAAAAAATTCAAGATATCATGATAAGTTTCCAACAGCATTTTTGTTTCGTTTAAAAAGTAACTTTTTGTGCATAGCATAGTGAGTACCTCTGCAATTTATCTTTAAAGTTATCTGATTCTTCAGAGCAAAACATTGTGTGGGCAATCATTTGTACTCCATGGTAGATTTCATTTGAAAGTCGGATAAACCTCAACGATAAAACAAAAACTGAAGAAAATGACTGATTCCATGCTTTTTTAAAGTTTAAATCTCACATTTAGGGGCATATTTCTAAAATTATGAAACAATATATGCGAAAATATACAAAAGAAGGTCTTCTCGATATTAATCTTTTGGGGTTAAAAATGGCATCTCTTAGGACAGTTGTCCATAAGATTGGCCTTGTCCTTTTTGCTTTATTAGTCTTTCTATGTCTTTTAAAAAAAATTTGATTCATAAAATCAATATATCCCTCAAGTAAATTCTCATGTATTTCTACTATACCATTAGAGATTCTAACAAATCAGTTTGAACAACACCGTCTGCTATTTGGTGCCTAATTTTATTATATTTAAATGTAGTCTTTTTTGTATTGGTTTGATTTTATCTTATGAGTTATTTCATATATTTTCTTCTCTTTTCCAACCAATTGAGTCCAAAAACGTACTTCCGCTTTATTAAATACTAAATATAGTTAAATGAGAATCTTTTTCTGGGTTGCCAATCACAGAAAGTTTAATATAAGGATTACCAATTACATGGTAAAACAATGTTTTATTTAAAATTAGTTCAAAAAAGTTTTTAAAAATATTAGGAATGAAAACAATTCTTTGCTTAACTGCAAATTAGATTTGATATCTTCTTTGTATTCATCAATAAATACTTGTTGAACTGTTGAACTGTTGTATTCGGATCAGGAGTTGGATAAGGAGGGTGTTGGAGGAGGATCATCAGGATGTGGATCATGGAAAAAAAGATGGAGGATTGTTGGACAAATTAAACGAAGTGATCGAAAATTTGGAAATAAAGAAGACAAAGAGAAAGAATCCTTTTGAGAAAGAGTCCTGGGAAGAGTACACATTGCCTATTATAACAGTTGGTGTTCTTTTCTTATGAATGTATTTTAAAGGCTCCCAAGTTATCCGCCATATTATATAAAATGTTTAAGTTTAAACCATTAAAAATATAAATAAATGCACAAGCAATTAATTTGTAAATGCGCCATGTTTAAATATTACATTCATAATTAGTGGAGAAAAATTATATAGAAACAATATACATTATGCTTGTATCTATAAGAATTTTTCCAATTTTATAACATTTTTCTACCAATTGTATACAACTGTAGAACAAAGTTTAAAAAGATAATAACTGTATTGGATGGAGAAGATAGATAGCATTATCTTCTATAATGTTTGGACAAGTTGCAATAAATACCAATCTTTCATTTTTTCTAAACGAGTTACTTTTTAGTTCTCTACTTTAATATTTTAAATACATACTTAAATCGAGTTGCTCTATTTTCTCTAATTTCAGAAAATAATTTAGATTAAAACCTTGTTTTTCATCAAGCATTAAAATATCTGTCTTTTCCTCTGTAATTTATTTTACGAATTCCTGATTTCTTCTTCTTTTTGGAACACTTCCGGTCTTTTACATTTTGTTGCTTTTATACAGTCTGGAATATGAAACATAAACACAGTTTTCTCGATAGCTTTTCTATCCTTCAAAATTTCTTGGCGATCTACAGCTAATAAATATTCGTTTAATTCTACATCGTGTTTTTGGAATTATTTAAAGTATAGTAGCTGCTGGAAAAAATCATTTTCGTCTATTCCTCTATTTATGTTTTATATATTTTATGGAATATTCTGTCGATGTATGAAGTAAATTAGATATTCTTCATCATTTTAAACACATTTTAGCCCTGGATCATTTGCACCCTTTCATAGATAACCTCTCATTTTACCAACTGCGTGGTAAACATTATCATCATGGATTAGCATTGGGATAAAATAGCTACAGTTCTTGTTTTAGCATTTCAGAAAGAAATTACGCCAAATTCGATGTTGTTTGGTAGTTTATTCCAACATTTTCTTTCTTTTTTTTTGTTGCTGTTTTTTATTGAATCTGAAGATTATTATTAGTCTTTATCAGCTCAACTAATAACTTGTTATATTCTCGTGCTAACCGCTTATTATTTTCCAAACTTTTTATTTAGTATTCTTTAATAGTCTTATTCACTTTCTCTTTCTGTGTCTGCTCTAATCCCTTTTGCCTTTAATTTAAAACATTTTGTAAATACTTTATTTAATGGTTCTATCTGCTCTATATCGTATACTGGTGTATAATTTGTGTTCCTTCTAATGCTGTTAGTTTCATAAAATCTGTATCTGCTCTGCTAAGCCATATTCTTGTGCAACGTTCTTACATGCATCGAATATAAAGTCATTTCTGGTCATAGAAGTATTGCCAGTTTTTCTAAGTGCTTTCTGATCTATTACCAACATATTTACCATTATTGGTAACTTATATATAGTTTACTGGTAGGCACTAAAAGCAAATGGAGAAAGACAAAAAATAATTATTTTCTTTACGTGGCAAAACCGTGAAGCTTATATTCCAATCCTGTAATTTTACTGGTCTGTGTGTTGGCCCCAAATCCATAATGCATATATTTTTTAGTCTTGTTTAATACCAAATAAGTTTTGGTGATTGGTTTTGTAAGTCGTTTCCATTGTTCTGCAAAACTAGTTTTATAAAATATTCCATCCTCGATAATCTATGTAACTGTAAAAATTCTAACGATCGTTTATAATTTGTAAGTGTTCCCCTAATCATGTAATGCCATCTTCTGTAGATTTTTGGATTTGCTAATGTGGATGCTAGTCTTTTAACTAGACAATCTATTAAGTCTAAAATAGGTATATCAATCCACTTATTTATTCCTCGAGATGTTAATTGGCATATAAACTTGTTGCATTTTAAAAAAGTGCAATTTGTTATCCACCAAGATAGATACTTTATTCCAACACTATTATCGTTATTTATTATATAACCGACGGTATATTTTATCTCGTCTTTTTCCATAGGAAAATGCTCCATAAATACTAAATAATCCACCATTTCTTTTTTAAATATCACAGCAAAGTCCTGTGTAATATCAAAGTCCAAGAAGCAGATATTATCTTATGTCATCTCTCTAACAATACTTGGTAGTCTCTCCATTCTTCTAGAAATTTCTACATCTGCTAATTCTAAGTTATATGGTCTTATAAATATCATCTGAATTTGTAAAACAGCTGTCTGATCGTTTCTTAACTATCTTCCTTGTATAACAGTCTTCTCGAACAAAAAGTATTATTTTTTTTTTGTAATTTTTTTTTTGGGTGGGTGGTAGTGGGGGGTCTTCCTTTTAAGACCATGTCTCATTAATCTAAATTCAGAACAATATCATCGTATTATGAAGTTTATTCCATCACAATGCTGTGCATTAACAAATACTGTATATTTATCTATTGTACATTCTTTTTTTGTAGTTTTAATAGTATTATGTTGTCGCAGAATGTTTCTGTAATTACAAATGATCTACATAATTTTAAGTCTGTGTCTGCTAGATCAGTTAGCAAGTTACTTTTGTATGTATTCTCTGGTAAGAACCATACACCAAAGCTTGTTGCTGTGCATTTAAAGTTACTTACTTTTTTCTCTTGACAAAAATCACTATTTTGGCAAGTTACTTTTTTATGTATTCTCTAGTAAGAACCATACACCAAAGCTTATTGCTGTGCATTTAAAGTTACTTACTTTTTTCTCTTGACAAAAATCACTATTTTGTGGCTCTCCAGTTATTAAGGAAAAATTCTGTTAAATTCTCAAGAAAGAAAAAAAAAATCCGCGAAAAAAAGGTCGTTATTGTGTGGCACAAAGTACAGGGTTTTTGCTCTGTTACTATTGTTATGTATATTTAATATATAATGTGTGTTTGTGGTCACTTGTAAATAGAGTGTTGATCAGTATTTGAGTTCAAGGTCAGTCTTGTTGACAGTTGCTGGCTTTTTCCCCACATTTTATCGCTTCTCATCCTGTTGATATAGGTCAATTGAAAATGTGTATAAATAGGGATTTGGTAACTAAATAATTCCTGTTTTAGATCAGTCTGTGGGAATCCATTTGAGATCAGATGTTATAGTTTGTACCGTTGAAATCAGATATAATTCAAGAGGAATTATTTACTTAATATATTCATTGGAATTACTAAAGTGCTCATTGACTTTTGAATTAATACATTACTTTGGACTTTTGTGAACTCATTCAAAGACATTCAGGATTGTATCATTGTGTTACATCAGGACATTCAAGACTATTAGAACTCATTCGGAACATTCTATATTTTTGGACTTGTGATTAGGACATTTAGGATTATTTGGAATTTGAATCACAATATTGTAATTATCTCTTGAATTTCACTTAGTATTATAGGGAAATAAATTGCTGGTTGATTTTACTTATTGTTGGTTTCAATTTTTTTCTGTTACATATTTTTTTAAGACCTCGAGTCATAACACTATGCTTAAAACTAGGGTAATTATTTACATCAAATAGGTGAAGAAAGTTCAAGAGAAAGTACTAAAAATTGCGTTTGCTAAGGGGGGGGGGGAGGTACGCCAAAGAATGGGGAGGGGAGGGTCTACTGCTTTATGCTTGTAAATAAACTATATCTGTGTGGAACTGATAATCTGCGTGATCGACTAAAACTCTTCTACTAGTATATGGAAATCTTATTTTGATCTGTTTGTGTCATGTGCAGGTAGTCTGTTTTATCAGCCAGTCTTTAAGTTTAGAATACTGTATAGGCCTTAAAGATTGCTTCTTATCAGACTTTGCCTTTACTTTGCAATCAAATTTAATTTGCTACCATTTTCATTTGGGACCATCTAGAATAAAAGGAAGTCTTCTAGTGAAAACTGTGGCAGCCACATTGGAAGCTACATTTGGACTATTTTCATTTGGGAGGAGCTAAGCGTCATAAGAAGATATGACTATCCATTGATGGGAAGTAGCAATAACGAAATTTTCAAGATGGACAAAATGGCAGTTATATTGGTATTCAGATCGGTACAATTTTCATTTATGAGCAAGCAGACATCATAAGAAGTCTTTTAGTGAAAATCCAATGTTGATACGACTATCCATTCAGGAGAAGTAGACTGGTAACACGATTTTCAAGATGGCGGCCATGGTTGCTATATTGGATGTCTGAGGAGTACCAATTTAATTTTGGACCAATAAGACATCATATATGGTCTTTGTAGTGAAAACCTCAGGTCTATACAACCATTCACTTAGGGGGAGCAGTGATAAGATTTTCAAGGTGGTGGGCATATTGGATGTCAGATCAGAACCATTTTCATTTAGCACCAAAAATGCATTGCAAGAACTCTTTCACTGAAAAACCCATGTTGACATGGCCATCCTTTCAGAAGAAATAGCGATAACAAGATTTTTAAGATGACTGCAATGATGGCCATATTGGATGTTAGATCGGCACCATTTTCATTTGGAACAACTAGACTTCATAAGACGTTTTTTTACTGAAAACCTCATGTTGATATGACCATCTGTTCAGAAAGAATAGCGATAACAGGATTTAGAATATAACAGCTGCGGTGGTCATATTAACAGTCAGATTGGTGACATTTTCATTAAACACAAAGTAGACATGATATGAAGTCGTTTAGTGGAAACCCATGTTAATATGACCATCCATTTGGGAGGAGTAG
Organism: Margaritifera margaritifera; assembly: GCA_029931535.1. Classification (NCBI taxonomy): domain Eukaryota; kingdom Metazoa; phylum Mollusca; class Bivalvia; order Unionida; family Margaritiferidae; genus Margaritifera; species Margaritifera margaritifera. Next base: position 734,115 of record JAQPZY010001164.1, read on the forward strand.
GGATACAATTTTAAACAAAGCCACCATGGCAGACATTATTCAATGCCCAAGCAGCATCATTTCTTTTAGGTCTACCTAACCTTGCGATGAAGGTGATTTTAATTTTTAATGGCAATTCTCCAAGTAGTTAGGAAGAGTAGCGATAATAAACTTCTGCTAACCGATGGATAACACATGGAAAACTGAAGACATATGGATGACGGACAACATGCCATCACATAAGCTCCACTGGTGTATTACCGATAGATCTAATAAAAACAAAAGACAACATCCAACAGTATGTCAGTCCTCTGTAATTTATGCATATGTCCAATACACACACTTACACTAAAGAAACACATACACAACATCCAACAGTAGGTCCATCCATCTGCATAATGCATATACATGAGTGATACATGCAAAAACACTTTATACATAAAGATCACAGGCAGTATCCTTCAACAGGCATTACGTTTATACATTTGTTTGATACACATATGCAAGGAGATGAATAGACAACATCCATCAGTAGGCGCATCATCTATAACATGTCGGATTGATGTGACCCTTACACAGCCTAAATAAAGCTGTACAAGCAACATCAATCAATAATCCTTTCCATTACACACTCACTCAAAATGAATAAAAACACATGGACAACATCCAATAATAACAAAATCTCATACTATACATATTTATGACTGATACATGCACACTCATCCTAAATAAAGATTTACAGACAACATCCATCAATATTCCCATCATTTATTTTACATTTATCTTACTGATACTCATATGCACACACCATTACAAAATGGCATACACCCAGCATCTATCAGTAAGCCCGACATGTTTAAAATCCATAGACTGCATCCATCAGTAGGCCCATCCCATAAAATTTATGTACCTGTCCGATGCAGACACATTCCACAGCATAAAGAAAGATGTATAGAGAAAATCCCCCAGTAGGCCTGTTCTATATGATTTAATTACCTGACTGCTCCACACAATTACACAGCCTAAAAAGACGCAAAGAAAACATCCATAGGCACGTCCTATATTATAAAATTATCTGACAAATCCACACACTAACACAGCCTAAGCAAGAAGTAAAGACAAAGAGTATATCAAAAAATATCTGACCGTTCACACTTATACAGCCTATAATGACGTAAAGACAACATCCAGTTGCACATCGGTCCTATGTTATAAACTTATTTGACCTGTTCACACAGCCTAAAGAGGAAGTAAAGACAACATTCATCCATCAGCCTGGCCTATATAATCGATATATTATTGATGCACATATTCACACCACTTATACAGTGACATTTAAGACATACAGACAACATCCTTTGATAGATCCGTACTATAGAACACACACACACACATATATATACAAACAGCATCCTTTCAGTTAGCCCATCTGCCATCTGGATTATAAAATGATCTGACTGATACGAACACTTACATAGCATAAAAGAGAAGTAGAGACAACACCCATCACTAGTCACATCCTTTTATATACATGTACTCATAGACAGTACCCATCAGTAGGACAATACTATAACCTTTTTCAATAAGGTATGCTTTCTCCTGCCTTATTCAGAGCTCTTCAAAACCATGCAGATGCGTACAACAAGAGACTCAAGTTCTAGGTAGAACTGACTGTAGCATGCCAAACTGATTATAATAGAATGATTTATTGATGCATAATCCCATGCTATTTGATATGCTATCAGATCAGTGATACTGTTGTTTCCCGATTCTGTAAATTGCTCAAAGTTTATTCCAATTGTTGAACAAAGATGCTTTTCTATCAGACTGAAACAATAAATTACAAAATTCTGATAATTAAACTGTCTCTATATAAATATATCAAAACTGAGTTTGGCCTTGAAGATTATTTCAAATTCTTGTGACACCATACAAAAAGATTAGCTTGACGAAACTTCGAGTGTTGTCTCATAATTTGAGAACTGAAACCAGGAGACATCAAAACAACAGAATTGATAAAAGTGAAAGATATTGTATGCTATGTCACAACCATCATACTGAAGATGAATATCATTTTCTTTTAGTGTGTGCAGTATATACTAACTTAAATGTAAACTTAATTAAAAAGTACTTCTGAAACCAACCATCCATGTGTAAGAGCCTTCAATTGCTAACTTCTAGTAATAAGAAAACAATATGTTGAAAAAGTGTACACAATATCCATGATTTTACCGATTTTGAAACATATTAGGGCAACTTATCCTTTCAATAATGTTCTCTATATGTTTTTTTCCAGTATTGAACTTTCCAGTGTGTCCAAATCAAAATAAATCATATTTTAAAAATGCTCAAAATATAAATGGGGACTAATTTTTTCTTAAACGTGAGCTGTGTCCTTTCAGGCTAGAAATTTTCATCGATTAGAAAAGGCTTTTATCTATGATGAAACAAATGATTAAACAAATCTGTTTATGCTATTTCCTGGCACACACACTGACGGCTAAAATTAAAATTAGCTTTATAAAAGTTTGTGCAATTACAGAAAATTTAGCTTTTAAATGATACCAAATATGAATTGATTCAATGCAAGATTAAGATATGCATACAAAAACGGCAACAGATATATTACCACTGATTTGACTGTCAATGTCACACCCGCCCCATGGTCTCATTACTTCCATATTGAAATCTTTTCTTCACAAACTTTCAATGTCATATAAATGATAATACCATTTCTTTCCTTGCTAAATATGGATGATATATCCAAGAAAAGAAAGATCAAACAGTATTTCAAGACGCAACATGAAGATGCGTGTTATTGCGGCAGATTCCAAATATGGCTGCCTTCATTGTGCTCGTAATTGTGCACTGCCATGTGATGTTACCGAGATCTTTAGATATGATGGTATTAGACTCTCTGGGTGATGTATCTGAATACAACTAATTTATATCTAATATTAAGGTGGGAATGTGGATGCAGGAGTGAACAAGCAAATTTAGTGAATGTTTGTCCCCTGCCTACAATGGTGAGGTCATAAAGGTTCACAATAATGTAATCTGATCATGACTTTTTAAGACAGAGTTGTAAAGTTACTGGGCAGACATTAAAATTAATTAAGTTCCATTGCCCATCTTAATGAGAACTAGAGGAAAAGTATAGAAAAGAGGTTTGAAAAAATTATCAGTTACCTTGACCATGGAGATAAAACATTGACTGTGATACACGAGATGCCTTCAAACTGAGAAGGACAAGTGTAGTATCTATCATCCCTGTACCTCAAACAGATTTTGATATAAAGCAGAAAACTAAATAAATCTTAAAACACTGACCCATGACTTTTACCTTTTAGATATGACCACAAATGTGCAATTCAACTAATATTCCTGTAATAATATACAAGTATACAGAGCATGATCCATTTATCTTAACAGCTGTTAGGTTAGAGAGTAGAAGGCAAATATGACTGAAACCTTAAGTATTGACCTGTGACCATGATGTTGATCTTACCCTCAATGTCGTACATGCCACCTTTTAGTGATGATATATAGCTATACCAAGTACCATCTCGTCATCTCAAAAGGCTCTAAAGTCATATAGTGGAAGGGAAAGTGTAATTGAAAAAGAGGCACAAGTGGTCTTGATATTGAACACCTGGTCAATTGACATGTTAGCTTGTGAATGCAAATTCACACACATATTGAAACTGTAGAGGGGAAACAAAAGCTCGCAGCACATAGCTGCTACAAGGTCTATTGACGGAGGTGTCATTTATCTTCTTGTTTAGACCATTTATAAATAAAGACTTTAAGCTCCATGAAGATATTATGCCTCTAGAAGACTGCAGATGATGCCAGTGATACTGAACACACATGGGGGTAAATTAATAACTTTTCTGTAATTCCTATGGACGAGCTAGACAAAGATGCACAAGAGATCATGGCCATGACTTTTGACATAGGAAAGTGGACATGTAAACTCTCAAAGAGTATGACACTGACATTGATATAGCATCTATAGTAGATTGTATGGTCTACTAAAGCTAGTAACAAAGAAATTACATGTATTCATGCATGAAATTTCGTAAACATAGATGTGCACATTGGTACAGAACTTACAGACCTGACAAAAACAAACAAGATTATGAAAACTGAACTTGCACAATTCTAAGATTCCTTCACCTTTCTCAATAGGACCAGCATAACATTTGTGTTTCACTGTCATACATATTGCAATATGGTCCATACATTTCCATTCCTAATCATTTAAGAGGTGTACAGCTGGCACAAAGACTTAGCCACACACAAATGGCTTGATGGAAAAATACATAAACGGTACTACAGTATAATCATGTTGAAATGGGCTTGTGTCCTTGTACATATCCCAGTTCATCTGCATAAAAAAATCTGGTCTCGTTTGGTGCTGCTATACTGGAAATATTTGTATCACAAGCAGACATCCTATTCTAGGCTCAAAAATATTGCCATGTGACCTTTAAAACTTGGTCAAGGTCACCAGAACCTAATTAGGTCCTTGACAGAAATATAAAGAAACTTTCTAATATATGTAATCAATAGTAAAATACGTATAGTTTTTAACTTAATGCAAGCACTATGTTGGATGACTGCACCTACATAGTACCACTTCACTTGCAAGATGGATTTCAAGACTTGTGGAGAGAGAGAGAGAGAGAGAGAGAGAGAGAGAGAGAGAGAGAGAGAGAGAGAGATCTATTCAAGGCAGCTGATCAGTGCTGTGAAATAGTGGGACTTAATTTCAAATGAAAATAAAGAGAAGATCAAGATAATATAGATGAATTTTTTTTACTTCCGAGTTTTGATTCTGTACATTGATATCCATGAACACTCATCTGACTAATACTGATCGAGATGACATGAAAAGTGTTGGCAATTAAAGCTAAACATACATGATGGCATAGTTCTATTAAAAAATCATCTATAATAAGCTATTTATTTTCAAGAGATTATTACCTTCATTTATAGTGATGGCTGTTAACCACTATATAAATGTTGATTCATCTAAGCTGACTCTATATAATCCCCCTCCATATTTCTAATATATGAAAATGCTGACTAGAATATCTCACCTATATATTACCTCAACAATTTTTAATTACCCTTAAGATTTTTTCCAATCAAGGCTCGTCTGTACTATGAAAAAAGTTTAACCTTTTTATGGCTTGTCCAGGCAGGAAGGAAATATTACAGTTTCTTTAACCTTGTTGAATTTTTTTTCTACCATGAAAAGTAGAAGGCAACCTATTTAATGAACTGGTGTTTCCGAGGTTTTGGGGGGAGTGGCAAAAATGTACAACTTTAATGCTGGACATGGTTATATATGAATGTTTTTTAATGTTCATCATCTCAAAGGTAGATGCAATGAGGTAAGTTTGCCAAAATTATTAATGACCAACAATATTTTTTTGTGTGTGTTATTTTAGAATCTGTTTATTATGGTTGAAATGGCAACCATCTTGTGATAAATATACCTGCATAATAATTATGACAACTTTAATTATCTAATAATATATAATGAAATTTGAGACAGGAAGTGGTTAAGTCATGCAGTCTGACTTCCATTCCTACACATTTAAAAAATACTCTGGAAGGTGGAAGAATAAATTTTCAGAACTATTGCAAAAACACTCACCTACTGTAATAAATAAGCTTCTATGTAACTTGTACCTAATAATATAAGAATAATTTTGGACTCGTAAAAAGGGCATTGCACTTCAACAGTAACTGTATCAGATTTTTGCACTTTGATATAAGTTTTGCTACTTTCCTACATCATAGTGATGTTTAAAAGCATAGTAAATAAACAGAAAATCAAGATAATTAACATCCTACCAAAAAAAAATTTAAACAGAAAGAGATCAGTATTTAACTCTCAAATCATAGCGCTATTCATATACAAATACTCAATCTGGCACTTTTCATATACAAATACTCAATCTGGCACTTTTCATATACAAATACTCAATCTGGCGCTTTTCATATACAAATACTCAATCTGTCAAGACACGTTTACAGCAAATAATATTCAAATCTTTATGCAAAGACCTTCCAATTACGATAACATGATTGATCTATCAATATCTGAACAAATCTTTTAAAAATATGATTCAAGCTTCCCTTAGAATTTGGTAAAGCAAGTTAACAACTGAGGTAGTTCTGTTATCTTGCATATGCAATATGTTTACAGTGTATAAACTGATGATATTGTATTACTTGAAAGCACCATAAAAACTGTACTATATCAGTAACCAAGTACATTCTTTTTATAATGTTTTATATGAGTAATGAATATATAATCCATTGGCTCTGAGGAACATTACTTTTAGACAAAACAAATACTGTGTTTGAGAAAAATTTCTATGTAGTCACAGTTTTGCAACTACCAAATATTTTGAAAACTTGTATGTCTATGGATATGGTAATTTTATTTTGACAATTCTTGAACAGAAATCATACGTAACATAAATATTCTCCCGATATCTTTAAGATTTAAAGTTTCAACTTCTCTTACCCGGTCATGAAAATTAAACAATTTAAAAAATGTTAAATATGCAGTACGTGTTACTTGCCTACATCAACATTTAGAACTTTAACCCTGCTTGAGTTCCACCTAACTCACAGTAAGGTTTGCTTGATTCCAGTCATGAAAGCAGAACATTCCAACTTGCATTCATCGTTGTGGTTCAATAAATCTGTGTGAAGGCATGCACAGGATGGTGTCAAAACCTTATTATGCTTTATGCTACCAAATGTTAATCCCTGCACCTCTGATTAAGTCATAAAATGACCTATGGACACACACACACACACACACACATATATATATATATATATATATATATATATATATATATATATATATATATATATATATATATATATATATATATATATATATATATATACACACATACACACACACATACATACATACTTATCCAGCTCTCACTGATTTAAGGACAGAAGGGTGAGATATGTGCTTTTTAAAGCTGATAAAATTGTGAATATTCTTGAAATCCAGATAGTACAAAACAACATAATATAACACTCTTTCACATTTTACTGACTTTGAACTTTGCTATGATCATCTAAACTACGACATTCAACATAACACCTGCACTATGTAGTTAAACAGTTATTAGTTGCAGACCAACCTTCTCAGTAAAGCAGTCAATATTTTTCTGTAACCATGACCAATTTCCAGTAAGATGTAATGAAATATCATGTACTACTATTGTCGACTTGAAAACATGCAATAAAAAAGTTCAGAAGTATGACCCAAGACTGATGCTGACCTGAGACTGATGCAGTGAAGGCAAACATTATGTTCAACTAAAAAGTTTGTAAAGTACACTTAGACCTTAATTACCTCCAGTACAGTTTCGAAACTGCAATTCCAAACCTCATGGAGCTCAAAAGCTTCTTGCTAGATCTCTAAACTTGATGTAATCTTTGGGTTTTTATTCAATTTCATGTGGTAATGGTAGTCATTTCTCCCATCATGAGATATACTTAAATCAACACAACATGATGTCCAATAAACGTAATTGTTGTCTTTCATGCTTTTTTTAAGAATCTGAATATTCCTTTTTATACTTCTGTGCTGGTTGTTTACACATTTTAAGAATCTGAATATTCCTTTTTATACTTCTATGCTGGTTGTTTACACATTTTAAGAATCTGAATATTCCTTTTTATACTTCTATGCTGGTTGTTTACACATTTTAAGAGGCTTATGGTCGGTTTAAAGCAGCTGAGGTATTCCTGTAAAGTTAGTCTGCTTCCCTAACCAACTCCACTGAATCTAATATGAAACTTGGATATGGATCAAACATGGACAAGCCAGTATCCGGATCTGACTGCAACAATTGTATTTTCATGTTTTCCTATTATTCCTGAAGTCCATAATTTAAGGGTCATTTCAGTAAGACTTGCAGTCAAATTGTAAGGGTTAGCAGGTCTGTAGTTGGGCACATTATGTAGAGGATAAAGCTCATTAAAATAAGTGCACACTGACAATGCCAATAACTATGTCCCCATTGTGTGTATATACATACTTTGTCTCTGCCTGCCCACACTGTATCTTCAGACGGATATCAGTCTGGGGAGAATACGGAAAAAACTGCACCCCCTTGTAGATAATGTATGTGCAAGATGGCAAAAAGGACATTAGAATGCTTAACAATTAAATTCATCTTACAACATTCTTCCTTACTGATAACAATTTTACTTTTGTTTACATTTATGGTGTAAATTGGCACGCTTTGTTTTCATTATTAATTTAATTTACCTTTGTCAACACTTACAGAACAATTTAGTACTACAAAATTGGGGGCACCTTGGTTTAATTTCAGTTTGGGGTTTTTCCCACAGGCCCTGGTTTGGCTTTCCATTTTGCACCGCAATGAAAATTGAAGTGGGATCATGACCCAGGCTAATATACACTGGAAAAGCTAGCTCTCTTTGTCCATGTTGTGATTTTCTCTGCTTGGGAGGTACATTATCTCTCCTGATATGCTCAAGGTGAATAAAGCACCTGTAAGATGTTTTTGAGACTGATTTAACCTACAAAGTTAAATGGTAACTACACCAGGTATGTATGGTAGTAAGTTCCAAGCAAATCATTACATTTAAGATGGGTTTAAGCTGTAGCAATACAAGTATTTAGATGGGTTTAAGCTGTAGCAATATAAGTATTTAGATGGGTTTAAGCTGTAGCAATATAACTATTTAGATGGGTTTAAGCTGTAGCAATGTAAGTATTTAGATGGGTTTAAGCTGCAGCAATGTAAGCATTTAGATGGGTTTAAGCTGTAGCAATGTAAGCATTTAGATGGGTTTAAGCTGTAGCAATGTAAGAATTTAGATGGGTTTAAGCTGTAGCAATGTAAGTATTTAGATGGGTTCAAGCTGTAGCAATGTAAGCATTTAGATGGGTTCAAGCTGTAGCAATGTAAGCATTTAGATGGGTTTAAGCTGTAGCAATATAAGAATTTAGATGGGTTTAAGCTGTAGCAATGTAAGTATTTAGATGGGTTTAAGCTGTAGCAATGTAAGCATTTAGATGGGTTTAAGCTGTAGCAATGTAAGCATTTAGATGGGTTCAAGCTGTAGCAATGTAAGCATTTAGATGTGTTTAAGCTGTAGCAATGTAAGCATTTTGATGGGTTTAAGTTGTAGCAATGTAAGCATTTAGATGGGTTTAAGCTGTAGCAATACAAGTATTTAGATGGGTTTAAGCTGTAGCAATATAAGTATATGCACCAATATTTCTGACTGTTGCTGGAAAAGATCATGACCTAAGGCAGCATGGGAAAGACAGTCATGAGGAGCAGCCATCTTCAGAGTTTACCATGATACTCTGGGCCTGAAGAGTCCAGACCCACCACTCAGAGGTCAGTCCTAAAAAGCCCCCGTATTCATAACATGATAGGAGCCAAGGTTGTGGGTTCGATATCCACCCAGGCCAGTCCAGGTTGCCTGCCTCAGTGTGTCTCTGGGAAAGGCACTTAGCTCCCATTTCCTCAGCATGATATAACCAATAATGTGTTCAAAGTGCTGTTAAAACCATCACCCCCACACCCCCCAAAAAAACATAACATGGCAGCTGTTTCCCTCTAATAAACCATGCTGGGATCAAGACACATGCACCCAGGAAGATAATTTGTATGTGAGTTTTGATGAAAAAGAAAGTTGTGTTTATTAAGGCATGTGCAGGTATTATGTTGGATACAGATACAGTACATGATAGATTACAATGATATGGAATATAACTTTTAAAAATATACAAACATTGCACCTGCTTACTAAATGCCACACAGAAACAAAACTTAATCTGATAATCCAACTAAAAATTACGTTTTATTTTGACATTTGTTTCATACACCAAATTATTTAAATATCAGTATCCACATTCTATGTTATGAGTTTCTATGTCATAATTTTTCTTTGCTACCTCTATCTTTACTACTCTGTTTAAAACTGGAAGATTCTTCTGATTGGTCTTTCTTGGAGACATAGGTGGATTTTTCTGAGAGACTGGAACGCCTCTGAGGTGGAGGTGGGCGGGGTTTCTTTCCAGGCATACTTTCATTGTCTGTTTTTGATGTGGGTAGAGTCTCTGTCTCCCTTCTAAGCCACACCACTTCTGGCTGAGAATCAATACTACTTGAACTACTTGTGCTATCAAAACTATTATGTCTTTGTTTCTGATCCAAGCCAACTAATAATTTTGATATTTTTTGTTCACTGTCATCAACTGCAGTCTCTTTTGGCACTGTTTCATTTGATGCTTTCTCCTCTGGACCATTAATAATGGTCTCTCGTATTAAAGTTAGGTCAACTTGTTGCCCATTCCCACTGAGGTCCAAATCCAAGTCTTTACTAAATCTGGCCAATTTTTCTGAGGAATCACTGAGGGCTGTAATATCTGAAGACTGACATACTGGAATTTTAATTTCATGTGAATTAACTTTTGAGATGGTTCCTGTTTCCTGTACAGATTTAAAGACTGAATTATCCTCTTTATTTGAATCACTAGAGTCCTTTTTCATTGAATCTTCCATACTCTGGGTTGACTGTGTTCCCATATCTCCATTTAGAGTTGAAACACTAGATCCAGGGAGATTTGTGTGCCGACTACTTCTACGAGGGGGTGGTGGGGGAGGTACCTTTTTAGGTCTTGCTCCCAAATGACTAGATGAAACATAAGTTTTTGATGAATCACCTGGAAGGGCAGTGAATTTTGGTTTTGTTGGTGTGGTTGGTTTGGGTATTCCTGTAAAACCAGAACGAGGCTTTGCCTCTGTCGGAGAAGTAGGACTTGGCTTTGTATGAAATGAGATGGAAGATGAAGCTGTAACTTTAAGATCTGATGGTTTGGTTAAAGATGAAATTTGCGAGAAATCAGTTTTACTTGGTGAAATTGGTGATATTTCTGATGAAAATCCTATTTTCCCCTCTGGAGATGTACTAGGTGAAACCGACATAAGAACATCTCTAGCAGTATTTGATGGTGATGTGCTAGAAGGATGAGATGATGCTAGTGAACTAAAGAATGCTGCCCGTGCCATGTTTTTTTTTGTATTCAAAAATTGTGCTGAGTAATTTGTATCTTCAGAAATCTCATTTGAAGGTTCTGAAAATCCATCTGTAGTAGTGGTTTGTAATGACATTTTTGCTTTTGACGCATAAGTCTGACTTTTTGAAGATGAATCTGAAATCTCCTTAGGTTTCACAGAACTGCTCATTTTTTCCACATTTTCAGTTAAAGGGAAAGAACTCCTCTTAACCTCACGCCTTGGAGACACAGCTCTGATCAAAGACACAATTGGATATGGTTTTGATGGTGATGTCGATGATGCCGATGAAACTGGCATAGAAAAAGCCTGAGGGGCTGCTTTTGGTGTTGATGTTGAAATTGGGTTCGAAAACGAAATAATGGAGGATGACTCAGAAGTGACAACTGTTGCTGATGCAGTCACTTTTATTCCTTGTGATGAATAGTTTGGACTAGATGTAATCATCCCTGTGGAGGTGAGGGTTGATGTGGCAGTTGATATTGCAGGTTTTAAAGCTTTTGAAGCCATTTCAAGTGATTTACCAAACCTTAAAGCCTCCTGCTGTGTTAAAATTTTCTTCTTTCTTTGTCTGGAAGCATCAGCTGCCTACAAATTAAAAAAAATAATTATAGTGGTCCCTCGCTTTAAATAAACCTGGCTGTGATACATTTTTACAAACTCTCTAACCGAGACTCCGAAAGATACAAATACAGCCATTCTGACTTTATGTCACCTCTGTGTAACTGATTCTTGCATTTATATGACAATTAACAATGAAAACTTTTTTTTTTAAAACTTGAAACTTTTTGTTGAAGTCAAACTTTTTCTTAAAGTAACAATCTCAAGTTCTGTGTCTAAAATCTTTTTTAACTCATAACACTTGAAACATACAGTGAATTATTTCTGAGGCAAAATATGGTAAGGAACAACGATTGTGTCCATTTTATACAGATGTCCAGTATCAAGAGGTCTGATTAGCATTAGAAGGACTAAAATAATCTGACCAGTCTGCAAAGGAAGACAGGATACAGAATGGAATGTTTAAAGGCGAATTATCTACTGGGTAACAAGGAACTATCTAATGGGAGTGATGGCGAGTGAGTTGTTATGTTAATACCTTGTGGTCACAACACTGAACAGCCCAATGTGATTTTTCTGGAGTGTAAGAGTAATTTCTCTTTTTGGAAAAAAGAGAATGCTCTATGCTCTGCCTACCTTTAAGGGTAATTATCATTAAAAGCCAGTGATTTGTCTTTTGAAAAAAAACTGGCAATGAATGACATAGGACTTTTAAATATTAGGTGAAAATTTCATAAAGATTTGATGAAGAAGTTTGCAATTATAAAGAAATGTATTCAAAATTTCCTAAGTGCATTACCAATTAAATCGGAAAAACTCTTGGCTGACCATTAGACTATACCAGTAAAAATGCAATTAGATGAACATTTATATCTAGTTGGGTGATCAGATTGGTCTAAGGCCTCTGCATTGGAAAATGTTTTTATTTCACTGCTGATTGCTAGTGCAGACACAACTTTTTGTCTAGTAGATTTTCGACGAGTAGAGGGCAAATAACAAGTCTCAATGACCTTCGGTCAAGGTATGCTGTCTTGAACTCAACTTTATGTGCAGACACCATTATATCCTTATTACACTTACCAAGACCTTTAACCTTTAGACCCCAAAATCTACATGCTTTTGGGGTCTACATGCTTTTGTCTTATCCTAAGTGCAAGCCAAGTTATTCTGCAAAACCCATATTTCTTTTTCAGTCACAACGACTTTGAATTTTGCCATTTTTACCCCAAAATCAATATGCCTCTTCCATACCTCATATGTAAGCACTCCATCAACTTTGGTCATGGCACTTCCTCTATAACCAAAGTTATCATGCAAAATAATTTTTTCTTCTTTCAGTCACAGTGACCTTGACGTTTCATCTTTTGACCCCCAAAATCAACAGCATTCTTTCTTACCTAAAGTGCAAGTCAAACACAAACTCTGGCAAAGGTACATGGTTGAGAAATTAAATTTTTGTGCTGAAACCATTTTGTTTTTTAGTCAGTGACCTTGACCTTTTAAACCCCAAATCAATGGGTTTCTACCTTATTCCAAGTACAGGTGTATGATGTAGAACTAAAGTTACTGTGCAGAAATCATTTTACTAACTTCAGTCACAGTGAACTTGGCCTTCCCAAAATCAATAGGCTTCATATTATTGTTCAGAAACCATTTTTCCTTTTTTTTCATGGTGACCTTGACCTTTGAGTGTTTGTCTCAAAAATTTACAAACTTCTTCCTAACATCAAAAACAAGCCATCTACAAAGTTTGGTAATGGAAGGTGGTGGAGAATTGAAGTTATTGTGCAGAAATGAAATAGGGAACACATGGACAGACATCTTAATATAATTAGCTCTGCCTTATGGCAGGCATATAAAAATGAGTGTCTATTGAGTTTTACATCCTTGGTCATGATTTTACAGCCGATCATGTTCAACAGTTTAAAGATCCATGTAGGTCCTACAGCAGTGGTCCCCAATGCGGTGCCCGTGGGCACCATGGCTCCTGCCAAGGTTTTTTGTGTGCCCACGGAAGAGGTTATAATGAATAATAATAATAATAATAAATGGGTCAAGTTAATTGGTTGGTGCCCGCCACTCTCTCATAAACTCACAAATGTGCCTGTAGCCACAAAAAGGTTGGGGACCCCTGTCCTACAGTATATCCAGTACAGTCTATGCCTAAGTAGAAAAATGGAACAAATACATGGTATCTGCCATCCAATCAATGAAACTCTATTACAAAAAAAGCACAAATCACTACAATAATGAAATAAATATAGAGAAACAGGAAAAAATGACGATCTCTATAGACATGCCATTCTTTCAAAAAAGGAATAATTTTTTGATTGAAAAAGACGAATTTGTTGCCATGTAGTAGTTTTATTGGTGTTAGTGAGATTCAAGGAAGCTACATTTTCTACATGTACAGTTTACTTTTTGATGGTCTTGATAGAAGCACACAATATTTATAAAATAAAGTTTTTTCTTCATCATTTATAGGATGAGTAAATACACATACAGCCAAAAGAAAAGTAAATAAATTTCAACTACCATCAGTAAATATAAACACACCAATTAAATGAATGCAAAGTCAACCCAATGTTAATCAGTGTCATTTGATGGTATAAATTGAATGTTTTTGCAGAAAAGTTATAAAACAGGGTTCATTGGCATGTAATTATAGAAATAAGCAATTCACAAGTCCTGACCATAGAGACATTTGTCAGTCTTTTAAACCCAATTCCATCTCATTCTTATATAATTATACTAATTATATCCCAAGTAGTTGATTTAGTCGACTTTTTAGGCAGCTAGCCAAGTAGCAATATCAACTGCTGTTTCAGCATTACTGAATAACCACCACCATGCCAGCCTAGAGGTAAATTCTATCAATAATTAATCCAGACTTGTCAGTCTTTATCTAATATACTTGTATTCTTATGAAAAAGCATAGCCTCAAATTTTTCATACACTCCATAAAAATAATTTATATTTTGTCCTCTAATTTTTGGTAAAAAATACTGTTTTCTTATTAAACTTCTGCATATTGGAGATACATGTACCTTAGACAAGTATCAATAATTTTTCTAACCCATAATTACATGTTATATATGCACAAACTTTAACATCAAAACCCCATGATTTGCATTATAAATCGGTACAAGTACAGTGAACAGTACATTATAGACCCACCCCATGCTTAACAGTAGTCTATGATGGTACCACTAGTAAGGCAAAGTAAACTTTGGATATTACTGACCAATGGGTCTCACTGACCTTGAACTTTGGTCAGGGTATGTAGCCTTGAACTAAATTTACTGTGCAGAAAATATTATTTCTTCATTAGATTTACCCTGAACTTGACCTTGACCATCAAACCTACAAGTTTCTTTCTTAGTCTAAGTGTGAACCATCCACAAAGTTTGGTCAAGAATCTTATGGCTGGAATACACAAAACCCATTTGTCTTTGAGTCACAATGAACCTCACCTTTGACCTTTTGACCCCCAAATCAACAGGCCTCTTCCATGCCTTAAGTGCAAGCCACCACCACTAAGATTATAGCATAAGCTTCTGCAATACGCCTGGGTTATAGCATAAGCTCTCCAATATTTTGTACTGGTAAGCTAATAAAAAATGTGCGAACAAAAACAGCCAATACAGTTTTTTTATCTGACAATTGGGTTAAACATTTTCATGTATACCTGAAGGCTTTGGAGACGTACATCATGGTTTGGAATTAGAGCCTGTATGTTCTCCAGCAGTGTTTTCTTGTCATCCTCAGAGGGAATATTTCCCTTTAAAGGTATGGACACCGTTTGAGCAGGTCGGTGTTCCTGAACTGAAGCTAGTCTGGAAAAGAATTTATTTTAAAATAATTTTAATAATATTTTGAAAACAAATTATTTGTAGAATTTATACTTGAATTTCTTATTACTGTAAATCACAATATTTTAGCATCCTTAAATTTGACTGGATCTTCAATTTTGGCATATTAATTTAGTTAAAAATAATGTCAATGAGTTACCAATGGGTAAATAATACAGCGTTTGTGTAGTTTCACACTAACAAAACAAAACTAATAAGTACTCTCATGTTCTGTAAACAAAAGCAAATGAAGTCTGGTCACTTTATTCTAAGACAAGGAATATCACACAAGAAGTAAATGAATTACTGCCAACACTGAGAAACATTTTAATGAAATTAATGACAAAACATCAATCACATCATTTCTTCACATCAACATTAACAGGTCCATTTGCCCACATGAAAGTTTAACAGCCATAAAAAAAACTATTGGCTTGTGAAACTAATATTCAAATATGATGAGAAAGTTCCTTAAATGTCTCTCCCCCCCCCCCAAGCTCTGCCATTTACATAATATACATTATGATCCTTTCATAATTGCAGTGTGAATATAATGTTAGTGATAATTAGTTTACTCATTAAATTTGCTAACATTCTATGCTTACTAAAATTTTGTGATTTACAATATGCTGACCTACACCAGTACAAAACCTTGCTAATAGATTGGAGTACACGTTTTAACTGGTATGTCAGCTGACAATTCTAGGTATTATACTTGGACTTGTAGAGTAGCATAGTAAAAAGGTACAGATTATGCTTCTAGTGACTTTGCCCATAACTTCACATTTTACATTTCCACAAGATCTTTTTTTTTTTTCAAAGGTTAAAGGTTGTGTCCTTCCTAGTCTGCATGTTACATACACAGAATAGCAGGACAAGTTATCAATGACTGGTGTAAAACATAAACCTTGTCTTTCCTAAAACCTTCAAATGTCCTAAGTGAATACTATCATGGCATAGCAGTCAAGCTTGTGTGTTGCACGTGACATGAGCATGTAATTGGTTAAAAAAAACTGCCCCCCCCCTCCCCAATTTGATATGCATCAATTTATGACACTGATGTCCCCTGTCAATATGGTGCAATTTAGAAGTTTGGTTAAACTGGTTCAATATGTAAGGACAAAGTTCTAGGACAAAGAGGGGATGGGATGGACAAGCATAACTGGATGGGATGGACAGACATAATGGGATGGGATGGACAGACATAATGGGATGGGACGGTCAGACATAATGGGCTGGGATGGACAGAGATAATGAGATGGGATGGACAGACATAACAGGATGGGATGTACAGACATAATGAGATGGTACTAACAGACAATTGGATGGGATAGACATATTGAGATTTGATGGACAGACATGTCAGAATCGGATGGACAGACATAATGTGATGGGATGGGATGGGATGGGCAGACATAACGGGATTGGATGGACAGATATAACTGGATGGGATGGACAGACATATAGGATGGGATGGGATGGGCAGACATGGAATGGGATGGGATGGACAGACATAGAATGGGATGGACAGACATACCTAGATGGGATGTACAGACATAATGGGATGGTGCAGACAGGCATAATGGGATAGGGATAGGATAGACAGATATAATAAGATTGGATGGACATGACAAGATGGGGCGGAAAAAAATAATGGGATGGGATGGACCAACATAAATGGATGGGATGGATGGACATGACAGGATGGGATGTACAGACATAATGGGATGGTGCAGATAGGCTTAGTGGGATAGGATAGACAGCCATAATAAGATTGGATTGACAGACATGACATGATGGGATGAACAGACATAATGGGATGGGATAGTCAGACATACAGGGATGGGATGGACAGACATAATGGAAAGGGATGGACAGACATAATGGGATGGTATGGATGGATGGATAGATATAATGGGATGGGATGGTCAGACAAAACAGGATGGGATGGTTAGACATGTCATTATGTCGCCTCTATAAATTCATAATTGGCAAATTTTGTCCTTTGTTCGGAGCATGTATGCAGTGATATCAAAATTCTTTCAGTTCAATTCTAAATCATTGCTGAAGAGTATTATATTGCTTTGTAACTTATTTCTTGAGATCTTGCAAACATGCAGTTACCTTGGAAACATGCAATTACCTTTTTAAGGTAAATAAAGTCCCTGTTAACCTTTTGCATCTCTTGAGACAATTCTCCAGTTTTTCTGGTTCCTCCTTCAAAAACCTATCAAATAAAACATATGTTATAATAAGTTCATGAAAGTATGTCCTCATTATACAAGGTTATGGTTTTCATATCAAGCCCATGTTCAAATAAAAATTCTAAACCAAATAGTAAAACTCTCGACAATGACACAACCACCACTGTCAAAATGTCGTATTTTTCCACAAATGTAGGCTCAGCAAAAATATACCATATAATAGTAAATATTTTTTTTTACTAATGATCTCTTTAAACCCCTAATTGTCAAAGGACTAGATACAGTTGCATCTCATGCATGATTTTGACAGTAATGACGGGTCCAACTGATCCTGCTGTGATAATCACTTCTTACATGAATTGCCTTGTTGTTTACTGTATGTGCAAGCAAGGGACCCAAATAGGTCTTGCTCATGCAATCAGTGGAACCCATTTATAATACCATTTTAGTGACCAATAAATTCTGTTAGTCACTGATACTTGTTTGTAAGTAGAATTATAAGTCTCTGTATCTGGTACTTGTTTGTAAGCAGAATTGTCAGTCTCATGTAACTTTCTTTGCAAGCAGAATTGTCAGTCTCAGGTAACTTTGTTTGTAAGCAGAATTGTCAGTCTCAGGTAACTTTGTTTGCAAGCAGAATTGTCAGTCTCATGTAACTTTGTTTGCAAGCAGAATTGTTAGTCTCAGGTAACTTTGTTTGTAAGCAGAATTGTCAGTCTCATGTAACTTTGTTTGCAAGCAGAATTGTCAGTCTCAGGTAACTTTCTTTGCAAGCAGAATTGTCAGTCTCATGTAACTTTCTTTGCAAGCAGAATTGTCAGTCTCATGTAACTTTGTTTGCAAGCAGAATTGTCAGTCTCATGTAACTTTGTTTGTAAGCAGAATTGTCACTCTCAGGTAACTTTGTTTGCAAGCAGAATTGTCAGTCTCAGGTAACTTTCTTTGCAAGCAGAATTGTCAGTCTCAGGTAACTTTCTTTGCAAGCAGAATTGTCAGTCTCAGGTAACTTTCTTTGCAAGCAGAATTGTCAGTCTCAGGTAACTTTCTTTGTAAGCAGAATTGTCAGTCTCATGTAACTTTGTTTGCAAGCAGAATTGTCAGTCTCAGGTAACTTTCTTTGCAAGCAGAATTGTCAGTCTCAGGTAACTTTCTTTGCAAGCAGAATTGTCAGTCTCAGGTAACTTTCTTTGCAAGCAGAATTGTCAGTCTCATGTAACTTTGTTTGCAAGCAGAATTGTCAGTCTCAGGTAACTTTCTTTGCAAGCAGAATTGTCAGTCTCAGGTAACTTTCTTTGCAAGCAGAATTGTCAGTCTCAGGTAACTTTCTTTGTAAGCAGAATTGTCAGTCTCAGGTAACTTTGTTTGCAAGCAGAATTGTCAGTCTCATGTAACTTTCTTTGCAAGCAGAATTGTCAGTCTCAGGTAACTTTGTTTGTAAGCAGAATTGTCAGTCTCAGGTAACTTTGTTTGTAAGCAGAATTGTCAGTCTCAGGTAACTTTTTTGCAAGCAGAATTGTCAGTCTCATGTAACTTTGTTTGCAAGCAGAATTGTCAGTCTCAGGTAACTTTGTTTGTAAGCAGAATTGTCAGTCTCATGTAACTTTGTTTGTAAGCAGAATTGTCAGTCTCAGGTAACTTTGTTTGCAAGCAGAATTGTCAGTCTCATGTAACTTTGTTTGTAAGCAGAATTGTCAGTCTCAGGTAACTTTCTTTGCAAGCAGAATTGTCAGTCTCAGGTAACTTTCTTTGTAAGCAGAATTGTCAGTCTCAGGTAACTTTGTTTGCAAGCAGAATTGTCAGTCTCATGTAACTTTGTTTGCAAGCAGAATTGTCAGTCTCAGGTAACTTTCTTTGCAAGCAGAATTGTCAGTCTCAGGTAACTTTTCCACAAAACTGTCCAAAGTGTGTCAGAATAATGATAACAGTGTTGTGCCTCAGGACTTGAGGTCGTCAATAGTGGTTATTGCAAACTGAGTTTAACTGGCAGCGCTTACATGTTTGAGGATCTGATGACCTTTATGGTGGTTTGACTGCCATAAATACAGTCAAACCTTCCCTAATGTTCACCTTATTTCATGGTCACCTGCTCTCAACAGTCATTCTCCCTCCCCTCTCTAAAAATTTTCTCTACAAAAGTCTTGTATTAAATGGCCAGGTGTTTCCTAATCAAGCAGTGGTTACTTACTGCTTAAAGCCATCAAGTTTATCAACTGTGCAAAATGAAGCATTTATTTTCCTGAGAAAGGCATTGTTTAGTTAAAGTCATGCCATGTAAACTGATGTGTAAACATGCCTTATCTTGCTTTTATACACCGTAATCAAGTCAGTCGGTGTAACTTTGAATAGGCTAATCTCTCCATTGTTAATTTAATAATTTTAGTAAAGCCACAATATTGCTTAGAAATTCGTTGTTGGGGTAAATACATGAGGTAAATCTAAACGATTGAAAGTTGATGCTAACTGAATTCTGATTTTGTTTAATAAAGGATTTTAATGACAGACACTTTGTACATTTGTATGCACTTCCATTTGACTTCTGCCTATTCTGAACATCTAGGTATTATGCATCATGTAATTCGTACAATATAAAAGCTCTTGGAAAGTAATTTCTTGTACTGAGTAATCCTTAATAAGGAGGTAGTGACACATTCCATATTCAAAACAATTAAAACTAGCCCAACATTTTGTTTGCATGATGTGCACATCATCTTATCTTTCTGTACATAAGAGACCTAAAAAACAACCATTTTCTTTTAGGTTTTTCGGTTGTACCTTCTTGCTCTTCATTCTAAGGCCAGATTGGGTTTGTAGGACTACTATCATTATGAATGATTACTCAACCGCAGGTAATTACACACAATAGGTCCCTGACTGGTATATTAAACAATACAAATGAACATTTAACATACCATCGGATCAAAATGCAAACAACACAGACCCTGATCTGCCATCACATAGTGTGCCGGCAGATCAGGGTCTATGTTGTTTGTTCGACTGATTAGTCCTTACAGACTGCATAGACCCAGATCTGCCAGTGCATTATGTGATGGCAGATCTGGTTCTATGCAGTTTGCAGTTGGTATTGGCCTGTACGCGAGTATATACAGTAATTTGAACATTAAAATTTATGAAAAGCTTGCTCTCGTGAAAGTTTGTGCAAGTGTGATTTAGTTTTAGCTTGTGCTTTAATAATAGTTCCAATACAAGTAATGGCTTCCAAAAAGATTGCAGGCTCCACTATATTCAATTCATTATTTGGCTAGGAAAGAAACAGATACAAAAAATAAGTGGCAGGGGGCAGGAGAAGCTGGTCATGTAATCTATTTAAGACAGGAATATTCTTGTAATTGTTAAGCAATTCTAGGATTTTGGTTTAGTAAGACTTTACTTATTACTGTCAATAAGGGGAGAAAGTGACCTACACTTTATGCTTTTGTGATCACAAGCACATTTTGCAGATCTAGTTCCATACTCAGGCTGGATAGGTTGGTACAATTACAGTTCCCTCTCTTGCACATTTCTTGTAGCATACATCTGAGACTAGTCCCAGCATACATTTATTTCAAATTAAAGTAAATCTCACATGCCTAATGTCTTGCCATTCAAATTATTGCCAAAAATCCCTTGATGCATATCAGTGTATATAATCCAATGAAGAATCATATTATTGAAATTTCTCTATGCAACCTTGACGGACATCACATGGACTTGTAAATATGGATGTCTGCATAGAAGTCCTGTTGGTGTGTACCAAATATACACAAGTATCTATTTAATTCTACAACAGTCTGCAAATGAAACCTTTTTAGCCAACTAAAATTGCTGTAACAGAAAGTCCATCTGCCCCACCTACACCAAAATTAGGCAGTAATTTAGTATTACACCAGTATTTTAGTTTGCCAATTCAGACCATTGGGTGTGCTATTCATATGGATTTTGGGTACATGTGTATAAAAATGGTTGAAATACCTTCCAAAATTACTATACTCTGCACCTTAATGCACAGCAATTATTTGCTATTGTTCAATCAACTAGCTACAAAACTATTTGTTCTGATAAATAATGTGGAAAAGTTTATTTTAAAATTTATCACTTACCATAATTAACAAGGTTTTTTCTCCAATATTACATTCTTTAAATTACAATGCTTATCAATATTTCTTTTCATATGCTCCAAGTCACCTTGTAAGTACTATAAATTAGACAATTACAAATTTGAGCTCGGTCTACTATTAAATTTTAATTTGAATAATATGCTTCAAGATCACTGTTATAAAGAGAGCTGATCAGGTTAAAATGTCATTTTACTTTGATACGCTGAGAAAGAAAGGGTGATTTGCCATTCTGTAACTTTATGCTGACCTTCTCGTTTTGTTCACTGAATGCTTTTAGACCAGTTCTCCTATTGCTTAAATAAGTTAAAGAAGTAATATTAAGGGCTATTATGTTTTATATACATGGTTTGTAGTAAACTTTCTTGCTGATTAAATTGCCATTCCTGTCTGCCATTATAATTTGATCAAGACAATTTTTCCAAGAATTCACACATTTGATGATATACCCATGCGGTCTTTTTCGGTAACAGACACTACACCCAAATTTCAATTGTCTTTTAATTTCAGTCAGTAATCAACACAAGTCAATGCCTGATTTCAGACATGATTATGATTGTGCCTACAGTTAAAATCGCTACTTAAACAATTTTATTACTATATGCAATCAAGAGTTTTTCTTAAAAATGTGTACCATTTGTCGTCGAGTGTAACAGGTGACGTGTATGGGTGACACAGAATATCAAATAGCAACAGGTCGTGCAAGTTCAGTCACTGACAATTTGCATGATTCATGTGGAAAACTAATTATAAAAAAGTTAATAACTGAAGCCTTTTTGTTGTCTGGGATTCATTTGTATGCATTCTTGATGGCACCTTTTCACTGATTACACAAATGTATACTAGAGGGTCAACAGTCTTTACACATTTTAAGATCTATTCATCCTGATGGTGAGAGAGAGAGGAAGGGTGGGAGAGAGAGAGAGAGAGAGAGAAGGAAAAGAAGAAGAAAAAATAAAATAGTCTTAAATATGGCAATACAGGTCTGAAGTAGATATATTTCCTAAATGGAAAAAGAAATCAGTTCCAAATGTGATATCGCCACTGTGCCGATAAAAGTCGTATTGCCAATGCTATGATATAATTTTTCACCCAGTGATATATTTCAATATCTCATTATGAAATATATAATAAAAGACTTGTACACGTCAGGTATTAGTACTTTCAAACAACCAAATACAAAAAGCACAAAGCATGCAAATAAACCGTTTAAATACCATAGATGTACCTTAGATATCTACCTACTTATCCAACTTGAATGAATTTCTATCTAGATTTGTATTCATCATACCCTTCGACAATAAGTCAATCTATTCATCCATCAATAGTCCATCTGTCTTTTTATCAGTATATCAGTCTGTCTGTCTGTATTTATCTATCTATACATCATCCACCCATCCATCAAGTGTCAATACATTTAAGGATATAAAGTTCTAAGAATCGACAAACTTTTCTTCTTTGACCACGATCTCCATCTCCCCAGCCATGATCTGCTTCATGCGCTCCTGTAGTGTTGGAAATCGATCTGCAAGGAGCACAATTCATAAGGGTTCATTAATTGAGTTAGTATATTATTTTATTATTGTTACTGAACTTTCATGAAGATAAATCATTTGAATCTATACTGTAGTTTACTTTTTTTTACAGATCTTTTAAATCAAATACTCACACTGCATGTCCTGACCAATATATCTTCTGAACATAAACAAACGACAAACAGTAATTAAACACCCAAAATGGCAATAATTCAGCATAAACAAAATATTGTACATCAAGAATCTTACTTCCCGTTACAGAATTAACAAACATCTTTATAATCCTCTGATAACAAACTCCCAACATTTCATAGTATTATAGTGTACATGTATATTGTATTATAGTGTACATGTGTATTATGCAGTGTACATGTGTATTGTGTATTACAGTGTACAGTGAATTGTGTATTATACAGTGTATTGTGTATTGTTTTCTACAGTGTACATGTGTATTGTTTTATACAGCGTACATGTGTATCGTGTTTTAAACAACATACATGTGTATTGTTTTAATTGGTGATTTGCATGGAACAGAGCCCAAGACAAAACCAAATGCATAAAGTGAATTGTACACTTTTTGCAAAGAATGTTATGTTCCTCCAACAAACCATGCTATGACATTGAATCATGGTCATAAAATATAGATTCTACCAGTTTTTCACGCCAGCCTTTCTTAACAGAATAGCAGATGCTATCAGACTGAACATGCCTTCTGCAAGCATTTATGTAACTGATGTGCAATTTGCATTATTCTGCTGCTGAATTAAGTCAGTATGGTTTGCTCAGATGTAGATTTTAGATACTTGGGGTCCAATTAGCTTAATTTGGACAGCTATCAAGTCATGTTGGGTAATTTAGATACTTGGGGTGCAATTGACTTAATTAGGACAGCCATCAAGTCCTGCTGGGTAAAATTTAGATACTTGGGGTGCATCGGCTTAATTTGGACAGGTATCAAGTCCTGTTGGGTAACTTCATCCAACCATAGGGTGTCACGGAATTGTATAAATCCCTTTTATTAAATACATGTACTCGGGTTTCGTTTTTCAGTATAACAACGATGCCCGAGAGTGAGTTATGTATATTGTACAATATTTCGAGACAGTGAGTTCGGTTCACCCTATGCCGCACATGCGAAGTGCTTTCGATGGGAAAAACCGAATGCATCGTCTGTGTATAAATGCCTCACCGTAAGACTAAATCTTTACATTACGGAACGTCTTGTCAGTGAGCAGTCTACTTAAGGACTTGCACGTCTTCAGCTGTAGAGGTATGTAAAATATTTATTAATTCATGGTGTATATTTTCTATGTAGCTTCGACTTGCGTAGTACAATGCAAATATTTTCTATTCTTGTCTGTTCTTAATAAGAGCTTTATATTAGCAATATAAAGTGGCATTTTTAGGAAACGTTTAATACCATAAGATTCTTATCGGACACATGTAGGTTCACTTCTGAACTTGTTTATTGCTTTGTAATGTTGTGCCGATAATATAATTTGCATAACTTACCGTATATAACGTCATTACGTGTTATCGTATATGAACGTGTCAATCATACTACACGGTGTTAGATTTATTTTCAGCTGTAGAGCTGTAGAGATCGGAGTTGACGAGGTCCCAGCTATAGTGGGGACAATAGAAGTTGACTAAAGCTAACCATAGCAGCCGTGGAGTTGAATAAACAGTGGGTTGCTTGAATACCAGGTGATCGGGCGTTGTTGACCCATTGGTGGGCGTGGATCGCTTGATTGACCAGTCCGACTAGAAGCCAAGTATGCTAGTGACGGAGTGTTTGTGAGTCACTCCATATATGTAATCTTTTAGCCGTGGGCTAATTTTGGGGTTTTTGTGATACCCAGTGGTTTGGGAGTGTAAAGATATGTTGCATGATATCTATCCCACTTGTTTGCACTACATTTTATTATTTGAATAAAGTGCCTCATGTTTCATTATTTGAGGGTATACATTTTTGCTATATGAGTAAAAATACATCATTTTGCTAGAAAAACACAGCCTCATGTTTCATTATTTGAGGGTATACATTTTTGCTATATGAGTAAAAACACATCATTTTTGCTATCTGAGTAAAACAGATCATTCCTTTCATCGTGTGAGATAAATCATTAGCCTTTATCATTGCACTGTGTATTTATTTATTTGTGTTCATATTTGGGTTACCGTATTAGGTTCGTGCGGATTATGTTAATTTGTCCAATATTTGGACCCTATACACGCACATATTAATCATACCTTTCTTCCCATTCAAGTCATTCATCAATAAACATTGCATTTTTATCACCATCAACAGTGTTCTGTTATAAATCCGAAATCCTACCCGGTTATCTTGTTACAATGGTGTCAGAAGTGGGATCTCGGATTTAACGGAACACTAAAATTGTTGTTTCATTATTCTTGTATGATCTTATGTGTGTTTCAGACGTTCCTGACAAGACAGTGAGGTTAAGTAGCCATATAACATTACTTTATTAAGTTTTTTTTTGGTACACATTTCATGTTTTTGTTGCCTTCTGATAAGGAAAATATGGTTGGTTTGTTGAAATCATAGCAATTACGCATTTTGTTTGCGTAATAGTGCACTTTAGGTTGGTCATATCAGATTTTTGAAATGTCGTCAATGAAAGAACTTGTGGAACTGGGGAAACAGTTTGGCTACGAAGGGGAGGCTCTTAAAACTTTTGTTCGTGAAGAACAGGCTAGGGAAAGGGATCAGAGGTTAAAGGAGAGGGAAATAGAGCGACAGGTAGAGCAGGATAGAAGGGAAGCCGAAGAAAGAAAAATGGCTTTTAAAAAAGAGAAGATAGAGTTAGAAAAACAGGCCGAAAGGGAGAAAATGCTATTTGAGGAAAAGAAGATAGAATTAGAGAAGGAGGCAGAGAAGGAAAGGATAGGATGGGAAAGGGAAGCAGAAAGGGAGAAGGTAGAAATGCTTAAAGAAATAGAGGATAGGAAATTAGAAGGGGAAAAACGAGTGAGGTTAGAAACTTTGGAGATTGAAGATAAAAATAGAGAGAGGGAGTATCAGAGAAATTTTGAGCTATTGAAAACCAAAAGGGAGGGGGAACATGATTCTAAACTGAGAGGTCCAAAATTGCCCCCATTTGAAGATGATAAAGATAATATGGATAGTTATCTAAACAGGTTTGAAAGGTACGCCGCAGTACAAAAATGGAAGAAAGACGATTGGTCGCTCCATCTTAGCACGTTGCTTAAGGGTAAAGCGTTAGATGTGTATTCTCGTTTACCCGCGGCCGATTCGCTAAATTACCTCGCGCTGAAAGACGCACTTCTGAAGAAATACGAGCTAACCGAGCAAGGGTTTCGCAAGAAGTTTAAGTATAGCAAACCCGAGAGAGGCGAGACATTCACCCAGTTCGTCAGTAGGACGTGCAATTACTTGCAGCGATGGGTGGAATGTG
Source organism: Margaritifera margaritifera (assembly GCA_029931535.1). Classification (NCBI taxonomy): domain Eukaryota; kingdom Metazoa; phylum Mollusca; class Bivalvia; order Unionida; family Margaritiferidae; genus Margaritifera; species Margaritifera margaritifera. The sequence goes on from JAQPZY010001164.1 coordinate 760,911, forward strand.
GTAAAGTTGTGAAGACATTTGAGGGTCTTATTGATTTCTTGCTTCGGGACCAGCTATTGACAACGTGTGGCAAGGAGTTGTACTTATTCCTGAGGGAAAAGTCCTTCACGAATATATATGACATGGCCACACAGGCAGATTTATTCGCCAAAGCTCGGGGAGGTTCGCAGAATGTCATCTTGTGAGACAGCAAAGGTGGGAATCAGGTCAGGGATCAAAAACCCAGGGAACCTGAAAAACCTGTCAGGGATAACCAGGGAAGGCATAAGGACAAGCAATGTTTCATTTGCAAGGAGTGGGGTCATATCTCCCCCAATTGTCCTAAGCGGAAGGGATCGGTCCAGAGAGTCACGGTAGCCATTGAAGGCAGACGGTCGGTAGATGGAAAACTCGATGTTTCCCAGCTGGCTAACCGGGAAGTAGTGCACGAGCCAGTGGTGCGTGCAGAGATCGGTCGCGACGCTATACAATCAATCGGCACATGTATTTTCCCCGAGGCAAGGGTACCGACAGCGAATGGCACTGTCAACGGACAAAAGGTGACCGTTTTACGAGACACAGGGTGCACTACTGTAGTCGTGAAACGGAGCCTTGTTCGCGATGACCAATTGCTTGGGTTCAAATTGCCTAGTATGCTACTGGACCAAACAATCGACCACGTCCCTGTCGCAAGGATAGATATCGAAACACCTTTTCTGACCGGAACCGTTGAAGTGTTGTGCGTAGCCAACCCGATTTACGAACTTACGATTGGCAATGTACAGGGATCTAGACTCCCAACCATGTCAGACTTCCGATTCCCGATCATCCAAGCAGTGCAAACTAGAGCTCAGGTAAAGGAGGATAACAAACCCCTACGTAAATTAAAAGTACCGGAAGCCATTGCTGATATCTCCCGTGAACAATTTTTGAACGAGCAAAAACGCAACGTGTCTCTTCGCGTAACCGCAGAGAAAGTGTTGTCGGGTACTGTGAGGAAGTGTAAGAATGCGGGGTCCTCTAAATTTCTACTTCGAAAGGGTTTAATGTACAGGGAATATACTACACCTGATGATAAGAAGTTCTTGCAACTAGTTGTTCCCCAGGAATTCAGATCACATGTACTCAAGGTCGCGCACGAATCGAGTATGGCGGGTCATTTAGGTATGAAAAAAACAACCGATAGGGTATTGCGAGAATTCTATTGGCCCGGTGTCAATAGCGATGGAGTGCGGTTTTGTCGTTCGTGCGATGTTTGCCAGAAGACGGTCTCTAGGGGAAGGATAACTAGAGTACCGTTAGGTCAGATGCCCCTCATAGATACTCCGTTTAAAAGAGTGGCCGTTGACATTGTAGGACCCATATTTCCACATACAGATCGGAAAAACCGATACATCTTAACGATGGTAGATTACGCCACTACGTACCCTGAAGCCATAGCTTTACCTTCGATAGAAACCGAACATGTAGCCGAAGTGCTCGTAGACATGTTCAGCAGGATCGGAGTGCCCGAAGAGATTCTTACGGATTGTGGAGCGCAATTCACCTCAGATCTCATGGCAGAAATTAGTAGGTTGTTATCCCTTAAACAGCTGCGCACAACACCCTACCACCCTATGTGCAATGGGTTGGTAGAGAAATTCAATGGGATGTTGAAGCAAATGTTGCGACGGATGTGTGCGGAAAGACCTAAGGATTGGGATAGGTATCTGAACGCAATTCTGTTCGCGTATCGTGAGGTTCCTCACGAAAGTTTAGGCTTCTCCCTGTTTGAACTATTATACGGTAGGACAGTTCGTGGTCCTATGCGTATTCTACGCGAACTGTGGTCAGACAAGGTCGCGAACGAAGAAGTTAAGACCACTTACCAATACGTTGTAGATTTGCGCAAAAGGTTAGAGAGTACATGTCGAATGGCGCAAGACGAACTCACGAAATCTAGTCGTAAGTACGCGAAATACTACAACCGGGGAACGCGGAGTAAGAAGTTTGATATAGGCGATCAAGTGTTGGTTCTTCTCCCCACGAATAAAAACAAGCTGCTAGTCCAATGGAAAGGGCCATACGAAGTCAAACAAGTGAAAGGCGAAATGGACTACATCATTGACATGGAAGGTAAGTCCAAGATATTTCACGCCAATATGCTGAAACTCTATGTAGAAAGACCTAGTCAAACAATTGATAAAGGGGTCTTGAACGTAGTATGTATTGCGGTGATAGAGGATAGGTCTTGTGACGAATCAGAATTCGTCCCCAGCATCGAAACGCCTCTCGAATACCCCACTGACGTTGGGAAAGAAGGTATAGACCAGATCAATGTATGCCCGGATTTATCCGAGGGTCAGCGTACGCAGATCTTGGGGGTTTTGTCCCAATACTCAGACGTATTTACGGACAAACCAGGTCGTGCTGGACTGATTCAACACGAGACCAAGTTGAATACTGTGGAGCCGATCAGGATTAAAGGATATCCAATACCCTTTAATGCACGGGAGACAATCAACGAAGAAGTGGGGAAAATGTTAACCCAGGAAGTGATCGAACCTTCCAGTTCCCCGTATTCGTCCCCCGTTGTATTAGTCAGAAAGAAAGACGGGACAAACCGTTTTTGCATTGACTTTCGGCAACTGAATAAAATCACCGTATTCGATGCAGAACCAATGCCAGACATAGAAAATTTATTTTCAAAGTTGTCAGGTTATAAATACCTTTCCAAGTTAGACCTTACCAAGGGATATTGGCGGGTACCAATCGCTGATAATGCCCGTGAGTTAACGGCATTCGCGACTCCCAGAGGTCTTTATCAATTTAAAGTCATGCCTTTCGGTTTAGTCAACGCCGGTGCGTCGTGCGTTCGTCTCATGCGCAAACTGTTAAACGGTATGAAAAACATAAACAGTTTTATAGATGATATCTTCGTTTATACATATACCTGGGATGAACATGTTAGAGTATTGAGGGATCTGTTCGATAGACTTCACACTGCTAATCTTACAGCTAGGCCCACCAAATGTAGCATAGGATATTTTGACCTAGAATGTTTGGGCCATCTTGTAAGTGGACTAGGCCAGTTGAAACCCCACCCAGACAAAATAGGAGCAGTCAGAGATGCACCTAGACCAGAGACCAAGAAACAAGTAAGATCTTTCCTAGGTTTGATTGGGTTTTACAGGAAATTTGTCCCCAATTTTGCGGCTATTGCCAGCCCATTAACAGACTTGACTAGGAAAGGGTAACCAAATAAAGTTTCCTGGGGTGTGTGCCAGGAAAATGCATTTAACGCTTTAAAACAGAAACTGATAAGTGCACCAATCTTAAAGTTGCCAGAATTGAATAAAGCTTTTGTGCTGAAGACTGATGCGTCCGATACGGGACTTGGGGCTGTTTTGCTACAGGAGCAAGAGGGGATGAAATTGCCCATCGCTTATGCAAGCAGGAAATTGCTCTCTAGGGAGCAAAACTACTCCGTGATTGAGAAGGAGTGCCTAGCATTAGTATGGGGAATAGGAAAATTCCATACATATCTTTTCGGGAGGGAATCTACCTTACAAACGGACCATCAGCCGCTCTTATACTTGAATAAAGCAAAGGTCGCCAACGCAAGATTGATGCGTTGGGCGTTGTCTTTGCAACCGTATACTTTCCAAATCGAGGCGATTCGAGGGTCGGAAAATGTAGGAGCTGATTTCTTAAGTAGGGTGTAATTAGCAGATCATTTTCGTTCAGTATTAAAAGTTGAAGGTTTTAATAATTGTTTATGTTCACATTCTGTGATTTTTCTAAAAGTTTTACCACTTTTTTAAGGGGGGAGGTATTGTCATGGAATTGTATAAATCCCTTTTATTAAATACATGTACTCGGGTTTCGTTTTTCAGTATAACAACGATGCCCGAGAGTGAGTTATGTATATTGTACAATATTTCGAGACAGTGAGTTCGGTTCACCCTATGCCGCACATGCGAAGTGCTTTCGATGGGAAAAACCGAATGCATCGTCTGTGTATAAATGCCTCACCGTAAGACTAAATCTTTACATTACGGAACGTCTTGTCAGTGAGCAGTCTACTTAAGGACTTGCACGTCTTCAGCTGTAGAGGTATGTAAAATATTTATTAATTCATGGTGTATATTTTCTATGTAGCTTCGACTTGCGTAGTACAATGCAAATATTTTCTATTCTTGTCTGTTCTTAATAAGAGCTTTATATTAGCAATATAAAGTGGCATTTTTAGGAAACGTTTAATACCATAAGATTCTTATCGGACACATGTAGGTTCACTTCTGAACTTGTTTATTGCTTTGTAATGTTGTGCCGATAATATAATTTGCATAACTTACCGTATATAACGTCATTACGTGTTATCGTATATGAACGTGTCAATCATACTACACGGTGTTAGATTTATTTTCAGCTGTAGAGCTGTAGAGATCGGAGTTGACGAGGTCCCAGCTATAGTGGGGACAATAGAAGTTGACTAAAGCTAACCATAGCAGCCGTGGAGCTGAATAAACAGTGGGTTGCTTGAATACCAGGTGATCGGGCGTTGTTGACCCATTGGTGGGCGTGGATCGCTTGATTGACCAGTCCGACTAGCAGCCAAGTATGCTAGTGACGGAGTGTTTGTGAGTCACTCCATATATGTAATCTTTTAGCCGTGGGCTAATTTTGGGGTTTTTGTGATACCCAGTGGTTTGGGAGTGTAAAGATATGTTGCATGATATCTATCCCACTTGTTTGCACTACATTTTATTATTTGAATAAAGTGCCTCATGTTTCATTATTTGAGGGTATACATTTTTGCTATATGAGTAAAAATACATCATTTTGCTGTCTGAGAAAAACACAGCCTCATGTTTCATTATTTGAGGGTATACATTTTTGCTATATGAGTAAAAACACATCATTTTTGCTATCTGAGTAAAACAGATCATTCCTTTCATCGTGTGAGATAAATCATTAGCCTTTATCATTGCACTGTGTATTTATTTATTTGTGTTCATATTTGGGTTACCGTATTAGGTTCGTGCGGATTATGTTAATTTGTCCAATATTTGGACCCTATACACGCACGTATTAATCATAACCTTTCTTCCCATTCAAGTCATTCATCAATAAACATTGCATTTTTATCACCATCAACAGTGTTCTGTTATAAATCCGAAATTCTACCCAGTTATCTTGTTACATAGGGTTTTATATAATTCTATATGTAGATACGATAGTAATATAAACAAAGCATCTTATTAAGATCTCTTCCTTAGCCAAATATTAAAGAGTTTAAATTGTAATTAATCATGTGTTATGAAAATATATCTTTGAACAACTGTCCAAAGTGAGACTAAACTGAGAAAAGGAAGATGGGCAAATACAGTTTCAATCTCTGTTGGATAAGATCTCTATTTTTAGCATATAACCCTAGGCTGTTTGGAACTTACTCAATATATGACTCATAGAAACTTACAGAAATGATTGAGATTCTGGGTTATCAGTTGCATTATGGCATACAGATTACAGGAAATTGTAAACAGTGGTCTATTACACAACATCTCACCAAACATCCATACTTGCCTGCATGTCCAAGATTACCCTAACTGGCCCTACCCTCCCTTTTTCATGGATTTGGGAAATTTTCAAAAAAAATCAGAATATCAATGTGATCACTGCCATCAACACAGAAAAGTGATATCAAAGTCTTATTATCTGCTTATGCAGGTGAAACAATATGAAAAGTATCTGTTCTTAATAGTTACTTCATAATGAAGTAAAAATTCATACTTTTTAGTTCTCCCACTTTCTTGGCTACATGACTGAGAATAAGTGCCATCCCCTCCACGTCGGACATGTTGACTCGACACTGTCTGGAGAGAACATCATTTCTCAGCTCCTCCACTGAGGCCTCCAGATCTCTGCATAATAAAAGTGATTTTTGAGGAATCAAAATGTTAGGAAAACTGATATGGCTTGAGGAATGACATATGGTCTACAAATCAAAGTATTAAGAATACTGATATAATTTGAGGGCTGACATATGATCTACAATAAATGAGTGAGTGAACCGACTAAAGGGACATCAATAACTTCCCATGCCTCAAGAGAAAATGAAACAAGGGAGGTAACCATATTAGAGTTTTATCACCTCAGATTTGGATACAATTTGAGTTATTTCCTCTCTTTCCTTTTAAAATTCGCTATTTAAACATTACATTAAACAAGCATCTGTTGAGCAACTTCAAACAGACCTTTTCATGGGAAGGTTTCTGAAACCTGTGATATTCCAATTCTTCAACATAAATATCCGAGGAAAAGATCAGGGAAAACTGCATAAGGTAACTTGGAGATAAACCAAGAACTTTAGAGAGCAGCATATTTTGCATCATTAATCAATAATGACACATTAACTCTCAATTGACTGACTGTGTTGTGCCTGACTTTAGTGATCTGGGGAGACTGGTCAAAGGCAAACATTAACATGTGACTTTCTGCATACAATAATCTTCATGAATTTACCAAGAGAGTCGTTTGCAATGAGATAACATGACAGTCTATCTGAAAACTGCTCATGAAAAGCTTTATTGCTGGGAAGCTAAATGTGCCATCTATGGAACAATGGAACATTTGTGATTTGTAGCAAACACAAAATATATACAAATTGGTAACGCTTCCCCCCCCCCCCCCAAAAAAAAAATAGTGAATTCACTGTACAAATGACAACTTACACAAGTTCCCGTTCTGCATGATTTTTCTCCTCAATATACAGCTGGTAGATCTCGTCTAAACTTGCCCTTTCCTGTCTGATAATGGCCTGTTCTGCCCCTGGGACTGCAGCTAATGCTTTCTGAAATATTGAAAATATAATAAAGCCAGATTAATCCAGACTTTTTAGATTCTGAATTTGTTTTCAATCAGCCATATACAACTTAAAAATATTTAGCATGGCATTAATAAATCATATATGATTCATTTTCACAACTATGTATCCAACTACAATGATATATTAGTTCATTGCACTTAATTTGAATTTTCTTGAACTTTGGTTCATAAGAATGAACAGTCTTCACTGAAAGCCACCCTCTTTTATAAGCACAATGTCTACTGCAACTGGAAACAGAGTGTCTACATCTTTAGCAAGCGGTAACATTTCTAAATATGTTGATAAAATATTAATCTAGTTCATTTACTTCTCTATATTTACTATTCACAGTCGCTTGAGTACTTGTTGAAAAAACATTCCATATAATAAAGTAAATGTCTGAAATAGTGATAGTGCATATTATTATTTTTGAAAATGTATGTCACTAGTGACTAAGAAAATTTGTATTAAAAAATTCTGCAAAAGTTTCCAGCATGAATTTGTCAAAGATAGTCATAAATGCATGATTCCATTAGTTTATTTTAAGGAAACATGACTGTAGAAATTAATGGTTATAACTTAACAATTACCAGGTAATCTGGGTCAATATGACGTTGTACTCGTTTCATATTGGTTACCACAACATCCTATTAAATACATATATTTAGCTGTCTCTAAAAAACAACTGTAAACAATTTTCACAGTTTTTTTTCATGCTATAAAGACTGTCCTAATAAATTCATCAAAAGTAAAGTATATCTCAAGACCTTGCAGAATTGCAAATGCTCAATTTCTATTCTATTTATGAAATAAGGGTTACAATAGTAAAATCTTAAAAGTACCATATATACTCGCGTATAAGTACGGTCCAACTGCAAACAAGATAGACCCTGATCTGCTGTCGCATAACGTGCTGGCAGATCAGGGTCTATGTTGTTTGTTCTACTGATTAGTCCTCACAAACTGCATAGACCCAGATCTGCCAGCGCATTATGCGATGGCAGATATGGGTCTATACAGTTTGCAGTTGGTGTTTGGTTATACGCAAGTATATACTGTAACTGGTGCAAATCATTGTTCTACAGCAATGTTCTATATCTTTTACAGACTTTTATCTTCTTCCAAGCCTCCTCCACAGTCTCAATGATGGACTCCTTGTTAATCTGCTGAAGGCGACGTAAATTTTTCAGGTCCAAACGAAGCCTGTCAGCCTGGTTCTTGATAGCTAGAATGTTAGTCTTCATATCCTGGGTTATTGTTTCTTCAGATCCCAAATCTGTTAAGCCTGCAATAAATGAATAAATGATAGATAGACTGCATTCAGTGAATGTTATTGACCTTATATAATGATATCTGGCTTGAAGGATATCTGCATATCAAGGACGTGTCAAAAAGCACATGTTTCATGTGGACAGAGTACACTTATTGTTATCTCCAATCATTATAGCACTCACTCATTATGACACTCTCCATGAAAGCTGTAGTATCCATCAGAACATCCATGGCCTTTTCCATCACATGCTAGAAAAAAAAACTTGGATGTAAATAATGGCCATTTTGAACTGCCCTCAAGTCCGTGGTTGTTATTACATCATAATAACTTCATAATGTCACAATGAATAGACTACATGTCATCACTAACAGCAACGCAACAGTTGAAGACAATTGAAATCAAATGATTTCATCAATTATTTCATTTACAAAGTTACAGGAATAACATTACAAATTGAATATGCAGGTATATCAATGACTGTTGAAACATCACAAAGTGTTATTTTTAAAACCTACCGTATATACTTGTGTAAAAGCGGATACCAACTGCAAACTGCATAGACCCAGATCTGCCATCGCATAATGCGCTGGCAGATCTGGGTCTATGAAGTTTGTAAAGACTAATCAGTAGAACAAACAACATAAACCCTGATCTGCCGGGTAATTATGCGACATCAGATCAGAGTCTATGTTGTTTGCATTTGGACTCTGCTTATATGCGAGTATATAAGGTATCATGTTATGGTGTATAAGACGCTGTTCTTTGCACATCCAGCTGGATGCTCATCTGCCAAAAACTTACCCATTTTGGGAAGTATCATTATAACTACCTCCGAGTCTCTATCAGGTCGTCGAAGTTATTTGACTCACATTGGAAAGAGATGGGGATGTTCTGAATGCTGTAGTGTATACCCCCTCTCCTCCCCACAAATAAGACTGCCATATCATAGTACATAAGAACATATAATTCTACTACTGAATAATGAAATCAGATCCATGTCCATACTCATCTTATAACAGAAACTATGTTACAATGAAAGGCCTTATAGTGAGGGAGTGCTATATTATTACTGCATATACAGGACTAAAGAACATTTAACTTGGTCACAGAAATAACACTGGTGAACTTTCTCATAGAAAATTGTCATTTTGCACATGTACACATTATATTTCAAACTGGGGGAAATTTGTTTCATTGACTAAGATAATTTTTAAAACACTAGAATTTAGTCTACAAAGTATTTATCAGGATTATTTATCCTGAGCATAGATCATAACATCATCACAAATGAATGCAAAACTTGAAGATCCTGTATAAAGGGCACCTGCCCATAACAGAAAATGTTTGCTTTATTATATATATTTGCTTACAAGTCAAGTCCAACTGCAAACTGAACAGACCCAGATCTGTCATCACATAATACTCCAGCAGATCTGTGTCTATGCAGTTTCATAGGAGTAATCAGTAGAACAAACGTCAGAGATCCCGATCTGCTGGCACATTATGCAACAGCAGATCAGGGTCCATGTTGTTTCCAGTTGGACTCGATTTATAATCAAGTATATACTGTACCTTGTCTGTGATTAGCAGATTTCACAGTTTAAGTTATCACAATTGCAAGTTTGGAAAGCTGAGACTATCTTTTGACGAGAATATTTATCTTTAATATTCTCTGAAATTAAATCATGCTGACACCTACTCTTGATAAAATTTGTTCACTACTTGTTTAGACATGTACAAAACATGAATGTTGAACACCTGGCCTTAAACTGTTTAATCTATTTTGCACAAAAAAGAATTAAAGAGTAATTACATTTTCTAAACTGAGAAATCACTATTTCTCATCAGGTTAAGGCCGCAATGTTTACCAAAATTTCTAAATGTGTACATGTTTTACAATAATAAAAATGATGCCATTTAATTGACACAATCAGAAGCTAACCATTTTCCCTATCTATCCATTAGGTTTACTGAACAGCTGACTACTATTATAGTGTACATACCATACCTAGGTCAATATAAATGTACATACCATACCTAGGTCAATATAATGTACATACCATACCTAGGTCAATATAATGTACATACCATACCTAGGTCAATATAATATACATACCATACCTAGGTCAATATAATGTACATACCATACCTAGGTCAATATAATGTACATACCATACCTAGCTCAATATAATGTACATACCATACCTAGCTCAATATGATGTACATACCATTTCTAGCTCAATATACCATATACTTGCGTATAATCTGATACCAACTGCAAACTGTATAGACCCAGATCTGCCATCGCATAATGCACCAGCAGATCTGGGTCTATGCAGTTTGTAAGGACTAATCAGTAGAACAAACAACACAGACCCTGATTTGCTGGCCCATTATGTGATGGCAGATCAAGGTCAATGTTGTTTGCATTTGGACACAGCTTTTATGTGTGTATATATGGTTATGTACATATCATACCAAGCTCAACTTGTGATTGTTTCATTTGCTGTATATCTTTTACATCTTATTATGACAGAATTCAGTTTGTAAGATATGTCTTTGTTGAACAGATCTAACAGTTTAGGTAAAACACTCCTAGGATCGTCGTGATATTTTTTTACACTGTTACATCTATATGATGAAAAGAATGTATAAATAAATGCAACTGGATGTACAGTGTGGACATGCACATGAAATGCTCTGGTGGGATCCACAGTGACTAAGAGACAATGAAACCATATGGTGGCTTACAAACTTGAAATGGAGTTTGTAAAAAATAAAATATTACTAATTAAAGGTTCTGTTAACAAACGTGCTTTTCACAAGTAAATGATATATTTTAAATGAAACTGTATCAACATTATAAGCAAATCAACCTGTTGTATGCTCTACAACCAATTCTTGTGCATGTTTGTTTACACATTTACCAAATTTTGTACATGTTTATACAGGCAGTAAACTAAACTAAGCCATTTACATATGCAAATTGTTCAGCCTTACAATGGGTACCAAATTTCATGGGCTTCATGGATGCTACAAATCATTAATTTAAAGACCCACTGAACGAAGAAAAATATGTGAAGAAAATATGAACTTTTTCCTAACCCATAGATTTGAGACCTAACAAATTATACATTTTCACAAAACCATGAAAATTTATACCAACAAAAATAAATGTACATGTGTATAGTAATTTTCTGTTTTATTACTATAGCAGTTGGTTACAATTTATAATTTTGTGTGATTACTTTGTTTTTTTTCATTAGGCAGAATAAAATTCCAAATATTTTACAAATTCTGACTTTAAAAAGAATTAAAACTAGAAAAATATTTTATTTCAAATAAATTCTGCATCTAAATTGTTCAGGATTCAATTCTTTAACAAGTAAAAACAGGCAATGAAAAGAGGTCCATTTGACAAGTAATAGCTGATTAGAGACTTGATTACATTCAATTTTTCAGTCTAATTATCTTCACTGCAAAGCTGGTTTCTGCTTCTGATTCTTCTATTCCAATTTGCTTATAGGAAACACATGCAATTAAAACAATAAAGATATGCACTGTACAATATAGGTCAAACTTGCCCGAGAATAAAACAGAATCAGAACGACTCAAGGTGATGCTGATACCTTGTTTCCAAACAAATTTTATTCCTAAATAAGAGCTGAATTCATATTTTAAAGTATTTATCAAGTTTAAAAATCAGTTACATTCTGCATGAAGGGCGAAGCAAGGGTAATTCATTCATAGCAACTGATTTTCAAGCTTTACAACTTCATGAATCCTGAACAGTTATAAAAATAGTAACTACGGTAACCTCATGAAATAAATAAATGAATTATATTTAACCATTGTTTATTATCAAAATACACAAGAAGAGCACATACATATAAAAGTAGATCCTTTCTGTTGTTATGAACTAATAACTTCAAGTTTTCTGCATCACATGATACAATTGCAATCAATCTAAGTGCCTGTTACAAAGTGTAGTCAAAATCTATAATTATATGCAGCCTCAGAAGAAAAATTTTTTGTATGTTCAAGATGTAATGGTCACAAGCAGATAAAAGCTATTGGCAGTGGCGACAAGCAAAACTAGCTAGATATTAAACTACACAAGCAATTCAACATTTTCTACTGCAAATTCTAAGTAATGGTAAGTGATATATATTTAACACCAGCAGATCAGGGTCTACGATGTTCACAGCAAGTACGTGTGTGCACACTGAAACCTACATAATCCAGCCATGAAGACTAAACATTTGGGGACTTAGCTCCCATTTCATCGGCATGATATAGCCAATAATGTGTTGAAAGTGCTGTTAACTCATTAACCCATGCCGCCACAATAAGTCGTTGCACTTTGCATCCCTCATCTCCCGAGTGCCACTATAACTCGGCGCAGTTTACCTTGCTTGAATCCCGGGTGCCTCGTTTGAGTGGCAGTATTAGTCTAGGCCTGTATCCCGAACGACGAGTTAAAGCGGCGCAAACCATTGGTTGATTCCAGACTATTTTCTAATTATGCAGGCAGTTTAACCAATCAAATTTAAGCTTACATAGATAGAGGAAACATTGCAGAACAAAGGGAAAAAAATTTGATTTCGACTGCGCCAGAAATAGTGGAGTTATTTAGATTTGAAAATGATGCAAAATGACAAGAATCAGACACTGGAAGTAGACACATACCTGACAGACTCTGATGGAGATATATTCATTTATGTGTGGATTAAACCATATCTTGTAGATATTTTGAAGAATCGGTAAATAAAGACTTGCTTGTGTTTGGGAAAATGAATTTAGTTAGCACGAGTGTACATAATTCAGAGTTTGTTCAAAGTGTTTCAGTAGTTTTTAAACGTTTAGTGGAGAATTCTAAGGAAGAAAGGTAAGTAAAGTGTGAGGAAATATGCAGTTTTCACACGAGGTTAAAGTTTGTAAGAGAGATGACAAATGGAATTTCTGTGAATTATTTCATGTGTTGAAGGTTTTAATTATTCAGTGTGAATTCACAATGGATTTAATGGATTTTTAATGACAAAAGAAGCAAATTGGTAAGTAAATAATTTTTTTTTTGCCTTTATGGATGAGTTGTATTTCTGCATGCTGCATGAAATTTAAACCATTATCTACATAATTTTATTGAGAACAGCTGTGCCAAACTTTAGCTTAATTGAAGGAATACAAAGCAAAAAATAACTAATTTATTTAATGTAGCCCCCTCTGTAAAAATCAGCAAGTCAAGTACTGTCAGTGAGTCTCAGGGATACAGCTAATGGTAAGGCTAACACTGCTCTAGTTGATCCCTCTGCAAGTATGCTGTAGGGGAATACCTAGCTGTTTGGCTCAGGGGTTAACGAGTTAAAAAAACAAAACATATATACTCGCGTATATCCCGATACCAACTGCAAACTGCATAGACCCAGATCTGCCGTCGCGTAATGCGCCAGCAGATTAGGGTCTATGCAGTTTGTAAGGACTAATCAGTAGAACAAACAACACAGACCCTGATCTGCCGGTGCATTATGTGATGGCAGATCAGGGTCTATATTGTTTGCATTTGGACCCGGCTTAAAAGCGAGTATACACGGTAACAATTTTGGTTGCAGCTTTTGGTAGTGGGAAAGAGCCTATTTAATCAAATCAATTGTACAAGGAATAACATGGACCAAATCAGTGTTCCACAAATAGGATAGTATTATGAACGAGTCTATGTCAAAATCTTACATGTATCTCCCTGCTTCTCTAAGAGTTACTTGCCAATATGGTTAATTTACTTTTTCTTTTATTTTCGAAGTACATAAAACTCTTCATAGCAAGTAGAATTTTAACAAAAATGAAAGGAGTCTTACAATGGTGACCAAGTACTAAATTGGGTCAAGAAAAGAGGTCGCGAGGGCTAATGATAACAAATAACGGGTAGTAATAATTATTTTCGACATGTGCAGCTTTCATTGTGAGATCACAGTGCGTGACACACAATCCAGTTTGACCACTCTCTTGTAGAGTGGCACTTTTGTCTCCTGTGTTGTACTAGTGAGACAAAAGTGCATGGGCAGTGCATGACAGTAAAATTCACAATAATGTGGCAATTCTTTTCCATGCAGTTCAAGTACATAAAAAAAAAAATAATAATAATATGAGATAGTGACAAGATAAATGGGTTATAATGGATTTTTAAAAAATCAAGCAGAAGAAAGTCAAAATGGATTATAATACACATAAAAAAATTCACCAAATAGTAAAATAAATATAATAGATAAAAAAACAACACAAGCCAAAATTTGAGACTAACACAGAACTATTCTGAGGAAGTGTAATTCAAAGTGAACAAGGGACAGAGGTAATAAATGATACCTTTTACTGGTATGGAATCACTAGCCTCAGTTTCTAACTCTGTAAGAGAAGTATGGTTACATTCAATAACAATATTCTCATAATGAATAATGACAAATTGTAACTTCAGACATTAAATTGTATCCCATTCAAAAGGTTATAAAACTCTAAGCTTGAGTTTTAAAAAAAAAACGTGATTTGTGATTGGTCAAAACAAAATCTGAAGTTCAAACTCAGGTTCAAGAGTTTGATGTTTTCCAGACCGAGGCCAATGGAATGTCCTCTGGATCTACAACCTACCCTTGACATTTTTTTAATCGTTTATCTGGGCTATCATTAACAGAGACAAATTCAACGTCTCCAAGAGAGTCCAGACAGTTGATGTTTGCTTCTATGTTTGAATTTTGAAAACAAAATACATTAGAAAACACTGAGGAATGGTGTAACAAAAACCTTTTTCACCTCAAAGCACACAAAAGAGAAAAAATCTCAATGAACATGTAGCAACCATTAATAAATTATTTAATAATAAATCAATCAACTAATTAATCATACATGCTTCAGGAGCATTCCATATAAAATAATTAACTGCATCCCATGTAATAAAGACTCTTGTAGGAGACATTTTACATAAACACAAAATACGTGCCTTCTATAAATACAAGATTAAATCTATGGTCATTATCTTGTTTATAAATACAAGCATGCAAATCTGGTTAATACTAACATTCTCAGGACTAATTATAATGCAGTGGTCATATAATGCTGTGGTCAGGAAATAAAAAGCTGATCTGTGACTTATCCAAGACTTTGAAACTGAATAATTCAAACTCATAACTCCATACCACTAACATATGTTTTTTTCCCCATCCCATCAACCAAGTTATGGTCATAATACTGACCCTTAAACATACAATAAAGATTTATTACAATGACATGGTCTTTTAAACCGAGCAAAACTGAAATATTGAATACCGTAATGACAGTAAGTCTTGGGACACAAACAAATAATCATTTTTTTTCATGTCCCAAGACTTACATGCATGTAAAATATAAACAATTTTCAGTGTCCCAAAACTTGTAGACACAAAAAAATGTCAAGACAAAATTGGCAAGATCGCCATACGTCATTCAGCAGTGGCCAGCTTGTTCAATTACCACGTCAATAAACTGTAATAAACTACTATGATTGTTTTTATGTCATTATTTTGCATGTGCATATTTTCTGATTTCTCAAACATGATTTAAAATAAAGGTAAATAAGGACTTCATAATTCACAGGCTGCTTAGAATTTACCGGGAGACCTGTACTGTCATGCACAGTACCTACATGCTGCAAATCATGCTTGGCATCACTTACATCCTTGTTTATTCCCCAAAATAGTTTATGCGGATTTTGCTTTATTCGTTGTTTTTACCAAAATTGCATTCTTCCAGATTACATTTCAGCTATATTTCTTCAAGTGCAGTGGCAGATTTGGAGTGTGTTTGGGGTGGGGGCGGTATTTAAACAAACCTCTTCCTCCTTCTAAAGAAAACAAAGGAAATTATTTAACAGAAGTACTGAACCCACTGCCAGTGCACACAAGACAAAAACAAAAGGTATTTTGAACCTCCTCTGCAGAAATCCAAGATCCACCCCAGATTGCCAATAACTGTTATGGTTAAAATGTCTGCCACAACAAAAAGAAAATGTTTTGACCCTGGAGGGCAAAATCCAAGGGTTAAAACTTTCATAATTTCACTCTGTATATACTTGTTATTTGTCTACAATTATTAACCAAAGCAATCAACTATATAGGATTAAAATAATTACAAACGTACAAGCATCTGGAACTGACCTGATTATGTATATGTACAGTGAAACCCTGCTATAATATGATGGTCAGGGTTCACAAAGTGCCATCATGTTATGTAATATATTGTGCAATACTGAAACAAGTTATTTAACTGAAGAAAATACTGCATGCATATTGTCTTGTTATGCAATAAGGGGTGGGGGCTGGGGGCAAACTACAGGCCTTGGTGCTATGCAATAAGGGGTGGGGGTTGGGGGCAAACTACAGGCCTTAGTGAGGCAGTAAACTTAAATTGATACATATTCAACAAGAAATACTAAAAAAAGTGATAACTTAATTGATATTTAATTTTTTGCAGAGAACCATGCATTGGAACATGCATGTACAAGAAAATTGGCAACTGAATAGTGTAAATAATTAAAGTACATGTACTTATCAACCAATCTCATTGTATCCACAACAGTAATTCCATCAAGCAATCTCATCATATCCATAACAGTAATTCCATCAACCAATCTCCTTGAATCCATAATAGCAATTCCATCAACCAATCTCATTGTGTCCATAACAGTAATTCCATCGAAAATATGTATGAAGAAGCATAAATTCCATTTGAATCTGAATACTTGATTTCTTGCTAATAAACTCACACTAACTTATGAAACATTATATAGTATATTTTTGGAATATTTATATATGCACAAAGGACATGTCTGACAGGACCGAGTTTTGACTGACCAAAAATAAATGTCCAAATTGGACATTGGTGTTTCTAATAAGAAATTTGTATTTAGGTTTGAAAAATACTTTAACTGAACTCATATATAGGTTGACCTTGTAAAGTACTTGAGACGAACATATCAACAGGTGTGAAATTGCCTCACATATAATTTGTACTTCTTTACCCTAGTCTTAACCAAGTTTGGGAGTAACCATTTGATGTCATGGTTAATGAGTGATCTACTGAAAGTTGAGTCATTCTCTAAAAGACAGAGGAAAGAATAAGTGAAATAATCCCTATATTGGTTTTAATGGTAAATTAGTAAATCTCTCCAACCCTACAACTAAAATGGTTCTATTCCAATTGGCTTCCAGCTTCAGTACATGTATAATGGTTGCGTCAGCATTACAATGAGAAGTGGCCTGGGCATATCAGAGTGATCTGAAGCTGATGTCTGCATTTCCGACTACATTTTAAGGAAATAAAAAGGATTGAGTCTGATTTTAAACATATGGGTATAGCCATATGATGACTTCAAAACTTACACGCAAAACGTATTGTTAGGGTATATTTATATTGATTCAGTTAACTCAGGCGAGATAAGGAGGGTGGTGGTGAATGTACATGTATGTGCCAATAACCAAAACAAATGTCTGACATCTTTCATACAATAAGCAATAAGCCATCACCAAAGTGCAGTGATGGACTACTAACATATTTGCAACGAACATTCACAAATAGAAAATTTTAACAACCCGATTCATTTAAACAAGCTTTTTTCTTCAAGAATACAACACATCTCACCTGATTAACCAATCAATCAGTGGAACCATATCCAGGGGAGATAACTACTATCATTGCTAATCATTTACCTAAATTTGAGTTGCCTCCCTTGACATAAAATTTACATGAAAGGCCAATGAATCTATACTTTGTCACTAATTTTAGTATGGCCATATAGTTTGTTACTATTATTTGTAGCAAAAACTATATTTGGTAAAAAAAGAAAGAATGGACACTGTGCTATAAGCATGGAGGGACTGAAATACCTTGAAGATGAAAACAAGATTTCCAACCAATCAATTAGGTAGATCAAAAACTTTACAGAGAAAAAAGACAATAAAGTTTCACAATAAATGTGTTCATGGGACATGAATACCCCACTACTGGCTCTGAGAAACTAAACTAAACACCAAATCAGATGAATGGACAGACAGAGTGATGGACTGATGGACAAGAGTAACATTATGCGCCCAAACCACGCTAGTTGTTGGGTATAAGAAGCAAAACCAAGTCTTGCGTAGGCTTGTACACCGTAAGAAAAATCTAATTCTAGACATGTATCACTGTCCATGCAACAAGGTGCTGGTGTGGCAAGGATTGGATGAATAGCATGCACTTACTACTACTAGCGGAGTCAACAAGGGGACTAGTATTCTCTGATCCTATGCTGGCCGTGCTAGCGGTACTTCTAGTACTACTCAAGGCACCTGTGCTTCCTGTCGAATGTACTGCAGACTGGACCCATGCTGCCAGGTGTGCAAGCTGTGCCTCCATCTTGTTGATCCTCACTCTACAAGAATAAATCGATAAAAAAAAATAATAATTCAGTAATATGTCAATTATCTAGATGCATACTATCAAGATTTCAATTTCTCTGATTTATATTATGTGTTTAGTGGGGTCAAAGCTAGGTCAAAGTAATTTTACTTTCTGTCCATTCAGAAATCTCTCTTCTTCTGCACAACCAATCCAGAAACTTACCAAATTTGGGTGTAATGGTACCTATGTACATATACATATGTGCGTGTTTTGTAAAGTTTTACGTGACTTGCCACAACTTTTGGACAAATCATCTCCATGTGCCATTTTTCCATACAGTATACCAACATGTTTGAAATTCTGAAAATGTCTCAATAATGAGGTTCACAATTTGTTCAGACAAAAATAAGGACAGAAGTCATCAATTACTCTTTAAGAGATGAACAAGGTAACACTCTATTTTGTCAGAATAATTTAATAATTTGATACTAATAATCTCATGACCATCCTAGAAAATCAGCTAGTTTGCTACCAAATCCATGAAATTCAGACAATTATATGCAGTTTAAGAAACCAACCAATGTATGTAGTCTGGATGAAATGTGTCTCCATCATTATTGATGCAGGTGAATGTCATTTGATGAACTTAACTCTTTACATACATTTCAGCCATGCTAATATTGTACAAAAACTGCAATTTATTGAAAGTTTTGGATACTGTAAACATGGCTGAAAAAGTTATTTTCCACAGCATTAAAATAATTTAATGAAGAAATAATGACTTGAAAATATGTATTTATTTCAGAAGATAAATGCCCATTTTTAATATTGCAATTCTGAATAACCCCAAAGTGTGCTAGCATGAGGGTATTATGTAAAATACTGCAGAAGTGAAAACAGGTATTTATCTTTTGAAATAGAGAAGTATTTTTAAGTATTTATTTTGATTCTAACATGAACTGGGAAACTTGTTTTATTCATTTACAAAATGTTGATTAAACCATGAATATGGATATGTTTATTATTTTCCTAAATTATTAATGACTAATAATGGGAAATGCATCATTTGGTGTAGAGAATGTAAAAGCAATAATCTACTCTTGAAACCATAATTATATGCATATTCATATGCCATGGGCGAATCACAATTAATATACTAACAGTATTGGTATATCAAATTGCTTTATACCATATATATCATTAACTTTGATGCAAACATTTTATTCTTACAAAGTCTGTTGAAATCATGTATAACATGTGCTCTGTTGAAGCAGATGACCTGCCCCTCAGTTGCACTGGAAACTAACAAATAGAAGCTTAACTAAAGTCAATAAACACAAAATAAAGATCACACTGACCTACTTTAAGTGGATGGTTGTTGCATTCCAGTTGTATGACTCCACAGAAAAGTGCATAAGAAACTGAACAAAACACAACACTTAACCAGATTATGATGGTCAGAAGGTCACATGACTAGGTAACACTATAGCCCCTTTTATATTGGTGTCAGCAGGCATACAAATGTAATTTTGACAAATTAAAGTGCATTTCCCCTTTGTTATAGACTGCATCACTGGGAACTGTTGTGTCCATGTACACCAGTGAGTTTGAATATTATAAAAATTGACACTGTAACTTATTATCCATCAACACCGTTGTAACTCGTCATACCTTACCTACCTAGTCTGTCATGTGCCACAATAAAGTGGTGCAGTTAACCTGGTATGTGTAACAAGTGCCATGACTGAGCAGTCTTATTAGTATAGTCCTTTTAACCCTTTCACCAGTAAGTAATTACAAGGGAAAGACTACCATTCAACACTAAGTAACTATCAAGATCTTTAATAAATGTAGGCAACATATTTTCAATGACTTGTATAAATTTCATTTCTTGTGATAGGAATACATATTTGGTACCATTGTAAAGAAGACAAATTCAGGTTTCAAAAACATATTCTTATAAGCAAGTTTTGTCTCACACAGATGATTATACGGGTAAATCAAAAGGTAAGTTAAAGGTAAATTTCACTGTATTCTATATAAAATGTTGAATAAAGTGTTTAAAGAGTAATATGTCGTCTGTTTTTGATCCATTGTGGTGTTCTTACAAATCGTGGCTTGAATAAATGCAATGTTATCTCACAATTCAAGCAAATCCAAAGGTGTGTTAACGATATTTCTACAGGTGTTTAAAAACTGAAGTATACAAGGTTTTATGTTCATTTCAATGGAAATAAATATGAAATATAACACATGTTTTGAGTGTGAACCAGATTAATTTTGCAAAAATCCAAGGCAGTTCTATGGCAAACACATCATTTACATGTACATGCACACCTGTGCAGGCACAAACGTCATTGCCAGAAGTATACTTTTGTGTGATAGTCACAGAAGCAAGTGCTGCGAGCATTGCAGCACAGGGGAACATCACACTTCTCACAAGCCATTGTTGTTTTGGTCCTTTTGTAAGGGTTATCCCCCACTGACGTACCAGGGTGGCTTGCCAAATAATTGTGATGTTTCTTGTTGCGTACAGTGCACAACCTGTCTGATCCACCTGCACTTGTTGGCCAATGGCCTTTGTCATCAAGTCTACTGTCATTGTTGCTTTCACTTCTGGGACGCTTGAAAGGGCGTTTGGACCTGAATGTTCCAACAAGAGCATGAGCAACATCAAGACAAAATGACAGCAAGTCCCATTTCCTTTTATTAGGAGGACTATGATCAATGACAGTTCCCTCAATGACATAGGCATTGTACTTTTCGGTACCACCACATAGACTTCTTGGAACGATTTATCCTAGTATTCTGATCAAGCCTGTCTACTCCTCTCATGTACTGTGCATAGGCAAGCACAGTCGGTGTTGCTGGAAGCTCGTTCTCAGTCCCATCTTTGTTTCTCCATGCTGTGGTCAAATCAGGTTCAACAGGTGCATGGAAAGATGACAGGTAGTGTACAATTCTGTTGTCCTTCTGATAAGATGCAAGTAATGGACCACACATGAGCCAGTCTGATGATCCTCTGGCTAGGCATCTTGCTACTGCATTTGACAAGACTAAGTCCTTTGGATATCCCTTTTGATTTGTGCGCACTGTGCCACAAAGGTAGGTATTTATGTGATACAGGTAATCTGCTGAGGATGGTGTAAAAATTCTCAGTGTAGATGACATAGCCTTTCATTTGCAAAGGTCTTGTTAATTCAATAACTACTCTGGCTGCCAAACCTAGATTTCTGTTCACAAGAGTTCTATTTTTCCCAAGGTAGACTTCAAAATTGTAGCAATATGTCGACACTGCATCTGCAACCACCCATAACTTGATGTCAAACTTGACAGGTTTGTCTTTCATGTATTGTTTGATTCCAAGTCTACCTTTAAATGGTACCATGGCTTCATCCACAGATATTTCTCTGCTTGGAACATATTCTGACAAAAATTGGTGACGACAGTGGTCTAATACGAATCTTATTTTGTGCAATTTGTCACCTTGAAGATTTTGACTGGTATCATCAGTGAAATGCAGGTAGCGTTTTACCTGGACAAACCTGTCACGTGACATAATTTCTCCTAAATTTGATCCAACAAGCCAGAATTTCTCACTTTTATACCAATACAGTTCATCTCTGTCGAATTTCATAACTTCCATCAATATCAATAGGCCATAAAATGCCTTTATTTCTGATAACGTGACATCAGTCCAACCACCTTTGTGTTGATTTGGGTCAGTCTCTCGCTTCAGGTGTGCGTTGGTATTTGTAAATCTTGCTATTTCCGAAAACACATAGTCGCTATAAAATAGCTGAAAATATTCAAGAGGTGTTCCTGATCCATCAAATACTCGTGTTGAACCTACACATTCAGAAAATGTGTGAATATTATGTTCCGATTGAGATTTAGTCCACTGACAAAATTCAGGTGTCTCGTACACATCGGCGAGTTAAAAACCTTCAAATTCCTCATTGTCATCACTATCGCCAACAATATCCCTCCATTCTTGTTGTAAATGTTCCCTCTCTTCTTGATTTATATTTACAAGATAAAAATTGCCGATATTTCAATTATTTCGACCCCAGATAATTCCAATTCATCAGACGAGTCCACCATTTTGGATGTACTTAGGCGACTTCGAAGATTTAGATTTATAGATCGGAAAAAAACCCTTTCTTGTAAAGAACCAACCTTAAAGTCTGAATGTATCCGAATAGCATGCAAATGAATCAATGTACGAATTAAATATTTACTATAGGGGAATCCCTGACACTGACCAATCAGAGAATTTATCGCCAAAACGAGACAGGTATGTGAGACCGGAATACCGTTTTACAGTGTTGAGCGGGAGTTATTGTTCCTGGACCGCTTTACCGGTCTGTAGTGTTGAAAGGGTTGATACAGCACTCACCAATAGTTGATCTTTTACCATATACTAATTATGCATACAATTCAACCAATAAAATTTTAGCTTACATATAATGAGGAAACATTAAACAACAAAGAAAAGAAAATTTGATTTTGGTAGCATCAAAAATAGAGGAGTTATTTGAAAATATAAATGATGGAAAATGAAAAGAGAAGTTACCCAACCCAATTCTGATGGTAGAATTTTCATAGGCTGATATTGACAGTGACTTGAAATACCCAATGAAGAAAAAGCCGGAGTGTCTGGAGTAATAGTGAAGAAGATGTAGAAAAAAAGATGAAGGGAGTATCAAAGTTTCAGTAAGAAACTCTATTCTTACAGACATACTAATATAAAACGAAAAATGATACTTACCTTGTGTTGTTGTCTACTGGCTGTGGAGTGGTGCTTCGTGGTGGCAAAGATGCATAAGTTTCTCTGTCTGGTGTAACACGATAACTCTGAGACCGCTGGATTCCATTTGTTGACTCTATCGAAACTGGAACAGTGGCAAAATTGTGAGAGTGTCGACCAACTGGTGACCTTTCTCCTACAAAAAGACACAGCATGGTTATTTAAGGAACAGGTTTTGTTTTTCAAATGAAGGTTCAATATAACACACTTTATTGTTTTATGCTAGGCCATGAATTACTGGATTTTCTGAATGAAATAATTGTAATATTTCACTGGAGTGAAAAAATATTATATTTATTTCACTGGCCATCAATCGATTGTGATAATATTATGACTAAGAAATTTCAAGTTGTTTTAAGATGCATGCATGGTGTAAAGGTAAATATGGCTGCCTTGCATCCAGACAAACCGGATTCAAATCCAGCAATGGACATTTTTTTTCATTTTGTTTATCACTGCTGTTTCACCTTGTTATGACTGATATTTTCTGTGCAAATATACACAAAACAGAGCAGAACATAAACAGCAAACCGCTGACATTATTGCACGGGATACAGTAAGAAATCTGCTACTTTGGTCCATTATACAAATTGCTACACAATACGTTTGAGCATAAAATAAAAAGAAAATTTGCTTACTCTGAGTGAATAACGGATATATTTCATCTCATGGGTGAAAAACTATAAAGAGTTTTTCACCCACTCGATGAAATATATCCGTTATTCACTTGTTTCAAACAAATATCCGCTATGTATTGCCAAAAACTGTTATGATGTATAGTATCTAACTTTAAAAATGAGAGGCCTAAGTGGACCTGATATCTTTTGATTTACTGATATATAACTCAACAGTTGACTATTTCACTCAACAGGTTTATGTAGCATTGCTAGAATACAAATCTATGTTCACCATGGGCCCCAGGTGGCGGAGTGACCTAAGATCACTCACATCTCACCTCTGTCCATGTGGATTTGAGTCTTGGCCCAACCAATGTGGGTACGTGAGCAAGCTTGCCAGTATCTTCCATGGGTCGGTGGTTTTCCCTGGGGTTCTTACTTAAACAAATATACTGACCACCATATATAGCCTACAATGTGCGGAAAAATGGCATTAAATCCCATAAAACCAAACTAAAAACCTATGTTCACCAGCCATTTGATTTGCTTGTGTTTTCAATACTGGTCCAGTTACTGGAAAATTAGCATCATGTGTAGCCTTGAACCAGGTAAATAATGCATCCTTGACCTTGTAATTGTGTGTTTTACAAAACTTTCGTGGCTTTGATAAAAATTCAACTTGCTAGGTTATCAGGCCTTATAACTTCCTTGCTTTTCAAAATTGTACTACTGTACTAGCTGTAATTTTTTGAGCACTTTTTAGTAACTTTTGTCAGGTGTACGAATAATTAAAGGTAAACAAATGAATTATCATTAGGTTTCTTAAATCTGCCAAATTTCAATTAGGAAAAAGGTTCTCCATACCAAATATTATAAGGAAACAAATAATCATATTTTTATGGACTGATGGTGTATAAAAAAATTAGAGTACAGTATATACTTGCTTATAAGATGAGTCCAACAGAAAACAACATAATGTGCTGGCAGGTCAGGGTTTACTCTTTACTCCTAACAAACTGCATTGACCAAGATCTGTTGGCACATTATGAGACAGCAGAATGGGTCTGTGCAGGTTTTAGTTGAACTAAAAAGTGAGTATATGGAGGATATCAACATTTTTTGTGTGTAGATACAAGTAAATATTTGCATGGATTTGTTTCTGTCGCAGTAACTTGGAGAAAGCCAGATTCATCAAGCAGAGAGCACATGTCAACGCGGTAGTCACGTGATATCAACAAAAACATCATTGACATTTGCTCTATGCTTGATGAATCTAGTTTTCTCCAGGTTGCTGTGACAGTGACAGGTTTCTGGTTATTGTTCTCGGAATAAATATGTTGAGAAGTATGTGCCCTTTGGTTTCTTTACAAACATTACGTGACTTCATTTAATATTTTCAAACATTTTGTACAACAAGATTGGAAAGGGGTTTATTGTTGATATTCACGTGACTAATGGACCTCTGATGTCATGGACATGTAGGTTGTGAGATTTGGGTAGTCATGTGACTAGCAATCCAAATGGCGAGTACCAGGTCAAATTTCATCAACTCTGTAGTTTCATCTGGTCTGTCAGCTGATTAAAGACATAACGAATATTATACTTGCAATTTCTGAGAAAATAAAAAATCTTCCCATCAATTTCATGCAGTATTAGCTCGATGTAACATGGTTTAAGTTTGCTAGGTCCACTAGTAAGGGGCTACCCTATGCGGTGGTGGTGAATTCCAACTTTTCGATAGGCAATGTGCTCTGACCCACACCCCAACATAAATGTCACAATATCTAAAATGGGGTGTCATGAATGCCAACATTGTAGCCAAATGGGATGCTATGAAAGATATTCAGGCCAAATACAACTTTTGGAAAAATTTCGGATTTAAAAACAAAAAGTCATTTTATAATTATTTACTAGTGTATGTTAATGTGTTAAGTACATTTATTCCTTTGTAAGACTGAATCATCCTAAGATTTTCAGGAGAGAAGTTTTTTACTGTTTGAATTTACGTAATTTCTCGAGTCCGCTAAATATTTTCTTGCTTGTAGAGTAAGTGTGTGTTGTTTACTGGCCCTCTCTGATAAATATTTTGTCCGGGTGTTATCATCCCACTCAAAGTTTCCCTGCCTAATATATCAACAGTGTAGCTAGAAAATTGTAGGCCTTAGTGTCAACACTTCTTATTTTTATCAACAAGCTATCTAATATTAGCAAAATGTTTTTCAGAGTATCAGCCATAGTGTAAGCTTAATCATCCCACTTTAGTTACAGTTTTTAGATTACAACTTATACAACAATTAACATACACATATCAAATTCATCTACTATAAGGTACTGACCAGTTAATTTTTTGGGGGTGGGGGTGGGGTGGGGGCTGCAATTTTCTTTCAACCGATTTCTTTTCTTTTCTTTTATCTTAAGATAATTTGTTTTTTTTCTTATAATTTGTAATTTTTCTTCAAATAATATATTGGATATAATATGGCGTTATTTTGCAATAAATCAGAGCAAGATATTTTTTCCAGCTATTGATGGACGGATATTTTAAAAAAAAGTGTCAGGTCCCAGCCCCAGAACATTAAATTGTTGGTCCCTAATATAATTGTAGTATACCATGGTACGTAGCGCAGTATGTTCAGAAACACCGCGGTACAAAATGTTTTGTGGAACCCAACTCTACTCTACATGATGTAAACAAAACCTTCTGTACATACTCCAATTAGGCTGTTGCTGTGGTACTGGTGTGGATCGTGGTCCTGTGGCCCTTTGAGGGGAGATAACTGTGCTAGCAGGGACACCCTTGGCAATATACATATTAGGTGGGGCTCCTGGTGGGGCAGACTGTGCTGGTACTACCTGAAATTCAGAAAGGTTTCCTAGCATTATTTACTTAGTTAAAATAATTTTGATTGTCATTTTACATAGCAGATGGAAAGGAAAAATGTTCTACCGAAAGAGATTATCCTTTTCCCACAATCATATCCAATTCACAAAGCATAATATACTAAACTTTACATTAAGTGAGAGCTGATATAGTGAAAAACCACATATAGTGAGCATCTTTAATTCCCTGCAAAAAAGAAAATTTTATTATCACATTTTTGAACAATAATAAGCTCCATATATAATGAGTTAGCAATTTACATCCTCTCATCTTTTTTATACATGAAGTTTACTGTATACTGTGTAGCAGCAAAATGTACAATCAGGGCCAATAAATCAGGACTTTAGAGTGATAGTTTTAATAATGTTTCTTTTTTTTAAACGTAAACCCATTTTAATATTAAACTTCTTTGATTTATGATCTCAAAAGAGCACACAATTATTTTAAACCATAGCATCTTCTGATGTGATGAATGAAATGAGGAAAAACAAAAGACTCAATTCTTTCTCAAGCCTGCCTTTCATTTAGCTAGAAAGTAAAAAATTTAAAACCACTGAGCTTAATCTAAAAGACTTTTATATTGACCTTAATCTATAGGATGGACAGATGAATGGACATGCCAAAGTGATTGCTATGTCAAGTTTCTGCCAATAGACTTATACAGTAACATTATATATTGGTCCATGTAACCACCAACCTTAATATTATGATGTTTCAAATGAAATAAATACCCATTTTAGATCCAAATCAAGTTATGTACTGAGGAAAACATTTGACCATAAAAACATACTTGTATATGGTTATTATAAATGATTTTTATAGACCTGAAATCCTCTATTAAAGCCAGGGACTGAATTCGGTCTAAAGGAATCAGAACTTTACCTGTATATAATCATATTGTGAGCTGCTAGGCAGTGGTGAAAATGCTCTTCTGCTTGGAGGTGCTTGCTGGTTACCATGGTGACTTGGAGATGCAGACTTGGCATGTTGTGGATATTGGGATTGCCCTGTCCCTCTTCTTGGCCCCTGGGGGCCACCAGGGGCTTGCTGGTACAAATCTACATCATTCACATAATTATTCTGAGCTGGATATCCATTTATCATTTGCAGATTTTCTGGAATTGTTCTTAAACCTTGTCTTTCTGGTGCACTGGAAGTCCGTTCTGGGGAAACCCCCATTCTTCCATAAATAGGATTTTGTGCATATGACACATGAGAGGGATCAGGGGTCAAGGACCGTGACCTCTCATAACCTGGTTTAGGTGGTGGTGCTTCCTCGTATATGAAATAAGGTGGGTGCATTGAGGCAGGAAGGGTTTTTGCTTTTTGGACCTAAAAGAAAATAACTTGCAAGCTTTCAAACTTTCTATATCTCCTGTATATCAGAGAATCCTCACATGTCATATACCATATATAGAATCTTAACCAAGTTCTTAATTACATCAGATAATTTTTTATGCACAATCCAGAGGTGCCAAAAACTACAAATGTGAAATAAAAATGTCAACTTTAAAAAAAATGGAGTCTGATCAAAAAATAGTAATACTTTAAACTTTTAGCCAACAATTTATTTCAGGCACTAAAACTTACTTATTCCAAGTGCATTTTGGTTCAAATGTGTTTCCTAAAATCATTCTTCTTGCCATGTGACAGCCTGAAGTACCGTATATACTCGCTTATAAGTCGGGTCCAACAGCAAACAACACAGACCCTGATCTGCCTGCACATCATGCAATGGTAGATCTGTGTCTATGAAGTTTGCAATTGGATCTGACTTATACATCAGTATATATGGTAAGTAGAGAAAAGGCAGCAAAGGCATGCTATTCATCTAATGTTGATGAGTTGTGTGTATCATTTTGAATTTCTTTTAACATGTATTTTGGATTAAGGTATAAATCTAATTGACCACTTTTGCTGTGACATCTTACTAGAACTTTCTCAGATTAATTAGTGATAAGCTGACACGATTTCTGATTGGTCAATATTTAATTGCTTTTGTGAGAGTGTGTGCTTATTAAGGCATGTGCAGATATTTTTTGTCTTTCTTCTTTTTTTGTAGAGAACTTTGTCTTCATTAAAAAATTTGCAAATTGTAAGTACTTAAAATAATTTCAATTAACATTTTTACATATAATTATTTATACACCTGAAAAAGTAATTAATAACAAGAGGTCCAAGATGATCTGAATTTGCTCAACTGGCTGACATCTTTCTAAAAGTTAAATGTAACAGCAGCTGGCCAATAAATCTGGGTTTAGTATTATGATTCTGACATTTAAAGATTTGTATAGTTTTTAGTAATGGTAGCCATACTGGATGGTGGATCTGCATCATTTATGCCAACTTGTTTGCCTTATGCTATGATGCTTTCTGTGAAATCGGGTCAACTTCTGTTGACCAGCTTTTGAGATGTCAATTACAGGTTTTTATATTTTTAGTAACACTGGCCATCTTAAATAATTAATCAGTATCAACTGTGCAAAAATTGAAAGGGCTTTACACCAGGATGTTTCTATAAAATTTGTGTAAATTCTGTTCAGCAGTTTTGTGAAGAAGTCATTTTTTTTTTTTTTTTTTTTTTAGTAACGTGACAATATTTTGAAAGATTAGCATCATTTGTACAAACTTGAAACATAACCCATAAATGACACATCTAAGTCAAAGAGGTAAGCTTAGGTTTTAAAAATTGATATGAGAATATATTGAATGGTTCTTGAGCTATTCTGGTTACATGCAACATCCCATGTAAATATATCAAGTTGATTGACAAGGGCCATAACTCTGTCCAAAATGGAGTAGATCAGACTAATCCGAAAAAAAAAAGGGCACCAAGGTCAATGAGACAATGCTCACACCAAATTGTATCAGAAAATGTTGAATGGTTCTTCAGCTATGCCAGTTGCAAACAATATTCTATGTGATGATATGAAGTTAGTTGTCAAGGGGCATAACTCTAACACAAACAGAGATGATGAGACAAAACCCATAAAAGGCACATCAAGGTATATAAGACAATGTACATACCAAACTGCATCATAATATACTGAATGGTTCCTGAGCTATTCTGATTACAAGGATCTGTTGTAAAAAGCACATATAAGTCTATGAAGGTAATTGTCAAGGATCATAACTTTGTTTAAAATGGAGTTGATGAGACACAACCCATAACAGTCTTATCTTAATCTTTGTGCACACTAAATTGCATCAGAACATGTTGAATGGTTCTTGAGTTATGCCTGTTACAAACAATATACAATGTCAAGATATGAACTTAATTGTCAAGGGCCAAAACTCTATCCAAAATCTAGTTGATGAGACAAAGCACATTAAAGGCGCATCTTGGTATATATGACAATGTGCATACACCAGAATATGTTAAATAATTCCTGAGCTATGCTAGTTGCAAGTATCTGTTGTAATGAAGATTTCAAATTGATAGAAAAGGTGCAACAACTGTCAAAATTGGATGTGAAAAGACGAAACCTTTAAAAAAGCACATCTAAATATAATAGGTAATTCACCTACCAAATGACATCCAATTAAGTGTAGCTCTGGTGGTTACAAAAAGTGTGAATGGATGAACAAACACACTGATGGACAGACAGAAAAGGTGATGAATACAGGGCTCCTGTATCTTGAGGCTGGGCTCTAATAAATATGAAATTTCAGACACCAATCTGGAGGACAATTCTGCCAATTTACTCAATTATTCTTTTATAATCTCTGGTGGGTTTTAAACTTTATGAATAATACATTTTGCATGTAACAGGCACACTGACTTCCTTTCTTTTTTAACTAAATTTGATAAAGATTTACCATATATACTTTTGTATAAACTGATACCAACTGCAAACTGCATAGATCCAGATCTGCCGTCTCATAATGCGTCAGCAGATCTGGGTCTATGCAGTTTGTAAGGACTAATCAGTAGAACAAACAACATAGACCCTGATCTGCCGGCGCATTATACGGCTGCAGATCAGGGTCTATGTTGTTTGCATTTGGATCTGGCTTATATGTGAGTATATATGGTATTTATTTTACACATAACACTAGAGAAAGTGAATTATGCTACTAAAGAAAATATAAATTACATGTTGACATTTTAATTGCTTCATACTGATGAAGAGGCATAAATGAACCACTGTCTCATAATATATCATATCTATCTGTTGATACAACAAACCCAATTGCAAACAGCATACACCAACATCTGTTATCATATAATGGACCAGCAGATCAGGCTCTATACTGCTGGTTCTAATTCTGATTTTATGGGGAAAGCAGACCCGGATCTGCTAATGCATTATGCAACTTCAGATATGGGTCTGTGGGTTTTACAGTTGATTGTATGTTACACATGGATATATGTGGTATAAACTCCATCTGGTGCACTGTGTGCAAAAATAAAAAAACCCATCATTTATTTATGACACTGCAATCATTCAAAAGACTAATGTAAACTGATTACTGCAATGACTAGACAGTTTAAGCAAAAGTATTATATGCATGTTGACATAATACATGCAAGTGCTTGATGAAAGTGTAGCAACCATGTTTTGTGGCATTACAGGAGACCCAAGTGAGACTGATACCTGGATGAAAATGGCATATGAATATTCTCCATATACCCCTTAAAAAATGATTATATACACACTTTTCAAAAGAAGAGGAAGAGGTTTGTGATCCGGTCTGAATAAAAAAAAGCAACAATGTAAAAAAAGTAGGTCACAGTTACCACTTTTGTCCATAACAAAGGATCTCATTGCATTATATTTTAAATTCTAAATATGAACCAATTTGACAAAGAGTTCTTGAACCAAAATAAATTGAGATTTGAAAAATAATGATAAAACCATTAAATTCGAAGAAAATTCCATGGATTGCTATGTATTAGCTGCTGGATTACAGGTACTGCACATGTCTCACTCTTAGCCAAACTGGAAAAGTTGATCTCTGTTACCTACCTTTGCAAGTAATGTACACCCAAGATAACTTTACCTCTCAAATTTCATGACAGCAATTGTTTCAGAGCAATAGAGCTAAATGCAGAAGCTTAATTTTGAGACATGTAGGAGCAATAAAAACAAGAACAATGATCTCATACAGGGTTACCTATGCCTCTGAAGCTTCACAGAGGAAACAGAAATAGTTTAAAGTGACTTATTTTCTGCACTATACTGGGTCAAAGTGGATGAGGTGTTAAAATGTAAACAAGATGGCAATATGTAATTTGTGAAAACAAAGAAGAAAATTGCAATTGGAAACGACAGTATCATGAATCATACATACTAGCAGTGCATGACTGACCCTGAAAAGCATTGACCAATAGGTCTCAGTGGCCTTGATCATGACCATGACCTTTTAGCCCTACTAGCAATCAGTTCATTCCTTGCCCTAAAGGCAAACCATTTGAGAATTTTGCTGAAAGAAGATTTTGTAGAAAACTGTCAATATTTGTGTCATTGTGATCTTGACCTTCAAGCTGCTATGTGACCTACAATTAAAGTTATTGTGCAAAAATCATATTACTTCTTTAAGTCATAGTGAACATGACATTTGACTTTTGACCTCAAAATATTCAAGTATCTTCTGGCCTCTTGTGCAACCAATGGAAAATATTTGGTCATGGCACATAATTTAGAATTAAAATTATTGTGCACAGATTATTTTTCTTCTTTCAGTCAGTCACCCTGACTTTGATATTTTGACTCCAAAATCAACAGATTAGTTCACATTACAAATTACATCACCCTCTATAAATAAAGCCATTATTATTATTATTATCATTAATTATTATTAGTCTTCCTTAACCCAAGTGCATGCCATCCACAAAGTTTGGTGGACGTATGTGATTAAGAACTAAAGTTATGGTGCAGAATTTCTTCTTTTTTCAGTCCAAGTGACATTGATTTTTGACCTTTTGACTCCAACACTGTTAAGCATCTTTGTTACACTAAGTGCAAGCCATCGACAAAGTTTTGGCAAGGTACATGATCCAGAACAAAAGTTATTGTACAGAAACGATTTTTCTTCTTTCAGTTCCAGAGACTCTGACCTTGGATCTTTTCACTCCAAAATCAATAGGCTTCTCCCTTCTTTAAGTGCAAGCCATCCACAAGTTTGGTTAAAGGTCCATGATCGAGAACTTAAAAGTTACAAGTTATCTGTGGATTTTTCAATGAGTCTGACAATTCACAGCAGAGTTAGCAAATATGCGGATTTTCTTGTCGCTGATAACTGTTTTTGCGAGGTTTTAGTGGTTTTTCTCTGCATTTTCTGTCTAAGAAATACATCCTGTCAAATCCTTGTCAAAACCATATAACACGCTGATTGTGCTAGGCAGCATGTAAAGATAAATGTCTTTCAACTGAAAGAAGAAATAAAAATACAATGCCAACTTCCAGATAACAAATACTTTCACTCCAGCACTACAAAGTCTAAGATTTTTAATCTGCAGTTTTTTGTGGATTTTTCAATGAACTTTGCAGAATTTTTCGTCAAGGTTCTTTCGGTCACCATGAAGTTATTGTGCAGAAACCAAAATGGATGGATGGATGGGTTAACAGATGGAGAATGTCATAAAATTATATTTTCCGCCTTATGGCAGGCATACAAAAGTGATAAAAAACCTCAATATAGTTGTGCAGATAAATCTTAAATATGTTCCTTCGATAATACTTACCCGATCATAATACATTAGGATTACAACCACTACCCAGTAAATCTTACCCTCTCAAGCTTGTTGTTAGCAACAACAGTGTTAAAAGTCATCTGCCCACCTAGGTGGGAGTCAGACATGAGTGATCTCCCCTTGGATAGAGGGATTGGCACTAAAATCCAGTCCATGCTTCAGTAACTACTGGAGCAGATATGCATGCTCTGTAACTGCTGCAGGGAGGATGGGAGTGTGTGCCCTTATTACGATCAGGCAAGCATTATTGAAGAAACATATTTTACTTCAAAAAAAATTTTTTCGTTCAAAAGTGTTACCAGATCATAATACATTAGCAGATTAGGTAAGAGGTGGAGAGAGTTACATTCCATTACCCCGGAGAAGGCAAAATCTCTGAACCCCTAATGTATGAGAAGCAGCTGCAAATCTTGTGAGAGATACGGGCTAAAGTAAGCATCTCAATATGCCCAGATATGGCTAGTAGGGAAAAATGTTCCAACCCAAAATTCAGCTGGTCAAGTGGCTGCATCATTGTGAAAATGCTGAACAAAATGGCAAGGTAGCCTGTTGTGCTGCTGCTATTGGTCCCACCTAGTCAAACTTAGCCATTTTGGGATGAAAGATTTCTGAAAGTTGTCTCTGACCTCTATTCCACGGCTTGGATAATGTCAGTTTGGAAAGAGTTACTCCCATATGCTATGCAACATACTGGTACTGTCCTAACCTCTTGAGCCAATGCTTAATAAACTCATATGGCCTTGGGTTAGTTCTTTACACACAGCAAATAACCCGTTGTATCTGGGATAGAGCCTGAGCTCAGATATCGTCCTTTCCTTCTTCAATGAAAGAGATAAACCAGATCTCCCTCTTCTCACTGGCTCAGTATCTTTCAGGTACCTGTTCAAAGCACAAGGAAAGGGATTTCACAACAGAGGAGTGATTATTCATGAGCAGGATCATGTTCTTTGAAATGAAATCAAATCTTTGTGGTGAAACAGCAAATAGTCCTGATCAACCTACACTGATTCTGCTGTAGCTAGAATGACTAGGAAGCAGTTTTATATGACGGTTGAATCAATGAGGATTTATACAATGATTCTGAAGGTGATTTATTCAACCATGTCAGACCCCATGGTTGATTCCATTTGGTACACAAAACTCAAAACCTTTGGTCGAGACAAATCAAAGTTTCTCAGGATGCTGGAGAGATCTTAGTTCTGGCCTATATCCTCCTTTCCATGATGATGAAATGTGTACAAGATTATGGAATGGTAGCTTTCTATTGTGATGGTGGCCAACTTCTCTTTAAAGAGCCAAAGGAGAAGTTATTTGTTGTAGAACGTTTATCCATTATTTTTCCCACTTAAGGGGAGCAATCAGGACCAGACAGCACTCTAATTCCCTCACTTTCTGCAAGACTTTAGGAATCAGAGTGATTGAAGGAAATACATATGTATCTAGACCATTCCAGTTCATGGAAAGTGTGTTCAACAGCCCAGATCTTTGGACTGGGAAGACAAAGGTTGGCAGCTTTGCATTCCACCGTGTTGCCAATAAAACCATGATTGGTCAACCCCAGTGGGCGCAGATTCATCTGAATACATAGGGGTAAAGAGAACATTGAATTTTAATTGGTTGATTCCATCAGCAACATGAGATCACTAGGACACTGAGTTTGTCCAGGATAGGGCAGACTTGGATATGGATTTGTTTATGATAACACACAAGAAAATCCAAAACCAGAAGGCAGAGATATAGGCATTTGGTTTCCCCTTGCCTTCTGATGTAATTACCACAGAAGAGGTGGACAGAATAAGAACGCCCTTCTCAGACAGTGTCTCCTGCCATGATTGAAATGCACTGAATATACAAACTGTTGAATATTTCTAATTCCAAAAAAATGCAATGGTGTAGTCACTTGTTGAAATTGGTACTGCATGATATTGTGCTACATGATCTGTGATCCTTTATATATGAAATAAGAACAAGTCTATGTCAATTGTATTGCTGTTTATTTATATACTGAATTTATTTTGAATAAATCAATGTAACAAAGAAAATTTTCTTTTTTGGACTGCAAACCTATGTAAGTGTAGAGGTTTCAAATTACTGGCATTGAACCTGTGACTGAAAACCATTTGATCTGGTGAAAACAGCATTACACTACCCCATGGCCATTACTGCAAGAGTGGTAAACCTTATCTGATCGACAAGCATATGGCTTAGTCTTCTATAGACATCGTCAGATCATGTAAGGACAATGGAACTTGTGAGTGTGAGTCCTCATATACATAAGAATGGAGTTACACAGTAGCCTCCTGCATTGCATGCAACATAGCTAGTGAAGAATGCTACGAAAGACAATGAACTGAAATGGTGGTCTGGTAATACTGCGATAATGTAATCTCCAGATGATCATTGAGCAAATCGTCAATGGTCTATGAATAGTATTGGTCATCTGGGACTGTATCATTGTCATAGCCAGTACCGGTTTGTTACACAGCTGGTATTGGGGGGGGTGTGTGCCAGAACTATCTGGTGTTCCATGCATGAATTGTCAAAGGTCGGAGAATGGTACTCAGCATCAGGGACTGGATTGTCATCTTAGCCAATGCCAGGTTGGAAGTTGTGATAGACTGT
Organism: Margaritifera margaritifera; assembly: GCA_029931535.1. NCBI lineage: Eukaryota > Metazoa > Mollusca > Bivalvia > Unionida > Margaritiferidae > Margaritifera > Margaritifera margaritifera. Next base: position 797,038 of record JAQPZY010001164.1, read on the forward strand.
GCTGGAGTTGTACGACATGGATACATAATGGCACAGGGCTGACATGGATCTATAATGGCACAGGGCTGACATGGATCCATAATGGCACAGGGCTGACATGGATCCATAATGGCATCAGGGACTGGATTGTTATCTTAGCCAATGCCAGGTTGGAAGTTGTGATAGACTGTGCTGGAGCTGTACGACATGGATCCATAATGGCATCAGGGACTGGATTGTTATCTTAGCCAATGCCAGGTTGGAAGTTGTGATAGACTGTGCTGGAGCTGTACGACATGGATCCATAACGGCACAGGGCTGACATGGATCCATAATGGCATCAGAGACTGGATTGTTATCTTAGCCAATGCCAGGTTGGAAGTTGTGATAGACTGTGCTGGAGCTGTACGACATGGATCCATAATGGCACAGGGCTGACATGGATCCATAATGGCATCAGACCGACATAGGTCAACAATGGCACTGGACCTACATGGATCCGTCATGACAGTGGGAGACCGTAACTATATAGAAACCTTCACTCTTCAATGCTAGTGCTGGTTTTATTATGTCAGGATGGGATAAGATGGGATATTGATCACTGTACCCAGTTGCTCCAGGCATAAGTTAAGGCCATGTCGGACTTGGTATTGACTATAGCAAAACCTCTGCTGCCAAAGTCCTTTCCTGACAGACAGAGGCCATATGCTTTTTGACCATTTACAAAGCTGCAACACATTGTGATGGAAACAGGGCCTGTACTGGTGATGTCCGGCTTGAGTTCGTAATGGCACTGGAAGGCCATTACTGTATAGAGGCCATTTGCTCTTTGATGCTGGTGCCGCATTTCATGATGCCAGAATTGCTGTAAGATGGAATATTGATTACCATACCCAGTCCCTCCAGGCATCACTTGAGGCCATGTTGGATCCAGTATTGAGTGTAGCCAATCACCTCTGATGCCAGAGTCCATCCCTGGTTCAAGCAGGCAGCCGTACTAAGCTGGTACTGGTCCTATACGTACTGATGAGAAGACCTGTTCTGATCATGGTTAAAGCTGCAGCTGAGGTGGCAATACTGATGGCTTCTGCATCTATGTGATATGTTTCCTTGCTCTCTCACTTACCCAGCTGCTCTACTGGCCAAGACAGTCACCCATATATTCTCTGACTGAAGTATGCATATGTCACAGGTATGACCTGAATTGCACCCCATAAAATCTATGTGGTGTGTTTCCTTGCTCTCTCACTTGCCCAGTTACTGTCCAAGATGGTTGCCCATATATTCTCTGACTGTCGTGTGCACTTGTCACAGGTATGACCCGAATTGAACCGCATAAAAAGTCCTGCCCATTGTGTTGATACCTGTAATTATGGAGAGCAAAACAACAACATATACAGGTGAAAGCAGTCAAGCATTGCATAACTTACCATGAAAAGGATGCTAAAGACAAGCATGAATGTCTAAAATAATTACATGAATGACTTTACGGTATGTAATACTAGACAATCAGTTTACAGACTTCATATAACAGGTCAAGTACTGAGATTGAATTGACATACTATAGACCTTGGCGCAGGCAATTAAAATGGCACTGACATCTATATCGTAAAATTAAGGTACACCAATAAAGTGTGAATTTTTCATCTCAGCTAAAACAGACTATGAAATAGACAGAAATATATTTGGGGTATACTTCACTGGGTGAGAAAATTCCTTAGAATCATTCCAAATGTAGAAAACTCCTTAGAATCATTCCAAATGAAGAAAACAAAAGGCAACTGAAAATGGTTTTGAGAAGTCTGCAAAAGAGCATGCTTCCAAGCATGAGTAGAAGTAGTAACTGAAGTATGGACAGGATTTAGCATCAATCCCTCAATCCAAGGGGAGATCACTTTTGTGTGACTACCATATTGAAGGCCGATGACTTGTAACAATTTAGTTGTGAACAACAAGCTTGGGAGAGTTGGATTTGTGAGCTAGTAGTCGTACTCCTAATGTATTATGATCGGGTACATATTTGAAGAAGAAATGGAATTACCTGCCCAGTAATTGCTGTTGCAGGTGTGCTGATGCCATGGTATTCTAAGGGCAAGGTAGGGGTTTGAATGGTGCGACCTCTAACCTCAGGTTTATCAAACGTTTTCTGTGGTTCTGTACTGTCACATTTGTGAATCTTCAAAACTGTTCTGTCCTTAATATCTCTGCAAAATATAGAAAAAATATAATTATACAAATGAAGAATCACTCCTGGTTAGTACTGTTGTGTTTCCCCTCGGATCTAAAAAGTGCATGGTAATTATCATCCAAAATGGCTACTTTAAACATGTACCTTATAATCAAAAGGGTGCCTTTTTTCATGAACTCTTGTTGCTGTTGTTTTTTATTATTATATCATCATCATACTATTATTGTTGCTGTTGTAAAATTAAGAAATCTACAAGGGGAGTAGTCTGACTTTTAAGTTTTAAAAATCCTTTGTTTCACATGCAGTCTGCCCAAAAAAGCTACAAGAGAAAAATCCTTGATACAACTTTTTTCATTATTAATTTTTTTTTTTTTTTTTTTATCTATAATGATATAACCAGTCAGTAGTATTTGTTGTATCCTTAGATTTTGTCCTATAGAGAATGTAGTGTTACTGCTAATTTTTCCTCTTTGATTTTCAGCTTTAATTTGGATCCATAAACTACATGGATGTCATTCAATTCTTAACTGAAAACTACAAAACCTGTCAGAAATTATTTGCTAAAAACACAGCTTTTCTGACAGGTTAAGATGCAATGCATTGCCATCTCATGTCACCTGTAGCTTCTCTGATGAAGGGACATTAATCAGCATGTCATTTAGACTAATTGGCCATACCCAGCCATTGACTGCAAAGATAATTCATGTTGGAAAAGATAATCCCTTCAATCATATCTACTCAACTGTGTCAAAATATTGTCCAGTGAATGCACATTTCCAATAACCAAAGACCTCCTTTATACATCACAACATGGTGTTAATCAGTGGTGATCTGCTACAGAATGAATGCCCTAAGCTTTGGGTACAGGTATATTACCATTTACATCCATAAAAAATGTTAAATTAAACCAAATGTAAGTGACTGTTTACATTTGTGAGAAAAGAAAAGGGCATTATGCAACTGAAAAATGGCAAGTTGTTGAAAAAAAATGCCAGGTGTGATCTAAGAAATAACATGGCATGGAGAAAAAACTGTCTAGCACGGGAAAAGAATAGCATGGTGGGGCACCATCCTAAAATGGCCTGGAGGAAACACTGTACTACAAATGATCAGTTTGCACATTAGTTTTAAAGATCCTTGTTTTCCCATGTTTGTGAAATCTTGGACAGTTGAAAATATACATCACCTGGAACAGTAGTTAAGTTACTGCTGTTTACATAAAGAATGAAAACAAATGTTCCACAGAATCCAGTGTCTCACCTGCATCCTTATGCTCATCAGGATAACAGCTGTATCTGACTTTCATAAACTTGTATACAAAACTTTAACATTGATGACCATCATCCAACAAGCTTTTCTGTTTAAGTAGGCAAGACAAGCAAGACAGGTTGATGTTGATTTGGTATTTTATGGCACAGCAACACAAGTAGGTTATTTAGTGCCAAGACAATTGGAGTAAAGTGCCTTGCCCAAGGACACACCCCAGTACCTGACCTGGACTGAACCAATAGTAGGATTCAAACCTGCACCCTTTCAGTTGTGAGCCCAGCACACTATTCATGGCATACCAGCATATAAATTTAAGACCTATAGTAATATTATCCTTAAGTTTTAGTTGAATACAGTAACTGATGCTAAAGATATGTGAGTTACAAACTTTTTTACACAAGATGAAACATGCTTTCCACTTACGCAGGGAAGACAGAAACTCCGGGGATATCAGTGTGTAGACTTGACTTGCCTACTGTAATATTATACTAAAGTTTCAGTTCAATACAGCAACAAATGTAGAAAATATGTGACTCACAAAAACTTTAATGCAAAACTTTATCATTGTTTACCATGATGTAAAGCTTTCTGTTTAAGTAGGCAAGACAAGCAAGACAGAAACTCCAAGCAGAGCAGCAGATAAAGTTTAGACCAATAGTATTGTTATATGAAATTTTCTCTTAAATGTAGCCACTGATAAGGAAGACATGACTTTCAAAAACTTTAATGTCAATCTTCAACATTGTTCATCATTATGCAACAAGCTTTCTGCTTAAGTAGGTGAAATAGGCAAGAGAGAACTAGCAAATCATGACATAAACAGCTATGTGAGAATTCCGTACTGTCACTGAAAATCATGATTGGAATTTTCAATTTCTACATCTGGTTATTTTTAAGCATTCTGGATTTTCACGGGTGCCTCTGCATATTCCTATCATAAATCTGGTGCACTAGCACACTAACAATACACTTTAGTCTATGCCCGCAAAATGAACTGTATAACAGTTTGAAAACCTTATTCTACTGGTGTAGTGTGATATCTGATTGGTCAATTTGGCATCAAAGATTCACTGTCGCTGGTTTTCATTTTAAGACACTCAGCGTACAGTACACAATTGTTCTATTCATTTTTGAAAATGGCAACAGTCACAGGAGCCTATAACATACTTCACACACAATAAAGTGTATATTTTTATACATACACAATACTATGGCTGTGTGTGAAGTATGTTACAGGCCCCTGTGTTGATGGAGAGAAAGAATGTTTTAGATAAGAAATCCAACAATGTAGCGACAATAGATGCTGAAATCTGGAATCCTTGCCGAAGAGAACCGCCAGAGAAGCAAGTTGATAGCTACAATATCATAGCCTCGACTGATATTTTAGATATGTTGAGGACCCTGCCAAGGGTACTAATATTAGTACTAACTATCTATACACTCTTTCCAGTATTACGTGCATATGCTTGTTAGTGCTCTGTTAGTGTAAAGATAAAAGTACACGTATGAGACACAAGATGAATGAACAATATTAATAAAACACTGTTATTACATGTTAATCAAGGAGTTTACAAATAAAAACAGGATGAATGTGTAAAATTAGAGACTGTGTTCGACAAACTGAAAACACAAGATCTGGCAAAACTTACAATAAAATATGCTACAGAACATAATCTGCATTTGTTGGAATCTTTTTTTTAATGCTGTGGTGAGTATTGGATTGTACTGAAGAAGAACATCGCTATATCTTGTTTTTACCTCATAGTCCCTTAATTTAGTAGATAGCATACTATTTTCTACTTAAGAGCTTAAAGTTAGCATTAAATATTCATAAATGTCTAAAGAATTTTATCGCCAGTTGTTGTAATTTGTGAGAAAGGAATTATGTTAAAAACTGTCAGGAAAAGGCATTTTATTTTGTTGAAAAAGCACAAAATTTAATTTCGGCTGCTGGACCCCCAAACAGGATGTTTCCCCATGACCCCAAAAGGCCTTATGTAGCCCCAACACCCAGGGCCTACTTTCAGTCCTTTTGTAATTTTAACATTGTTGACAACTACATCACAATCGCTGCTGGAAAAGTGACCAGTTATCTCCATGCTTATGCTGGCAAGACCAAAATGAAACAAACGAGTGAGTTTAAAGCATCAGAAGTATACAGGAAAAATTTCCATAAACTTACTAACTTGCCAGTGATGATGCCACTTCAGCCTTCATAAAACACAGTATCAAACAACACCTGTGACCCTGACCTCTTACCTTCTAAACAACCCACTGCCTCAGCTGTTTCATTTATTATGTTAAACATATGTGCCAAATCTGATAACATTCCAAATATATGTAAATGGAATATAAAGCCTCTTCATAGATCTTGCGACAATCTACCCCAAGAAGATAAATTACAATTCATGCTGCAACCCTGACCTCACACCCAAAGAATGTGTCATCCCAAAGCATGCTCCATTTACACTGGTAAATCAAAATAGGAGTCTAATGCCTATATATTGACATATGAGAGAAGTTTTTCCTGTATTTTTTAAAGCTTTACAAACTGAAAACTGACTCTGACATTTAACCTTCTGACCTCCTAGCAGTATCAATATATATATCCCATGGTAAACTTCTTTAATATGTCTGATGACAATTTATCCACAGTAGTAGATAATACTGCCAGATCAAGAAACTTTAACCAATGATCATCCAATTAAGATTTAGAAAATTGCTCCCTGCAACCCTGACCGTGGACCTCCCAGGCCTTTATTCTCTAGGGAAGTTCCTTCCCCCCAAATCATTTGTGAGCAAAGTCTAATAATGATCAAAGTATTAAAACTGGTGATATTGCTCTGTAAAAGAAACTAAAAGCAAACTTGATTGCCAGACAGATGGACAGACATGGTGACCATTATGTCTCACCTTTTCTTGTGGCACTGTCGCTGGGGTTACAAAAATTCTGATAACTAAGTGTGATTTCAGGATCAATTTATGCAAAAATTATAAACCTAAAATCTGTTGTACACATCTACAAAACCAACCTCATTCATGTGCTAAAGTTTGAAGTTTCTATTTTCAAATGGTGTAGTGAGAGTTGTGTGACATCACAAACCAACCCACTACATGTGCCAAGTTTCTATTTTCAAATGGTGTAGTCGAAGTTGTGGCATCATAAAACCAACCCACTACATGTGCCAAAGTTGGAAGTTTTTATTTTCAAATGGTGTAGTGGGAGTTGTGTGACATCACAAACCAACCCGCTACATATACCAAAGTTTTGAAGTTTCTATTTCAAATGGTGTAGTCGAAGTTGTGTGACATCATAAAACCAACCCTATACATGTGCCAAAGTTTGAAGTTTCCATTTCAAATGGTGTAGTGGAAGTTGTGTGACATCAAAAAAGAAACTCCCTCCATGTGCCAAAGTTTTAAGTTTCTATTTTCAAATGGTGTAGTTGGAGTTGTGTGACATCATAAAACCAACCCCATACATGTGTCAAAATTTGAAGTTTATATTTGAATTTGAAAATAATGGTGTAGTGGGAGTTGTGTGATATCACAAATGCATGCACTAATGCATACACATGTAAGTCGTATGTCAAATAGGGCAGTATCACATAATCCCTACTTTTCTTCAAAAATTTTGGGAGCTATGAGGTCACTAAATTTTCAAATTAAGGTTTCTATTCATTTCATTAGGGAATTGATGAGGACAAGCTTACTTTAAATCTTCAAGCTGATAATATATGTTGGTTCTGGGGTCCAGGATGTAGATTTTGTTCTTTGGGGAATCCAGGTATTCCATGGTTAACTTCCCAGGAAATGACCTCACAAACAAGGCACGCACAGTATCCAAGTGGGTAATCTCATTGGGCAATAATGCCTTTTTCGTTTCATCCCCGTACACCAAGAAGACTAGGCCTGAAAAAATGCAAAATAGATTAAGTAAAAATATTTGAAACTGAGACACCATATTTTCAGTTTGTTCCTGGGCATCGTTTGCTTTCGAACACCAAAATATTTTCCCCACAAAATAATTTTCTTATGCCCTGTAATTTTCAGATATTGTTTTAGAAGAATATTATTTTTATGCATTTACAGTACAGCTCATATGATATTTCGTTTCTTCACACATCACAGTGGGATAATTGATCCCCTCCACGCTTGCTCCATGATGAAACTTCATGGTGGAGGGCTAAATACCTACAAAGCACTACTGCAACTCAGCAGGCACATCTTATGCTTCTCAACTGTGGAGGGGGCTGGTCGACATTACTGACCGACATTTATACTAAATGCATGAAAAAACTGAAACGTTTAAGTGATTTACCAAATCAAGAATCAGTCGTCTTTACGTCAATTACACATTTGAAAATTAAAAAAAATCACTTCAAAAGAGTCTTGTATATTCAATACATCTGTATTTAGAAAAGGTTGATTGGCTTCTATGTGATGTACTTCTATTTGCAGTTATTGCTGATGTCAGAAATGTATGTGCATTCCCAATACTGTTTAAATAATGTAGCCCAAGAAGTTTACATCATAATCAGTGGGAAATAGATCATGGACACTTCTGGGAATTTTACGTTTTTACTTCATTCAAAGAAATCTGAACAAACTTATGCACAGACTTGACGAGAGGCTCGCCTTTCGGCTCCCCTTGAACAGACTAAATTTATCCTATTGTTACAAAGGGAAAATAATCCTCCGAGATACGGACAGTTACATTCCAAGACAACCACTTCTTTTTAAAATAAAGAAAAGAACATAAAACACCGACATTACATAGAAATGCAAACCACGTGCTTAGTCCTTAAGCAGTAATGGTGGTACACAGTCAACAATAGTACGTGTTCACATGGGCTGAATATACACAACTTTGAACCAGCTAGATTTTGATGTAATAGGGCCTACTGCATGTTTATGGTAAGGGACCGGACATTTATTTGGAATGGGGTGGGGTGCTGGGGCTGGAATTTTCTTTCCGAGCTGGATATTTTTTTTCTCTTTCATTACAAGATAATTTGATTTCCAAGTAAAATGATGTACAGAGTAAGGTCTTTTTTTTTGCCACAAACCAGAGCAAGACAATTGTTTGCAAGTTTTTCAAAAAGAATCCTAATCCCATCCCCCCTCCTAAATTAAATGGTCTGTCCCTAAGTGAGACTTGACTTTGCAGATGTTCAACAGAAATTGAAGCAGTAGCCATTGTCAACACTGTTATAAAATATGACAAGAATTAGCATCAAACGAATATGTCAATCTCGGCTTGAGAAGGTGACACTTATATTACCCGAAGTGATCATACTTGGAGTGTTGTATTTAACAGCCCCAATTATAACCCAGCAATTAACAGTGGACGTTTGTTAATTGTCTCAAATTAAACTGAATTAAATTTATTGTTGAAATGAACAATAATGTGGAAACTAAATTGTCATGATTCCAAGATTAATCCCTCACTCCCCTCTATGATGCAACCAAAGATTTTCAGATTTTATTTTCCAACCTCTCACCATCAATTATAGTTTGCTCGCATACATTTTCTTGTTTTGGCATAAATTATATGACGTTCGAGACTACCAGATCTCAGTATCCAAAATCTCTCTCTCTCTCCACCCCCTCTCTCTTTCTCTCATGTTAAGTCAATCAATCCAGTTTATTTATTTTACTTATTTACAGGAAAGATGTGTAGCTATATAAGCTACTGTACTGTGGATCATTGACAATATTAAAAGTTTAATTTGTTCATGTTTCTTATGCAAAGAAAGATGTGAAGTGCCTTGTGTTAGGACACATCATAATAGGCAAACCAGCCATAATTGCCTCAGCATCATAAATTGTCAGTGATTTCCAGTGGGTGGGTGGGTGATGGGCTAGACCACCAGTCTGACCCTGCCTTGAATTCATGTGTTGCTGTGCCATACAACCCCAAATCAAACCAAACCAAATGTACGTCAAAACATGTATACTTTTCAATTCTGCAAATGAAAAAAAAAAAAATCCACTCAAATATCCCGGATTGTTTCATGTACCTTTTATCTAGTTTTAGTGAAGACAAGCACAATCATGTAGTCTGTTTTTGGCAATTCTGCAAAAAGGTCTCTCTCTCTCTCTCTCTCAGAAATCTGAGTATTTGGTAAACAGTATTTTCAGTTGACTCTTAGCTGATAATGAAATTAGGTTTTTTGTATTCTATTTTTGTGATGTAGAGGCAATTCACAATCCTTTCATAAACTATTTGTTCTCTCCTTTGTTATTCTTGAGGTTTAATTTTACATCTTTTCCTAATCATGGCAAAATTAAAATAATGACTTTCACTTTCATATGTAACATAGTGTCCTTGATGACATTTTTCAGTGACCACTCACAACACAGAAATTTTCTTGTTTTGGCATAAATTATATGATGTTCGAGACTATCAGATCTCAGTATACCAAAATTTTTCTCTCTCTCTACATGTTGTGAATTGAGCCTACTGTTTATTTATTTATTTTTTTTAAAAAAGATATCCATGTATATATATTACCATACATGTAGCTAAGAATGTCTTCACCAAAAACTGGACTTTAATGTCAATGCATCTTTTTCAGATAGACCTGCGTATGAAGAGAACCATGTTTTACCAATTTGATCACACATTTGTTTTTAAATAGCAGCTGCATATGAAATTTCCTCATCAAATACATGGCATTGTTTATATAGCTTTTTTGGGGGGGAGGAGGGTGCATTTATTGCGAAAATATGAGTATGGATTTACATGATTTCAACAGTAATGAGCAAACTGCCTCTCTCTCTCTCTCGCTAAAGAATTTGATGATTTGACACATTTCATTTTCATTTGACATTTAGCTGATATGTAACATTAATGTTATACCAAATTTGATTTGGAACAATAAAAAAAGAAAAAAAAATGTATCAGTTAATTTATAAGGGCAATGACAGAGATAACTCAGTGGCCCATCATAGTCTCTCTCTCCTCTCTCTCTCTTAATGAAACTCTTTAGCACATGCTTGCTGGGGTCATAAACATTAAATCATGAACCCTTTATTGACATAATGTCCACTCTGCAGTGGTGGTTGGATGTGACTCAGTGATAAAATGCAGTGTCAATTAGTTTCAATGGATAATAACTTATTTAAAAAATAACCTAGTACAAAACAGATCCTTATTTTATGTGTTCTATATATTGCTATAAATATATAAGTATTGGAATGTAATTAAATTTGTGATTAGTCTTGTACAAGTTTTGGTGCCAGACCACACACAATGGGATCAGTTCATTGGTTTGGTTAGTGATATTTAGAACTGACGTTCTACTATCCGATCCACTACCAAAATACAGTAGTTGACTGCGCCAACTATCTGGAAAATTGCAATCAAGATTTGTCCTATCATATCTAATTTTCATTCTTATTTATTAAATGGGAAACTCTGGAGACCAATTAGAGTAATATTTAATGCATATTTTCATGGATGGTAGATGGTAGGAAATAAACACACAGTGTGCTTAATGTGTGAAGTTGTGTTTTCTAATATGCCTCCATTTTCTTGTGGACTGAAATTTAGTTTAGTTTAAACATATTTTATTGTCACAATATAATACAATGGGATTGGGCACAAGTTCTAACAACTTAAAGTAGCCCTCTCTCTACATGATACAAGTATTGCAACATATTTCAACATGCCAACAGGGACTAATAATGAAAAAAGACTGGAGAGAGAGAGAGAGAGAGAGAGAGAGAGAGAGAGAGAGAGAGAGAGAGAGAGAGAGTGTGAGAGAGAGAGAGAGAGAGAGAAAGAGAGAGAGAGAGAGAGCAAGAGAGAAGGGGGGGGGGCACAATGACAGCATTCACAATTTTTGAAGAAGTTATTGAAATCGTCCGGTATCAATTATATATTTGCATACATGTTGGAGAATTCTATATTTTTCATTTGCATCACCCTTTCCCCAAAGCAGTAACTCTAAGCTAACAGCTGCATTGGGCACTGAGAGTAATTTTCTCTTCAACTCAGTTCATTGCTGACTATACTGGGGACAGAACATGAAGAAATGCATGGTGTTTTCAATCCCACTACGGGAACAAAAAGGGGTGTCAACAAGTTGAATGCGGTAAAAATCAGCTTTTAATGAGCTAACATTATGCTGCAATCTAGTATGTATAATATCTAGGGCTTGATGACTAAAACTAGGCATTTTACTAGATTCGATATTTTGCCAGAAACACTTTTTCAAAGCACTGTAAGACATGCTACAATGGGTATCCTGTTCAAGATTGTTCCACAAGGCCCCCATTTAATTTAATAAATTAAATGAAACTAGGAAAGTAATGTCTTTTTTCATTCATTATGTACATGTAGACAGTGATTACTTAGTGACTTAAGCAGGGTTCTCCCCAGGATTTTAAGGCATGTCTTTCATTAAGAACACATAGAAAGTGATTACTTTGTGACTTAAGCAGGGTTCTTCCCATAATTTTAAGGCATGTCTTTCATTAAGAACACATAGAAAGTGATTACTTTGTGACTTAAGCAGGGTTCTTCCCATAATTTTAAGGCATGTCTTTCATTAAGAACACCTAGAAAGTGATTACTTTGTGACTTAAGCAGGGTTCTTCCCATAATTTTAAGGCATGTCTTTCATTAAGAACACATAGAAAGTGATTACTTTGTGACTTAAGCAGGGTTCTCCCCAGGATTTTAAGGCATGTCTTTCATTAAGAACACATAGAAAGTGATTACTTTGTGACTTAAGTAGGGTTCTTCCCATAATTTTAAGGCATTTCGGGCTTTGTCAGCTCAGATTACGGGTCCATGACCTCTGTCATTTGAAACCTGTTTTTATGTGGCTTGATTTCTGACCCACAAATTAATTAATGGCTAACTGATTTACTGGTTAATTATCACCTTTGTTGTACCAATGTATTTACACATCCTAATTTTATAAAGGTAATTTGATGAATAGCATAAAAGCAAAGTCACATAAAATGCCCAGAAGATGATTTACAGTAGTTTGCATAAATTCTTAAAGAATGTCCCTTTTGGAATCAAGGAATGTCAGGGGACTGAAGACATTTCACTTACCAGCAGTAACTGTTTCAAGCATGTCAGGTTTGACATACTTAAAATGCCTGGGAAGAACACTGTTAAGGGGTAGCCAGATATTGCATGTGAGAATTGGTTAGTTGCTTGGAATGGAATTTTTCATTTATTTGTTTTTGGACACTGAATGAAATATGTTTACATGTTTTTGGACAGCAAAAAGATAAAATTTTTTCCATCCAAAAATAAACATAAAATATGGTAGTGGCAATTTTTTTTTTTTTTTAATTCTGTGTAATAGACTTAGTTCAAGAGTTCAGCAGAATGAATTCATTCAAGATGTCTTCATGCAAATGAGTATTTACAATGCACTTTGATAATCAATTTACTTATTTTATGGTTCATGGCCTTATTGTCTTTTATCATATTTACCTCTATATAAAGGATGCTTGTCCATGAAGAAAAACATTTAAGGGTCCCTGTCCTTATTGTCTTTTGTCATTTTTACCTCTCTATAAAGAATACTTGCTCATAAAGGACATTTATGAATCCCCTTTTCTTAAGTTTACTTATATATTTCACCTGTATATTTATGACACCTATCCATAAAGGACAAATTCAGTGGTTCCTTGAGTGTCCTTTACAAATAAGTTTCACTGAATAATCCAGCTTTAATACCTTATAACATGATTCCTGAGAGAGAGAGAGAGAGAGAGAGAGAGAGAGAGAGAGAGAGAGAGAGAGAGAGAGAGTGGATGCCATCACTATAAGACCCTTCAGTATAACATGATGGCATCCTCTCTCTCTCTCTCCCTCTCTCAGGAATCATGTTATACTGAAGGGTCTTATAGTGATGGCATCCGCGCTCTCTCTCTCTCTATATATATATATATATACATATATATATATACTTTCAGTCTTCACTACATATATACAAACTTTCAATCTCAATACTTTAGAACAATAATTTCTTCTACGTAATTAAAAATGAAATGACAAAAAAATTAAGACAAATTGATTTGACAGAGTACATGTAATTCACTAGACAGTCTGATGTCTAAAACCTCACATACAGGACATTTTTTCAATTCTCTAGAATGAGCCTTCCTATGATGTATATTGATATATTAGGACTGGTGAGTAAATCCAATTACCCATGGGCTTGTCTATAAATGGCTGTGGGCTTCTGGCTGGAAGACTGGAACGTACATATCCTCCTCGCTGAAATGTCGGGGCATCGACTTCGGACATAGTGCCTATGTCATCATAATCTGTGGATCTGTTCTGTTGAGAAGGGTACACTACTGTTGTTGCCCGTCGACGGGGGTCACGTGACCTTCCCTGAAAGTTTGAAAAGTGTTATGATAAAAACACATAGATATAGATCAAGAAGGATTTTAAACAGTGCAAGCTGACAACTTAATTGCCAATTAGGTGCTGATTATTTATCAAGTCACCATCATATTACACCAGAATTCGTAAGAATGCCGAGTCACCTGCTCCATTGCTGCAGTATCCAAAGACCTAATTCATTAGTAATTTGTTGAAGAAAAATTGATCATGGCAACCTACTTAATGTGGGTGTAAATACTCATCCTTGAAATAAATGCACTGTCAAACTTTTTCATATCACTGTAGAAGAAACAGTGTCAGAGAAATACAGCCAAATGTATGAACAATGTAACCAATGGAACATTTAAAGTAGGTCACTGCAATATTGACTTTTTAAGTACCGATTAGTATTCCTTCATGAATGAGCCAACTTAGTTGCAAAACAAAGCATGCAACAATTTCAAAGAAATGGAGGTAAATTAAAATGTTTCACATGGATGCAACCAGGAACATCAACAATGATAACGATAACAAAATAACAATAGCACAAACACTGACAAGAACAACAATGCTATTAGAGTAGTCATACCCATGCCTCACCAATGCTTTGCAGGTGAGACCAAATAAAAATGGGAAATCAAAGGCAATGAAACTTTACACACTGTTCTTACTAAAGATTATGGCATAGTGTAATTAGTTGCCTGAGATCCTTGTGAACTTAGCTATGTACCTAGCTTGATATTCTATGGCACGCTTAACTATGTACCTACAGCTTTATATTCTATGGCACACTTAGCTATGTACCTAGAGCTTGATATTCTATGGCACACTTAGCTATGTACCGAGAGCTTGATATTTTTTGAAACACTTAGCTATGTACCTAAAGCCTGATATTCTATGGCACACTTAACTATGTACCTATCTTGATATTCTATGGCACACTTAACTATGTACCTTGCTTGATATTCTATGGCACATTTAACTATGTACATGTACCTAGCTTGATATTCTATGGCACACTTAGCTATGTACCTACAGCTTGATATTCTATGGCACACTTAAATTGGTTTGGCTTTGAGATTTAACAAAATTATCTGTTTGCCTTACTCCAACTGGCCCATTTAAATTACTGCAACTGACATTTTCTTGCATGATTTTTGAGAACTTTGTTTTTCCACAAATATTAATATAAAATTGTAAAAATTGTTACAAATTGTTACAAAAATTTGTGTCAGCTGGAACTTTTTCTCAACAGAAATTTCCTAGTTCATCGTGATTGGAGTTTACAATGGATTCCTTAATTATGGAAGCTATACTGACAAAAAATTCATTGAATATATTTGCTATTTCAACATCCTCATCAATAATCTGGCCTTTCTGGCTAAGTTGCTGGATTTGGGGTGACCTTGTGGAATGTTTACCTGCATCTAGTTTGTTAAACACTTTTCACATAGAATTCTTAATGCAATTATTTTCTAAAGCTGACTGATAGTAATTCTTCTTTGTCCCAATGATCATTTTGGTTACTTCATTTCTGCATGTTTTGTAATGTGCTTGTTGACCAACAGATCTGAAATAATCACAGGTTTTCATGGTGTCTAGAATGTCAGGAGTTAACCAATCAGGTTGGAAGTCCAGTTTTACTCTATGTTCTTTGTTTATCTACCAATTGCATAAAAAGTTGGGTCCATATCATCAAACGTAGATACTATACTCCAAGGAACATTACTGAGATCTTCCAGAAGTTTGTCTTCATCATAATGCTTAAATGACCTATATTTTATGGTTTTATGAATTTTGGATTTTAAAGCTGCTTTTAAGCCGGATTTTCTGGTTAGGAAAATAGAGAAATGATCACATAGACCTATCCTAGGAATATGTATTTTTGTCCCATTTTCTTCCATATTGTATAGATATAATCTATTAGAGTTTTTGAGTGGTTAGTTTCTCGTGTTGTTTGGTCCACTAAGTGGGTAAGACCAAAAGTTTCTATGAAATTCAACCTAGCTTGTCTGGTTTGCTGAAAGTGTTATCTTGGTCCCTATCATATCTTTCATTAATGTATTCGCTTTTGAGTATTGGAACATGTTCATTTATTGCATGCAGAAAGTGTGCAAGTCCCTTTTTGTATAAAAGTTCAAGCATGAAAATTAGGTTTCCAATGATCTAGTTTTTATATGGCCGAGGTACTCTTCCGGAGAGACATCTACAAACCAATGTTCAAGAGTGCAGGTAAAATAGATTCCAAGATACTGAGGATTTAATGAAAAAACATATGAACACATATATGAATGTACAAACAAATGAACACACATATGTAGAAACAAATGAACATATATGAATGTATAAACAAATGAACACACATACGTAGAAACAAATGAACATATATGAATGTATAAACAAATGAACACACATATGTAGAAACAAATGAACACATGAAGGTAGAAACAAATGAACACATATGAATGTAGAAACAAATGAATACACATGAATTTATTAAAAAAATGAACACATATAAATGTAGAAACACATGAACACACATATGAATGTAGAAACAAATGAGCACACATATGAATGTAGAAACAAATGAACACATGAATGTATAAACAAATGAACATACATGAATGTAGAAACAAATGAACACATATATGAATGTAGAAACAAATGAACACACATATGAATGTAGAATCAAATGAACACACAAACAAATACGCAAAATACTACATCTCATCCCAACTTCAATGGTGAGGGATAACTAGAATGTGTTAATGAACACATGCCCCACCACAGTGCTTGAAAACTGACCTAAATGCATAAATTAACCATGGTGTAATGGATGGATGGGCAGATAGATGGACAAGGGTAACACAATATGCCCTGCCAATGTCATGTTGGGGCATAACCCCCCCCCCCCCTTACAATACCATTACAAAACTTTTTGGTCATGGACAGCAAGTGAGAATTTAAGGATGGTCTAGGTAAGACAATATGAATTATACTTGTATTGTATGCATACTAAGTGGGCATATGAAATTACCGCTACCTGAACCATGTGTACACATGAATTGCATAAGATGTGTACCTGTCACTTTACTTGGTCTCAAGGTGTCCTTTGATATAAGATCAGGCAGACTCAGGCAGGAAATGTCCTTATGTACAAAATGTTTTATTTTCTCTGATTAGATAACTTAGTACTGATTAAAACATAACTAGATTATATTTTCCAATCATTTTAATACTCTATAGCCACAAAGCACAAAAGAAGAGAGAAAACTAATCTCCCTGACTTATCAAAAGCCCTATAATTAAATGATTGCCCCAGGGTCTTTACTATACATCCAGTCCCTCACACCATATTAGTTTTTAAAACTATATTGTGTCACATTGTGCCTTTTGAACAAAATACTAGCAGCAACAACTAACTTTTATTATCATCCTCCAAGATTTGGGGACCTGATTAAATAAAACTTCACCATCCGACCTTACTGTGAATGCAGGTCAATTTAGGTGTTACATATTTTTTTTTAAAGAAAGTCTGCTTGCTGTCAATTCATAATTAATTTTTTAAAACAGCTGAGTGGAAAAAAATACTGTTGTCAGGTGAAATTCTGAAGTATAGTGTTTTGAAGAAAAAAAATTATTTTTTTATAAATAATTAGTTTGAGAGGAAACCAGTGAATCATGGAAGGATAATACTAATACCAAATCAACAGCAAATCCGAAACTGAAAATGACACATTTTCCGGTACATTTAATAATTAGGCACAGTATATCAATCTTTTCTTTTTGTCACAACTTTTTTTATCTTCTTTACAATTACATGGCTGCCTCTTTAATTTTTGGGGAAAAATGTGGACATTTATATTAACTCATTAACCCCTGGAGATTTTTATCATTTTCGCGTGAAATGGGGGTAGGCTACACATTTTTGGGGTTATTTCTGAATTCAGCCAAACAGATCTGCTTAAGTTTATCGTTTAGCCGGGTGCTTAGGTGTATCAGAAAGATTGTTTTTCATTGGCTATTATGCTCGCACATGTGCAGAAGGGTAAAAATTGGACTTCTTTTTTTTTTTTTCGTATTGGCCCCCCCCCCCCTGATTTTTGTGTCCTGGCCCCTTTTTTCTCCAAATCTCAAACTTATCCTACTTTTTGCAAAGGTTCATCTGTCTGTGTGCAGTTCAGACAGGTCTGCTTTAGATCTAAGGCCAAAAAGTCTAAAATCCGGACACAAACTTCGGTTCCGCAACTGTCAATTTTTGACCTAAAAAACAATCGGGTCTCAAAAAATGCATTTTGTTCGCTGTACTTTTTAATGCGAGTAGAAAGTCAACATTATTTGGTATCATTGTAGAGCTACATATGTCTACTTTCCTGCAATACCATCCACTTTAGTGTATCTTAAATGATGTTGATGTTACAGAGCTCGGAAGTAGGGTACAACCTCATGACGTGTAAACGTGGCGCTAGGAGTTAATGAGTTAAACAAGTTTTGGGATTTTTTTTAGAAATTGTCCAGGAAGGGCTATTTTTGTACTTTCTGTGCAATGATAATGCACAAATGATCAAATAAGCAAGGAATATTCAAATTTGGTGACGTCATCGAAATTCACCCATTAACTCATTAACCCCTGGAGATTTTTATCATTTTCACGTGAAATGGGGGTAGGCAACACATTTTTGGAGTTACTTCTGAATTCAGCCAAACAGATCTGCTTAAGAAAGTTTATCGTTTAGCCGGATGCTTAGGTGTATCAGAAACATTGTTTTTCATTGGCTATTATGCTCGTACATGTGCACAAGAGTAACAGTTGGACTTCTTTTTTTTTTTTTTTTTTTTTTGTTTTGCCCCCCCCCCCCCCCCCGATTTTTGTGTCCTGGCTCTTTTTTCTACAAATCTCAAACTTATCCTACTTTTTGCAAAGGTTCATCTGTCTGTGTGCAGTTCAGACGGGTCTGCTTTAGATCTAAGGCCAAAAAGTCTAAAATCCGGACACAAACTCCGGTTCCGCAACTGTCAATTTTTGACCTAAAAAAAATCGGGTCTAAAAAAATGCATTTTGTTTGCTGTACTTTTTAATGCGAGTAGAAAGTCGACATTATTTGGTATCATTGTAGAGCTACATATGTCTACTTTCCTGCAATACCATCCACTTTAGTGTATCTTAAATGATGTTGATGTTACAGAGCTCGGAAGTAGGGTACAACCTCATGACACGTAAACATGGTGCTACGGGTTAATGAGTTAAAAGACACCAACATAGCTAATGATCTAGGCTTTGATAGGCACTAGATTCCCAAGGATTTTCAAAAAAACAAAATGGAAATGCAAACCATCAGCACAAATATTATATAATGACACAAAAGTTGGAAAATGGTAAGTATCAAAGATAATGAAAAGGTCTAAACTAAAGGAAAATAACAAAATAACTAGAAATACAACATGTTATAGGAATAGATCTCTCTTCTAAGAAAAAGGCAAGTAAGATTTGCTGAAAGCTATTTGCTAAATAGTGGTGACTCTATCTAGTGATGCATCTTTTTTCATAAGCTGCGAAACATATTTTTGTACAAAGATATGACAAAATCTTATGACCTGTACCAAAAACAATATACTAGCGCTTAGAACTTGCAAGTTTATAAAATATATGTATATGGTTTTAATGTTATACTGTTCATAACATGTAAGATAACTGTAGACATGTAAACACTATCTGTGAGAATGCTAACACATTAAGTAACTGAGAGATCTAAAGCTGAGTTTCAGTAATAACATTCTTCTCGTAACCGACACTAATGTATCTCTTTAATGTATATCTGCAATAAAAACAAATATACTTAAAATGACATAAACTGAACTCGGAAAACATGATGGCAAGGAAGTGTATCAAAAAAAATCTTACTAGCATTCTAAACTGTATTATTACAAATTACCACATTCTTTTTTTAATCTACATCTATTAAACAATTTCAATTTACCGGTATTTGGAAATAATCCAAAGGTTTTAGAATGTTTATAACCAGCAAAATGTGTACATGTAAGCAATATTTTTGCATCATAAATATTTTCCACAAATTTAGTACCATATATACTCTTAAAAGTTGTTTTCCAACTGCAAACTGCACAGACCCAGATCTGCTGTTGCATTAATATGTGCTGGCAAATCTGGGTCTATGCAGTTTGTTGGAGTAATCAGTGGAATAAAAACACAGACCATGATCTGCTGTTGCATTATGCACTGGCAAATCTGGGTCTATGAAGTTTGTTAGGAGTAATCAGTGGAATAAAAAACACAGACCATGATCTACCAGCGCATTATGCGATGGCAGATCAAGGTCTATGTTGTTTGCAGTTGGACTTGACTTATAAGCAAGTATAGATGGTAATTTAAGCACATTTTAATCCTGAAAATGTTGCGGTTTGTTTGCAGTTTGTCTGTTGGCAATAAGCAATTATACAGCTATATTCCTATTACCGGAAACATGAAATAAAATTTTCAATAAGCTATTATACAACTCTATTCCTATTACCGGAAACATGAAATAAAATTTTAAATAAGCTATTATACAACTCTATTCCTATTACAGGTAACATAAAATACAATTTTCAATATGCAATTATACAACTCTATTCCTATTAACATGAATACAATTTTCAGGAACTTGTATACCTGTCTTCCAAAATTTAACAACAATTTAACGCTGATTTTTGTAGAATTCTGTAGAAAAACATGATAACTGTCCCTACCGTTGTGTCAATCATCCACCTCGATCCCATTCTCCTCATTTCTCGCTTTCCCCTCAGCCCTTTACCAAGAGGAGGGTTAGTGGGTGGGGAAGATCAAGATTTTCACACACAAAGGACATCTCAAACTTGATCAGTCTTTAAAGTTTATAGTCTGTATCCCTAACAGTTTAGGTAAGTTTCAATTCCACTCGGAGTTATTTTCCCTGGAAAAAGGTGACTACCATCTCTTGAATCAACCTTATTTTAACCTCCAAATCAATAGGCATAGGAATATTTCATGGAATGGATTTCTCCCATCCATTTGTCATTGATGGATGACAGCAAAAATAGCTGACATTAATTTTAAGGGAATCATTACAAGGGTTCAACAGAACACAGTATTGCTATTTGTGGCCTAATCGTACTGCCTTTCTGTCGGTTATCACATGTATAGAGTAAATTCATCTGTACATGCCAAGAAAGTGGAGTTATGGACAATTTTTTCGAGCCCATATTAGTGGAAAGCGAAACACAGCAGTCACTTTTCCGACAGTGGCAGGAACAGTTTAAGGTTTTAGTTAGTTTTTCAGAAATGCTTTGATCATGGACTCGACATGCAGCCCTGGCCTTCTTTTTTAAGTTATGACCAGGGGCAAATTCATAAGGGATAGTGAGAGACCCAGGGGACAACACTCATGTTGCATAAATGAGTGGGCCTTTACACTCTTCAAAAGCATTATATGGTTATAGGGTGGGGATCTTGGTGATTTCCAAGTTATGACCCAGTGGTTAAGAATAGACCCATGAACTAATGCTGACTACTGAAGTTATTTACCATTGTAATTTCAAGGTATATATATATATATATATATATATATATATATATATATATATATATATATATATATATATATATATATATAGAAGTGGAGTGGGGCTATACACAGTTTCTAGGTTATGACCAAGAGGGCAGTGAGAGACCAGGGGACACTGCTGGTGGCATAAATGACTTGGCCTTTTCATGCTGAGATAGTCTATACCATAAACATTCTAAAATTAGGTTCCCTTTTGTACACATTTTAAATCTGGAGCACCTATATTAAATAAATTGTGCAAAGTTTATATTTAGGTAGTGTCAATTACTTAACCGTATGAAACTGGCTTTCTGGCAACATAGGGCAACAAACTGGTGATATTATGACAACAGTATGACAAGAAAAATAATGTCGGGCAACTACCTTACAATAGTACTGCAAGAGATTGGTAAGAAAAATGAGATTCCTGGCAATAACCTGGCAATATTGCCAGTGTGTTCCCAGACAAGCATCTGAATACACTGGCACTGATCTTACTTTGATGACTGATATTTTCTGATCATCTGACAATTCACTGGCAACAATAAAATTTAGCATGCAGAATCACTTATTTCAAAATCGTATTACTAGTGTTTTTTAGTCAGCATAGTGCCAGTTTTTCCCAGTGGGTTAACCCACTTGATATCTGCAATGAATTACCTTGTATCCTTTTTTATCACCACCACCACCCTTTTTTAATTTTTGATTGGTTGAGACTACAAATTCAAAATTTGTACATTCATCTCTTCAGCCATGAAGATATTGCAATAACTGATAGCTTGTCTTTTGCATTTTGTGCCATTAAAGATTGAATTGCATTCCTGGAATGGAACATTTGACTGCAAAGGAAGTAATGCAGTGGCATTTAATATATGAATAAAGCAGGTCATTAAGATAATATGAACCCATTTTAGGGACAACTGTGGTACAATAAAAAACCTGGTTCATACAGCCCTACCGAGTTGTTTTTCAAGGACATGTCAAGGACTTCTAAAAGTTTTCAAGGAGCATTTTTCCTTAAGTGACGGGTACAAATGTAGAAGAAACAACAAATAACTAATTAGCATTCCACTATAGCAAAGGGATGTTACTCCATCTGGTAAATACCTGTGTCGTGTCATTTGACCCACACAATTGTATCCCATTTTATGCATTAATCTATTCATTGTTTTTGGAAATAATAAAAAAAATCAGGATTTAAAATATGATGTACTGTTTTAATGTTTTTTTTTATCCTTTAAGATAAATTCAAGGAGTTTGGGGAAAATTTCAAAGTGTTTTTCAAGGAATTCAAGCAGCTTTCAAATATAAAACTATTTATATCAAAATTCAAGAATTCAAGGACTTTTCCAAGATAAACCCTCTTTATCAAAATTCAAGGATTTTTCAAGGTTATATGAACCATAGTAAACATGAACCCTCTTACTTTTCGGATTGGAAAATAGGTCTATTTGGAACCAAACTGAACATGAAGTTATTGCTTCTATTCAGTAAAAATATGATTCTTTTTTAATTATATAAATGTGTTGCCAGTGTATCACCAGAGTACTGTCATACTATTGCTAGAGTTTGTGCTGTCAGATTCTTGCCAGCATAATTTTAATGGCGCCATGCTGTTGTTGCCAGCTATACACACTGGCACCAGCTGGTTAAACACTGGAAATGTTTAAAATACTGACTTGTTGCCAGTGTATTGCCAGGTTCTTGACTGATAAAATGTGCTGCCAGTTTGTTGCCAGATTTATTCTCGTGACCTGTACCTTTCAAATATGGAAATCAGAACAGCTCTCTCTTAGGGCAAAACTAAGAATCTACACATCAAAGGCACTAATCATTCTGCTATATGGATCTGAATACACGAAAACCACCTAAGCCATCAGCAAGAAACTGGACTCATTCCACACCAAGTGCCTTAGAAAAATAAAAATAATTTTTTGGCATAACATGATATGGAGTGATGAACTGATGACAATATGCAATGCAAAGCCTCTATCAGAAGAGGTTAAAAAATGCAGATGGAGATGGCTAGGACAGGCTTAAGGATGAATCCAGACAGCCTGCCCAAAATGGTACTGAAATGGGCACCACATGGGAAGAGGACACCCGAAAGAGACCTGGAGACACTGCATGGAAAAAAAGGTCAGACAGATCAATCTGACATGGACAACAGCAGGCCGCCAAGCTGCAGACCACCAGGGTTGGAGAAGACTCGTGGATGCCTCATGTGCCACCTGCAGGCACGATGAGAACTGAGAGAGATACAGGCAGCACAGAAAATTGAAAACAGAAAGACAATATATAAAGTAAGAGGACAAACTTTACTAAAACATTTAATTGCACCAGGTTATTGTCAGGTCTGGTAATAAGCTGGCAAGAAAATGACAACACACTGGTAATTAACTGTTGAGAAACCAGGCAATAAACTGGGAACAATCCTGCAACCTACTGGTATCACTATGGTAATATACTCTTGTGATACAAGTGGCAATTCACACTGGCAGCAGCAGGGAATTTTATAAGGGAAAGAGGCTTTAACTTTCTGAGATCAACAAGTACTGTTTTTTAAGCTGCTAAAATGATAATGGTAACTACATGACTACATACTTTACTGTGTTCTTAAGAGCATGAAAAACAAGTTTGTGTTTTTTTTTTGGTTTTCATTTATCCATTAGCTTATTGCTCAAGTTTAATGTACTCAAAACAATGACATCCATGTTCCCTGTCACCACACTGTCATCACAATACCTACTTCACTAGCTGTTGAAAAACTCAGGTAATGGATTACCTCAGTTTTATTTAAAAGATAATTAATACCTGTTTGTTCTTCAATGAAGTGTCATGGGTGGTTACTTTCAGTCACTCAAGGGCATTTACTTCCCATCTACAGCACTTTGACAGAAAGCACATGTTGACCGATTTCTGATTAGTTTAAATAATGGTTTGCGTAAAGAACCAATCCTAAGTTAGGCCATTCACTAATGAATGACTTATGAAACAAACCACTTTCATATTCACATTTCAGTATTTTTAAATATCAAAGTACTGAAAGTAATATATACTGTAGCTTAGATGATTTGAAAAATGAAGATGATTGCTTTTTTAACCACAGAGTAAGTGTGCACATGTATTATTTATGTTTCAAATAATTTTATGAACCACCCGTACAGAAAAATCTCACCAATTCACATGAGCTGCTCATAAGCTTCACATGAGAACCTTGTTAGAAAGGTATGCAAATTGGGTAGATTTTGCAAGCTCATGTGTGCAGTTTGTTAGATCTTGTGAGCCATTGAAAAACTAACCAAATTTTCTCATGTGCAGATTTTGCTCATGTGAGAATTTGAATGTTCACATGAGAATGTATGACTTAGAAAATATTCGTTCCCCTAACATCTGACTATGTTTGAAAATAAGGCAGAATTCTAATTTCTCACCTGAGAAATTTGGACTTCGATTCTGATCAGACACATTTTAGATTTTATCCAAGTTGGTTTTTCTCATGTGAGTTTGAGACCCATCCCATTCTTCCAGCATTCTATAAAGAATTATGCTTGAAGAATTTTGCTTTCAAAAACCAAATCAAATAATAAAATAAAATCACACAAGATTAAATGTGGTTTTCCATGACTGAGACCTAATCCGGTATCGAGAAAATAACGCTGGTTATTTCCCTTGTTTACAATCTGGAGACTGGTTTACTGATCACAAAATATGCACATAATGTTTGAAGACTACAACACACAACTACCATAGTAGCCTCACTTTCAAACAAACGCCATTTTTAAATTAAGCTTGTTAATTCGGGAAATTTCATTACAAGCAATACCAATATACGTGCAGCAACCAATCATAGAAACCATGTTGGTGAGTAAAATCAAGACCGTATTGCATTTTGCCTGATTATGGGTACAGCAGTTTCGCTGCCACTTTCCCAGCTTTGCCCTTTGCCCCCACGATTTAATACGTCAAATAAGATGACCTTGTAATCTTGCTCCTAACAATCATTGAGACGATAATTTTTCAGATCATTATTATTTACTACTGCGTCTGCCATACTGCAGTTCTCGATGCATTAATGTTGTCAGTTATCGAGAATAGTGTGACGAGATTAGTATCCTTGATCTACCATGGTTCGTGTCCTGAACGTTAATTTTAATGCCTATATTATAATTTTGTGAGAAACTATTGAAATCGCCATAGAAAGTGTTAAACAATATCTGCTTAATTTATTCATAAACTCTCTAAATTCTTTGCAAGCTGCCGTTTTTCCAAGCATATCTAAATGTGTCTATTTCCGGAAGTAATCTGTGGTTCGTGCCCCTGAAATAAAGGCCACGTGACGTAAGATTGGAATGTGACAATTAGGTCAATGTTTAATCTAGAAATATATCATGTATGATGTCCCTGTATTAATAATGATGGCAAAAATATGAAAGAAAAAAAAATTTGATGCATTTTTTTGTTCTCAAGCTGTCTGATAAAATTATTATATTTTAAGGTACCGTAGTTTTAAAAGATTTTTTGTTTATGCTACTTCATAACAAAGATTGCATTCCCTTAGGCCAAAAAAAAAAAAAGACGGATCGATATCAGATAGTAAACAGTGTTGCTACCCTATTCATGCTCTATATTAGATGTGTATACGTTGTTCTCTGAATGAAGTAAAAGATAGTAAAACCCCGCAATAACGTGACACCGCTTTTTCTGTGATCAAATTTTATAGACCCCAAATATCGCGTTATAGCGGGGTTTCACTGTATATATATATATATATATATATATATATATATATATATATATATATATATATATATATATATATATATATATATATATATATAGTGTTTCTTGCTATGCCGCCACTTCTCCCTGTTCTGCTTTCACTTCTCCCTATTCTGTCCAAAGGAGAAGCCACTTCTCTCTAAAATTCAAGTCTAGCTTGACCCCTGTGCACCTGTTAAGTATGAGTCTCAAAGCATATGATTGATAAGTGACATATGATTATGTTTACAAGTGAAGAATCTACATGCAAGTATATAGGCTGTTACTGATAAGTGATGATGAGATCACACAATTTTCTTTTAATATGGCTTTGACTGAACTGAGCAGGAGCAAACGACAGGTCACTGCTGCAGTAAGAAGTGACTCTCATTGCATCTTCTTTTCTTAGCTAGTTTCAGAAACAGATTATAGTATACGAATGTACTGTCTGTTTTGCCTCGACATCACAGAGACAAATGCTACAGTCAATGTAAACAACATCGCAGAGACAAATGCTACAGTCAATGTAAACGACATCACAGAGACAAATGCTACAGTCAATGAGACAAATCCTACAGTCAATGTAAACTGGTAATATTGTTATGTATATTTGATCTGTAATGTGTGTTTGTCCATGAAGGTGAGTTGGACTTCAGAGTCTGGTCACTTGTCAACAGAATGTATAGAAGCATTTGTGTTCAAGGTAATTTTATTTACAGCTGGACTGGTATTTTCCCATTTTATTGCTTCACATTTTGTTGATATTGGTCAAGTGAAAATGAGTATAAATAGGGAGTTGGTTAACAAATAATTCATTCCTGTTTTAGATCAGTCTGTGGGAATCCATTTTTGTGATCAGATTTTACACTTGGTGGTTGAAATCAGATATAATTTGAGAGGACTTGTTTATTAAAGATTTTGGTTGGAATTACTAAAGTGCTCATTGAATTTTGAATTAATACATTACTTTGGACTTTTATGAACTCATTCAAAGACAATCTGGATGATATCATTGTGTTATATCAGGACATTCAAGACTATTAGAACTTATTTGGAACATTCTATATTTTTGGATTTGTGATTAGGACATTTAGGATTATTTGAAATTTGATTCACAATATTGTAAGCATTATTTGAATTTCACTTTGTGACCATCCATACTGGACATCTGAGTGGCACCATTTTCACTTAGGACCAGCTAGACATCATAATAAGTCTTCTGGTGAAAAAACCTTGTTGATATGTCTTTCCATTCAGAAGAAGTAGCAACAACAAGATTTTCAAGATGGCTGCCATGGCAGCCATATTGGATGTCAGATTGGCACCATTATCATATAAGACAAACTAGACTTCATAAAATATCTTTTAGTGATAACCCCATGTTGATATGACCAACCATTCAGGAGGAGTCGCGATAAGATTTGAATTGGCTGCTGTTGCAGCCATTTTGATGTTGAAACTGCACCATTTTCATGTAGGATCAACTAGATAACATAAGAAGTCTTCTGGTGAAAACTCCACGTCAATATGACTTTTCATTCAGAAAGCATAGTGATAAGATTTTCAATATTGCCACTGTGGCAGTCATATTTGAAATCAGATCAGCACTATTTTCATTTAGGACTAACTAGACATCATAAGGAGCCTTTTTGTTGATATGACAGACATTCAGGGGGAGTAGCAATAATAACAAGATTTTCAAAATCGCTGCTCTGGCGGGAATATTATGTTCAAACAGCACCATTTTTGCTTAGTACCTCATAAAAAGTATTCTGGTGAAAACCCAATGTTTTTATGACTTTCCATTCAGTGGACAGACCAACAGCAGGATTTTCAAGACAGCATCCATGGTGGCCATACTGAACATCAGATCAGGGCCATTTTCATTTAGTGAAAACCCCATGCTGATATGACTATTCATTCAAGAGGTATAATGATAAGATTTTTAATATGGTGGCCATATTGCCTCTCCTAGCATCACTGTTTGCATTAGGACCAACTAGACCATGGGATGAATTTGTATGTAAAGTTTTATGGCAATTCTCAAAGTAGTTTAGGAGGAGTAATGATAACAAACTTGTGCTAATGAATGGATGATGGATGATGGACAACAGGCCATCCCATAAGCTCTTGTGGTCTATGACCAGTAGAACTAAAAAAAAAACAACAAAAAACAGCCTTCAATGACCGCAACTGAGATCATATGCTCATGCATCAGTCTTGTTCATTGAAAATAAAATTTCTTCACTTTTCATTTTTTCTTTCTACATCCAAATCCCCCCCCCCCCCACTCTGAGAAGACAAAAACTTGCATAATGCGCTAGCAGATCAGGGTCTATGTTGTTTGTTCTACTGATTAGTCCTTACAAATTGCATAGATCCAGATCTGCAAGCACATTATGCGATGGCAGATCTGGGTCTATGCAGTTGGCAGTTGTTATTGGCTTATAAGAGAGTATATACGGTACTACTGAACCACAACTGTCATTACTAAACAAGGTAATAAATTTATACTGTATGAGACTGTAGACACACTGACTTCACAAAATTTATACTGTATGAGACTGTAGACACACTGACTTCACAAAATGTTTCAAGCAAAAATTAGCCAGCTGTCACACTGAAATATCAACAAAGGACATTTCAATACAATTTGAATCTGTATTATGTCATTTTTTGATTTATTAAAAGCCGCCTACATGTATTTAGTATTAAGAATGAAGACTTTCAACTGTAATTCAAAGAAGAACAAGTAAAGTAATTTGAGCTACCATTTTCAGCCTGGTCTTTTGAACAAGTAAAAAAGAATTCCTACAGAGTAATTCTTCCAGTAAATAAAACATTTTCATTATTGTTATAAAGGGTGTTAATCGTTAGGCTTCCAATGTTACACTCCATTGAGAAAAGCATATATGATGAAATGTTAATCAACTATCAGAGTTTTAACTTGCCCATGATGCCTCTAGACAAGGAGCTTTCCGAATTATACCTGTAAAAAATATTAGTCTTTAGTGACTTGTTTTTAAAGTCACTCTCTTTATCTCTCTAATTATCTATCTCAGTCTGATGGAAGTCTTTTGTGAAAAAAGATTTTTTTGGTGATCAAATGATGCAACACTGTAGACAATATAAATTTAGGGTATCATGTTCTTTGTAGTGAAAATAGGCAAAAGTTTATTCAAATTTGTGTTCTCCATAAAATAACAATAAAAATGTGAGAATCTGTTCAAAATCAAAGATAATTTAGTGATCTGAAGAGTCTGTCAGGAGGTGGTAAAGAGGAGGTGACTAGGTTTGGAAACACTGATACATACATACATACATAAACAGACAAAAAGAAAGAAAGAAAGAAAGAAAGAAAGAAAGATAGATAGATAGATAGATAGATAGATAGATAGATAGATAGATAGATAGATAGATAGATAGATAGATAGATAGATAGATAGATAGATAGATAGATAGATAGATAGATATCGATACTTAGAGAATCTGTACTGTTTTCTTTCAGTTGATAAATAAAAACAGTTTCCAAACAGAATTAATCCGAGTCCAATAGATCAGACCCATATGTATATTGGTGTGTTGATGGTTTGGGGTCTAATCTAACTTATTCATAAAACATTGCAATTATTGCAAACAGATCTGTCTGCAAAACATCAGTGCACATATTGACCATTTTTAGACATTTATCGGTTATTTTTCATGTCTCTTGAGTTATGGTCAGTTGATCTGCACAGCATATTTCTGCATCATGTCTGATGTTTGACAATTTGCAAATTCATGTGGAACAACACAATGGATGATTTAACTGACAGTGTTCTGAGCAATTTGGGTTACAATGTAAAATTGATCTGTTCATTTAGTAATCTGATGCACTGTTGAACTGTGATAATAGTTACAATGAGATATTCATCATGTGATACATGATAAATCCACAAATACACGAGTCACATGATCAAACCCACCATCTTGAATGAGCGAAGTCGCATCTGATTGGTTCCTGAATATCAACTGATTAGCCACTCATCACCCAATGTAGGATGGTAACTCAAAATGGCAACAGTAGGTTGGGTTATTTAATTCCACGTGGGTTTACAAGTTGTCGAACATCAGATCTGATGTGGAAATATGCTGTACAGACCTCTGAAAGGGCCCTTCAACCAACCATAACTCAAGTGTCTAAAAACAGTCTATATGTGCACTGATGTGTTGCAAACAGATCTTTTCTGCAATAATTTCAATGTTTTATGAATAGCTGAGATCAGACGGCAAACCACCAATGCACCAATACATGTTCGGGGGTTGATTTTATTGGACTAAATTAATCTCTTTGGGATATAAAAAAAATCCTATCATTTTCTTCAGTGGGACCGTACCCGAGATGCTGACATATGTTTCAATGGAATCCATGCGTAAGTCATTTCAAGTGGTAAATGTATGTTGTACAGGTACCACTTTTCATATCATACTGATGTAAGTAAAGAGTAAAAGTACATAACAATGTGTAAATGTCAGGACCACTGCATTGAGTGAGTCATACACTGTGTTCCTGGTGTATACTTGCCACCTTTATAGCAATGTTACTGTTAATTGACCCCTGTGGAAAAATGGCAAATGCTCCACCTATTCATCAGCATAATTATTTCTTTCAAAATCAGTGTTTTTCATTTTGAAATGCTGCCCCATAATTGAAACAAGACTCATATCATATATACTTGCTTATAAATCAAGCCCAACTTCAAAACAATACTGACCCTGATTTGCCATCACATAATGTGCCAGCAGATCAGGGTCTATGTTATTTGTTCTAGTGAATAATCCTAACAAACTGTACAAATCCAGATCTGCCGGTGTATAATGCGATGGCAGATCTGGGTCAGTGCAGTTTGCAGTTCTGGTCAACTTTTAAGTGAGCATATATGGTAAGTATATTGTGAAAATTGGATGAAAAATGTCAGTTATAAAGAGTTTACTTTCTGTAGTTATACAATGAACTATTTCTATGGGCTCTATGTGGTTGGGCAAGCTCTTGTTGGGCCAATGGATTATGTAACTAATCACACCTAGCTTGTGATTGAATTGTTTGGCAGGCTTTCCAATGGAATCTCTGTAATGCAATGGTTGATTGACAGATGACATTCTTGACTGAGGAGTCAATCACGCTTGATGTGCTAGACAGACCACAGAATAGTTCATACCAAGGTGTATAGATCAATGTAAAGTTACTTTCCTAAAACATATTTACATTATCAACAATGGTTTTCTTCAAAAAATTGACCTTACCCCAGTATAAAATGATTTTAACAATTTCATATCTTTAATATCTTCAGACCAGACATAGTGTGTAATGATTGCTGGTTTGGTTTGGTGTTTTACAGCACAGCAACATAAGTAGGTTGTTTCAGTGCCGAGACAATTGGAATAACTAAAGTGTCTTGCCCAAGGCAACCACACAACCTGACACAAGCCAACAGACAATGATTGCATCATATGACCACTTAACATGAGAGTTCTACTATATATATATATATATATATATATATATATATATATATATATATATATATATATATATATATATATATATATATATATATGTGTGTGTGTGTGTGTGTGTGCAAGCTAATCAAGCTCTATGTCATGGAAGAAACAACTTATATAAGCAAACAAACACCTTAGCTAACACAAAAGCTGTTAGAAACCTGAATTATTTACATGTCTGAATGACAGGTACCTGCAAACAAAATTTAAATAACTGAACAAAATTAGATGATAAATGGTATCAAATGTGTAAAGTACTTTGCCTAACAATTTATAAAAATAATCAAAATACACATACTAGGATAAATCTTGTGTGCAAAGCTAGATTACATGTAATATACCACATATAAAAATAAATAAAAATGAATGCACTCACCAAGGTTGAAGTTTCTCTAAACCTAACAGTCTGTGTGTTATCCATAACTTCAAACAAATATCCAAATTATCACTAATGCTATCCAACAATCACACCTGTGTCCAAGATGTTGGAGTATCCTCATGTATTGATATAAAACCAGCATAAACAATCCACTCCATTATGACTTTCAAGGTTATGCTGCTATCATGATGTCTGTCCCTGATAAGAGAAACCTATACTGACTATGATGTACATGTCGGAAGAAACACTCTTAGACTCCGATATCCTGTTCCTATGTCCATGTCACTGGTTGTCATCATGCACACACGTGCAGTGTAGCACAAGGCTGACACTCAGGCAAGATAACAGGTAGGTAAATTAAACAGGTAAAATAAGGTGAGAGACAAGCTAAACCGAGGTAAATTAAACAAGTGAATTGTGGACTGTGTTGAAATGTGTGTCTTTCAATACTTCTTACAGACAACCTACCGACATTTCCTACAGTGGGTTATTTTTGTTGATATGTATTTAATACAGAGATATTTTCTAAATTAAAAACATGCCAAGATGACAGGGATGCTCCTACCAATAAGTTATAACAAAAGAAACCAGGTTCAAAATGATGAAGCGATCTTTCAAGTCAAACAGGTTCCCAAACTGATTAAAATTAAAATCTCAGACATAAGGGACCAACCATTTAATGGGAGAGTGCTGGTATTTAAAAAAAGAAAAAAAAATCTGGTGCTCAAATAGTTTGACAAACATTATCTTGCTCTGATTTAGAGCCAACACTCAGAAACTATTATATCCATTATATTAGTTTTTAAACAAAAATTATCTTGAGGTAAAAGAAAAATAAAATATAGCCTGGATTGAACAAAATTACCCCCCCCCCCCGAAAATTAAATGGTTGATCCCTAACTGTGATCTCACAGATTATGATAAAAGTTAATGTTCTGCTGACCTTGGGAATTCCTTGTCCACCTATTTTTATTAGACTAGCAGTTAACTCATTGCATTTGGTGATAGGAAGGGCTATCATTAGCAACTATATGTTCTGAATGATGTTTTTCACTTTCAGCAGTAAGAAAGCTGTAATTTGATTGGTAAAACAAAAAGTCAACAGCACAACCTCATATTGGTGCCTGTCAGATCTACTTCATGATAAGTAGATATAGATTTTAATCAGATTGAACAGAATCCATAATTCTGTAAAATTTTGACTTGAAACAGTGAAAGTTAAATTTGAAATTGGTCCTTATTTGGTTTCATTCCATGAATTTATTCCAAAGTTATTGAACAGAAACAAAATTTGATGAAGGGGGTAATAACTCCATCACATTTTGATGGATAAAGATGAAAATCTAACTTGAATTAGATTTTCTTGATATTAAGACTCCTACCAAATAAAAACTGGTTTCAATCAACAAACTTTTTAAAATAAGGAACTGTTGTAAAAATAACAAATTTGTGACATGGATTTGAAAATCGACACAGGTAACATCGCTTGCCACCTCGAGAGAATATGGTAGAAGGATGAAAAAAATGGTAGGTGATGATTTGTATTAAAGGAATCATCATTCTATCATGCACTAATAATATTCTCCATATTACTTCCATGGAAGTTATTACTTACTGAACAATAAAATGTATTCATTTCTTAATTTAGACTGATACAAATTATGACAGCTGTGTATTTTGATATAAGTGAGCTCAAAATTCAACTTTTCTGTTAATTTAAAATGAAATTTTAGTTGAATGTGCCATTTTTAATGTAAAGATCGTTTTAGACAATTTAATTTAAAGGAAATATTCCACATTTTTCACAATTATAAAATACAGACTTGATTAAAAAGTGAAGTCTTGAAGCAAATTTATGAGAAATCATACATGTGAATTTGTTCAAAATATTAGGTCCATTGGTATAAGGTTTTTAATTTTAAACAAGAATTCGACTTTGTTTTCGAAAGTGTCAGTTCAGTAATTATGTTGTTGAAGTTGCAAAACTTTTTGTTTAGAATTCAGATAATCTCATAATATTTGTAACAATGTTCAACTTGTATAACTTGTACATTCCCTGTTTCTCTGCAGAACTTGTTTTCTCTAAGTTGAATCTACCTATAACACAGGAAGTGTCATGGCTCATACAGCCAAAGAGAGTTTTTTTCAAGGAGTTTTTCAAGGACCTCCAAAAGTTTTGAAGGAGTATTTTTTCTGTGGGTCATGTTCCCATTCTGAATTTCAAATGCAACTCGTTTCTAGTCAGATCAAATTACTTCATTAATAATGCAAGCTTCCAGGGAAATGACCATGTATCAATTCTGCTCATGAACTGCCAATGGGGGTATTTTTTCAAGTACAAACTTGTCTGACCATGAGTGGGGGTGGGGGGGGGGGGGATGAGGGGAGAGAGAATGAGTGAGTGGGGGTGGGGGGGGGGGGATGAGGGGAGAGAGAATGAGGAGGGGTGTCAAGTTCATACATTAAAAAACCTGCATTTTATAGACTGTTGATGGGCATGAAATGGTGCATCCACTCAGACTGGATACCTGCCATTATGGATGCATTTTAAGTACTTGGCAGGCAAAATAATGTGTCTCAGTGGAGTGAAAGAGCATCTGAGACTCTGAACATCCAGCTTAATGCCCTCTCTGAGAAAATCAATTTGCATGCACTGCATAGCTATTTACAAATTTCAAACAGTTCAAAGTCTTCTTGCAAATTAGATTTTCAGCCTGCCTGGGTAATCAAGTTGGTAATTAGTATCAATAAATATATCAGCATAATTTATTTCCCCACAATTTGTACCATAGTACAGGTAAGTTGGATGCAGGCAAAGAACATGACTAAGTGATATAGGCTTTTGATGACTATCCATCTCTATTTATTTAAAAAGTAAATGCTTATTTTTGATGCAAGGAGAATAAGCATATTGTCAATAAGTCTTGGCAAAGAGATACATTCTTGTTTTTGCTGGCTTTATAGCCACTTTTAACACATTATTGGCTATATCATGCAGAGGAAAATGGGAGTTAAGTGCCCTTCACAAGGACACCCTGTGACAGCCGACCCTAGCTGGCCTGGGTGAGTATCAAACCCACAACACATGGATTATGAGTCGGCTTCTCTACCAGCTGAGCTACTGCGGCCCCCCCACAGAGAGCTAAGGTCATCATTTACAGAAAGGGACTGTCATACTGCCATTAAGGAGACACTCTGTAAATTATCTGCACAAAAATGTGTGGTACCTCAGGGTAGTATCCTGGGGCTCCTTCTCTTCCTTTGTTACATAAATGACATGGTTATAAACATCAATTCAGGTTGTAAATTACTTTTGTATGCTTATGATTGAGCAATACCCTTTTTGCACCAAGAATCTTAATTTAATATTTCAAAAACTGGGGCAAGACCTTGAATCATATAATCAGTGGTTAGTTTGACAATAAACTATCACTTCATCTTGGTAAAACAGAATGTATTATCATTTGGTTAAAAATGCAAGCTTAAAATTATTACAGATTTATTTCACCAAATCCCTCATTGTTCATCCTCCTGCTTTATATACCTTGGCTAAATGCTAACGTTTAACCAAGAGACCCTTCACTTTGACTATTAAATAATTTAGTTTTTTGTCATTAAAACTTAATATCATCAGCCATATATTCATATATATTAACAATTTTTGTATCATAAAAGGAGAATAACATTATAAGCCACTGGCTTTTGTTCTAATCCTTTACCTTCCATATTACACCACTTGTAATTTCCAACAAAAATTTATGAAATAAAATATATTTAAACTAAATAGTCACATCATTAAGTCACAAAATTCGGTAAAATAATGACGTCTTACATTGGATCAATATTTGTCTTGAGAGGTAATAGCAAATGTTATTGTGAAGAAAGTTAATAATAGACTTAAGCTTCTTATTAAACAAGATTTAATAGACTTAAGCTTCTTATTAAACAAGATTATTTTCTGAATGAAAACTTGAACAAAATCTATGTGCACTGCATTGATTCAATATCATTTGGATTAGTCGTGTTCCACATGGTTTTCTGGACTCAGTCAGTATGGAAAAACAAACTTCTGATTGCTCAAAATAAAATAACTGGAATAAATCTGGAACCAAGATATATTATTCTCCAATCTATTATTTCAAGTGATGGGATGGCAAATGTGGAAAACAAAGTTAAGCAACTCGGGCTTAACCTGCATGTATACAATATTGTGAACAACAGTGGTTTAGCACACATGTATTTATCTAGTAATTTCCTTGACTATCAGACAATACTCATTATAATACTACAGTCAGTAATTATACCTTTGTAGTAACAAGAGTAAATAGTGTATCCTCATCAACCTTTTATTATAATGCAATAAAAGACTGGAATGCCTAAATTAGTACTTAATACTATAAGTATTATAAATAGAAACAGATTTAAAACTGTAGTAAAATCTTACTTAAAGAAACATGTTGAAAATTACTAAAGAAAGGACTTTTCTCCATAACTGATTTCAGGTAAATGACTTGTATTTAAATAAATACTTCCTTTTTTTCACAAGCAAATAATGAATTTATAACACCTAATCTTATCCACATTTCATTCTATTATCTTCCATCTTGAACTACAGCTAAGGACCATACTAAAAATAATCCCTATAATGGCAATATGGGTAATCCTAGGTTTAATCAACATGTCTTGTTTTAGTTGTGTAATGTGTACATCTTTTGTACAATGTGTTAGCATGTATTACTGCATATGTATAATCTTAAATGTTATATGTGCCTTTTATACTGTTTTTATGTTTCTTACTGTATGTTTTATGTCTTGTAAATTTTTAAAAAATATATTACATGTTGATTTTACTGAATAAATACTACTACATATGATGGAATGCAAGGGTGATAGTGGGGAGACAGAGGGTCAATAGGGTGATAGTTGGGAGACACGGGGTCAATATCTGAAGAGAGTGAAGGCTGTACTTTAGATTCCCAGTTTATATAACTGGAATTTTTTTTTTCAAAACATTATTTAGCAGGTGTGTGTGTACCTGAATTAACATATTATTGTCAAGCACCTGCATATCAATATGCCAAATCTTCTCTTCACAGTATATAGATATAAGGTTACAAAGTAATTAATATACATGTAAATCTACAATAAATTATTACTCAAGATGTAAATTTCCACCAAAGTATGCAAACTGCCTGGCTTTGTGTGCTTCTTACAGCTATTTTTGGATTCACAATTAACATAAGACTGACATATATGCAAATGGGTCAGAACTAAATTTGTCTATACTCTATATTACTAGTATGTTAGCTTTGCTTGCTGCTTT
Organism: Margaritifera margaritifera; assembly: GCA_029931535.1. Classification (NCBI taxonomy): domain Eukaryota; kingdom Metazoa; phylum Mollusca; class Bivalvia; order Unionida; family Margaritiferidae; genus Margaritifera; species Margaritifera margaritifera. Next base: position 834,421 of record JAQPZY010001164.1, read on the forward strand.
CCATGCAACAAGGAGCAACGGTAGCTCAGTTGGTAGAGTGTCAGATTCATAATCCAATTATTGCAGGTTCAATACCTGTCCAGGCCAGTCTGGGACGACTGCCTCAGTGTATCCATGGGAAAGGCACTTAGCTCCCATTTCCTTGGCCTATTAAAGTACTGAAAATGCCAAATCAAAAATTCAGTGCAACTATCACAAAAGTGTTTTTGGTGATCTGGTTCAAGACAGAGTTACAGAAAAAATACTAGCTTAATCTAATTGTTGTTTTTCTTATTCTTATTAACTGAACCTGCCACAGCAGACATCTCTATATAAACAACATTTGCTTAAAAAGAAAAGATTTCAAGAACCCATCTCCTTCATTTCCACTTGTACATATTTCATCTCTATACATGAAGGCCAGGCCTGCATGTTGAACCCAGGATCAAAGCACTGCTGTGAAAAATGTGACCTTGATGCCAAAATCAATTTAGGGTTCAGCCAGCATGTCACAGAATGAATTACTGTAGCTTCATAAGTACAAACAAAATTCATTAATGGGTTTAGGAAATATCAGCAAATGAAAAGACTTCAACCAAAACCTTAATTCAAATTTTCTATCTCTGTGACCATGATTCCAAGGTCATAGGGTGAGCAAGCATTCACAGAATGAACAGTCTCAGCTTCATAATGATTCATGTCAGGTATAATGAGAATTCATCAAAGAATTTAGTGAACAGAAACAAATGAAAAAATGTAAGCAAAACTTGAACAAACTCTAGATGCTGCTGCTATGTCTTGATTCCCACTAACTTGGGCTTAACAATAAAAATGCACATCTTACAGAGTTAAATACACAATAATCTACTCAAGTTTTAATGATTTAAAACTACAGGATGCAATTTTTATAAAATAATTGTAAAATCTGGTTCACAAAGAGTGCGGCAATATCAAAGACTATACATTTACACGACATAAGCAATTAATCCTTGCTACCAGACTCTAGTTATACAGCACAGAGAAACCCAAAGGACACCACAAATAGTCATTACCCGGTATATCTGAATTTCATTATAATCAAGGTAGAATATAACACCAGCCTGCATATGTATGATATCTGTTTAACTGTTTCTCTGATTCGGCTGATAGGACGTATGTAAGAAACATTTGACGTCAAAATTGTATATAACATCCTCAGTTGAACCATAAATAGGTAAAGGAAAGCCTGGCAACAGGTAATGATGTAGCAACGACAGCTAGATGTGAAATTCATTTTCAAAGGAATAAACAAAATTTTTATTTGCAAAGTTCAATACAAAAAATAAGAATCTCCTTTCATGGCAATAAAAACAAAATATTGATAGCATGCAGTTTTTAAGAACAATTATGTGTCTCTTTTGCAATAAGAATTTTCAAGGGAGGTAAATCTTACTGGAATAAATTTATAGGGAATTCCTTATAAAAATCCAATATGATGGAAGGGCCATAATAGTCTCATTCCATCGGTGAGGATGAGATATATATAGTCTAATAAAATACTGGAAGGGACTCAGTATGTGCTTCATAACATCTGATTTTGTTGTATACAGAATTTACAGTAATCTGTATTTTGCCTTGGCCTAATTATATATACAAGTTTACTTTTCATAGCAGTATCATGGTAATGTTCAAATACCACCATGCAATAATATGGTTTCCAGAAGTCATGATTTTCATGGGGGAATCTGTCACGTACAATTCTTTTTACTGACTAAAATATGTTGCTTTTTTTTAAATTGGAAACCAATGTATGCTTCAGAATCTAAATTTCTTGTTGAGTTACATGTATTCCTGTATTATCAGTTTCCAGAGCGATGCAAAAAAGTGACCATATGGTCAATTGAGTCACACTGTATTGGATTTGTGATTTACTGGGGAGCTGTTATATCAATAAGACATCTTTGCTTAAGAAATCAGAATTTCTAGAAAAAACATACAGTGGCATTACTACATTGTAATAACTGCTGAATTATGAATATGAATTACATATTTTTATTGATCTGTTGAAATAAACTGTTGGCATTACATATTAAAGACTTCTGCAACTATAAATGAAATGGGCTGAATTCTGAATAAACTTAATTAAATCATTCCAACAGATGATATTGTGTCTAAGTGATAACAGGATGTGCTTAAATTGAATACAGTAAAACCTGCTGATTTGAGCGACCTCGGCTACGAGTGACCATCCATCGATTACAACCAAACTGTTGAGCACAAATCAATTTTAATATATAAATGCCCTGTTGTAAACAATCACCTGCTGAATGCAACCATTGGCCATGATTTTTAGGCAAAATATGTGTTTCAATACTGCTATGAATTACCATAAAGCAGAACGAGATATAAATTCTACTGGCCTTGATTTAATCCTTTGTAACCATGATCAGTGAGGGTCTGCAGGCAGTGCCGATTATTCTCAATTGTTAGATAGTGTTTACATGTTTCTTACTGGATTGTACCATGTATATAATAAAGTCGTTATTATACACAGGGCAATATTCTGAAATAAAAATGTAAAGACTGTCGAACATTAAGCTGCTGTGATTATTCTGAACGCAGATGAAGAAAAAAAAAATGGAGTCATGTCTTGCTATTTGTTTCCTGCTTTGTAAAATCTGGTTCACAAAGAGTACAGCAATATTGATATTCTCTCCTGGCTGTCTCTGGAGTGTGTCAAGTACATCATTTGTCAATGCCTCAGCTGAATGGTTTGGTTTGGGTTTTGTGGGGTTTAACGCCATTCTTCGGCACATGATAGGCTATACATGGCGGTCAGTATACATTTGGTGGAGGAAGAACCTGGAAAGATCCCGGGAAGAACCGCTGACCCATGGGAAGCTACTGGCAAGCTTTCTCACATACCCATATTGGTCAAACCAAGACTCGAACTCGAACTCACACAGACGGAGGTGAAATGTGTGAGTGATCTGAAAAGGCGAGCATCTTAGACCACTTGGATCTCCCTGGGCCCCACCCGGGCTGAATGAGATTTTTGTATTTTAGTAAGTTACTAGAATTCTGCAGATGAGTTAATTACATAGTCATTGTTAAGTTTCTTATTGTTGTTGCTTTATTAACATTACAGTTATTAAAAACCACATGTGCCAGAGTCAGAGATCTCGTCATCTGTTCATCATAGTGTGTCTGTTACATCCCCTGTTTCTTGATTTAGTCTAATCCATTTGTGTCGTGCTGTGAATTAAGTCTATGGAATATTTACCCAAGGCCTTATCAGAACTGCTGCAGTCATTATTGCAACTATCAGCGATATGTTAACATCTTCACAAATATAAATGTGAATGTTTTATGACATGTATATTTGTGTTGCTATATAAAATTATTTTAAGATAAATACATACAATATTTTAACAAGAACTATACATTAAGAATAAAATACATTTACAGTAATTGTGCGTATTTTTTCTTTTTCAACCCAGTTGAATTTTGACCTTGAAAACTGGCCCTCCTTTACAAACCTTGTTACAAGAGACCACTTTTTGTTGGCAGAAGGGGTGGCCTCTCAAGACAGGTTTTACTGTATACTGTAAATTGTACAATTTTTAAAAGCATACTATTTTTCCAATCAAACAGGCCAAAATATCAATCACTAAATATTAAAAATATTTTAATATTAAACAGCATTAACTTGAAATATTTTACGCTGCAAACATGGTAAATTTACATTATTTGTAAAAATTTGATGGCGCTAAATATTTATACATCTCAATGCTGTAAACCAGTGGCTCCCAAACCCCAGGTCGCAAGTTTGGGAACCACTGCTGTAAATGATTATATCACGATACAAGCACTTAGGATCAAATATTACAGGCTAATTTTGGATTAATGAGCTCTTAGAAAACACTAAATGCTTTTTATAACACACTTCAGTCACACAACGTCTTGTTCTTTTGAAATTAATTATACTAGATACAATTTTAAACAAGTAATTGAATCCTCTGGATAGTGAGTCATCTCATGAAATGAAGACATAACAAGAGTGCAAGCGAATATTATTACCACACCTGTTATATTCAACATGATAGATATCAAACTTTAATTCAACAGAAATGTACAGTACAAACTCAAAAACAAGTTCTGACATCCCACAATCCAGAAGGTTCTGTCGTCAATACTCCAAATAATTTTTAGATCATGTGAGTATTATAATCCTCAGTTTTTAATCGAAGTTGTACCACTCATACTTTGAAGAGTGAAACATTTTTTCCATGATTCCACTACATGTATTTTTATACAAGGTTTTGATCATGGTTTATGTCTCAAATAGTGAGAGAGAGATGGTAGTTAGAAAATATCGCCTACGTTTTTTTTGGTGTAAAGATAAAGTCTGTTTTGAGCTCCATAATTGAGCAACTTTATCTCTAAAGGAAGCTTGTAATTATTTTTTGTCCATTATGTTTAGCCATAGTAACCCCCTGTGTGTTCAGGATTGTAGAATAGACTCGATGCACACTCCTGCATGTCATAAGAGGTGACTAATGAAGGCTGGAGCCATGGTGACTCCATGGTTACCGTATATACTCATGTATAAACTGGGTCAAAATGCAAACAACATAGACCCTGATCTGGAGTCGCAAAATGCGCCACCAAATCAGGGTCTATGTTGTTTGTTCTACTGATTACTCCTTACAAACTACATAGACCCAGATCTGCCTGCACATTATGCGATGGAAAATCTGGGTCTATGTAGTTTGCAGTTGGTATCGACTTATATGCGAGTATATACAGTAGTCTTCAGGACTCTCAACCAAAAGGATGCGTGTTCTACCATCAGATAAGCCCAGGTTGGTTTCCATGGTGTTTCCTTGGGCAAGGACTTCTATGGTCTGTCCTTGTGCAAGGCTATTTACTTCAATTGCATTGGCACTAAATAACCAACTGTTGCTGTGCCATAAAACACCAAACCGAACCAATCAGCCATCACTGCTTTACAAGTGGAGACTGATATTCAAAACACATGACAGCCTAAAAAACAGCGAAACCTAGCATTTGATTGGCTAGCGCCTACAGCAATATGAACTATACGGAGTGCAGGATTAGGTACGGCAAGTTGAGGACTACTGCTATTAAGTGACAAGGAACAATGCATCTTCTGATGATGTACTTAATATGTTTCCAAATTAAAATGCTGGCATTGTTTCATATTTATTAGGTGTAATTTATGCTGATACACCTCTTATCTGGATCACTGTATAGTAAATGACAAATTCCTGCAATGTCTTATCACAATTAAGACACTTGTAAGTGAGATTCAAATATATTCTTGGTATTAACATGACATCATTCATGATGTGCTATGTACTATTGTTTCTTCTATAAAAGAAAGTGTCATTCTGTGGGAAAAAATCCGGGCCTTTCTCACTGCTCCCTACTCAATCTCGTCATCATATGTCACAGGCAACTGAGTAACTTTGCGTTCTCTTGTATCACCTTAAAATCAACTGACTGATACAATTTGTCAAAGTGTTTTGAAAAAATCAGAGCCGCTCATACAAGAAAACCAATTAAGATAAATAGCTTCCACTTTAGTTTCTTTGGTGCAGTACATCGTTTTCATAGACAATTACATACCTTGAATCAAATGCATTTTTCAAGATGGTGGCATCAAATTCGAAGCAAGCGTTTGACCCGTAATTTTATTCTAAGCAATGGTTAATGAAAATAATGTAGCGTATTGAAGATACTAAGAAAGTAGATATTATTTCATCTTGTTTTTTTTTTTCTGAGCAGTTCTTATTTCTCCAAACACTTAGAACAATTGTTATCATTGGCTGAGACAAAGCCACTGCCATAAAGCCTAAAGTATTCTGCATGCTCACGATGTACATGAAGGATGATCAGACTTTTACTACTAGTCCAAAATAATGTGCATATTTGCTTTAAATATCCCCAACTTATTATGAGAAGTTTAAATATGGTTTATTTGCTAACCTTTAATTTAAAAAATTCATGATATAATCGATTCTGGTGTAGGGTTTTAAATTTCAATATTGGAAGTGTCAAAAGAATAACGACAAAAGTTTTCTGTGATTTTAGATAAGCCACAACATGTAGTCCCTGGTTTGCTTTGGTCTGGTGTTTTACAGCCAGGACCACATAAGTAGGTTATTTAGTGCCAAGGCAATTGGAGTAAAAAGTGCCTTGCCCAAGGACACACCATGGCAACTAACCTGGGTTGATTTGGTGGTAGGATTTGAACCTGCACCCTTTCAGCTGCGAGTCTGGCATGCTAACCACTGAGCCAGCACAGCTCCTGTAGTACCTGGATGAGTGGAATCATAAATAAATTCGTTTTCATTCTGTAGATAAAGTACTTTAGCAAAAAACAGGTAAAATAAATAAGCTGGTTTTGGTGGAGGCAGTGAAAAGTATGAATTATTGAAAGGTCAATGCAGTATTTGTCCCACAATAAAGCCATGGGTTCAGCCAGGTAAATTTGTCAAAAGGTAGTGTGTTGGCTTATTATCTGACAAAGATATCATCAATACATATTTGCCAAAGTTTCTAAAAATTGAGGGTGGGCTTATCATCAAGCACAGGCCCATCATCAAGCAAGGACTTATCATCAAGCAAGGGCTTATCATCTAGCTTGGACTTGTCATCAAGCATGGACTTGTCATCAAGCATGGGCTTATCATCAAACATGGACTTATCATCAAGCATGGGCTTATCATCTAGCATGGGCTTATCATCAAGCATGGACCTATCATCAAGCATAGACTCATCATCAAGCATGGACTTATCATCAAGCATGGGCTTATCATCAAGCATGGGCTTATCATCAACCATGGGATTATCATCAAGCATGGACTTATCATCAAGCATAAGCTTATCATCAAACATGGGCTTATCATCAAGCACAGGCTCATCATCAAGCATGGGCTTATCATCTAGCACAGGCTCATCATCAAGCATGGACTTATCATCAAGCATGGACTTATCATCAAACATAAGCTTATCATCAAGCATGGGCTTACCATCTAGCATGGGCTTATCATCTAGCACAGGCTCATCATCAAGCATGGGCTTATCATCTAGCATGAACTTATCATCAAACATAAGCTTATCATCAAGAATGGGCTTATCATCTAGCATGAACTTATCATCAAACATAAGCTTATCATCAAGCATGGTCTTTTCATCAAGAATGGGCTTACCATCAAGCATGGGCTTATCATCAAGCATGGGCTTACCATCAAACATAAGCTTATCATCAAGCATGGTCTTTTCATCAAGCATGGGCTTATCATCAAGCATGGGCTTATCATCAAGCATAAGCTTATCATCAAGCATGGTCTTTTCATCAAGAATGGGCTTACCATCAAGCATGGGCTTATCATCAAGCATGGGCTTTTCATCAAGCATGGGCTTATCATCAAGCATGGGCTTACCATCAAACATAAGCTTATCATCAAGCATGGTCTTTTCATCAAGCATGGGCTTATCATCAAGCATGGGCTTATCATCAAGCATAAGCTTATCATCAAGCATGGGCTTATCATCAAGCACAGGCCCATCATCAAGCATGGACTTATCATCAAGCATGGGCTTACCATCAAGCATGGACTTATCATCAAGCATGGGCCCATCATCAAACATGGGCTCATCATCAAGCATGGGCTTATCATCAAACATGGGCTTACCATCAAGCATGGGCTTATCATCAAGCATGGGCTTACCATCAAGCATGGGCTTATCATCAAGCATGGGCTTATCATCAAGCATGGGTCTATCATCAGGCATGGGCTTGTCATCAAGCATGGGCCTATCACAAAGCATGGGGTACCACCAAACATGGGCCTATCACAAAGCATAGGCTTATAATCAAGCATGGGTCTATCATCAGATAATTTGCCACTGATGTGTATTCAATTATCCGTTGTAGTTATGTGGAGACTGGAGAGTTGCAGAACAAGTGTGTCACCCACTATACACTATCCATGAACTGTTAGCCTGCATAAGACATTTTTATCCAGAGAGACAGCTACTGCCGATACTCGCTTATAAGTCGTGCCCAACTGCAAATTGCACAGACCCAGATCTGAGGTCGCATAATGTGAGGGCCAATATGGGTCTATGCAGTTTGTTAGGAGTACTTAGAGGAACAAATAACACACACAATGATCTGCAAGTGCATTATATGTGATGGCAGATCAGGGTCTATGTTGTTTGCAGTTGCATTCGACTTGTAAGCGAGTATAGATGGTATCAGTTGTTTGCCTATGTCCTTTCCATAATTTTAGCCAACTGCCTGTAGTTTGTACACCCTGAGTTGCTGTTCCAATATCAACACTTCTGAAGATTTTCATAAAGTATCTGTGTGCCATTTCTATTGCAGCTAGTTCTATATTCAGCAGATCACCAACCCACCCACTCCTCCTTTTTAAAGAAACCATAATCTGCAGGCATTTACTAATGCAAGTCACAATTCATGGTGTACATTTTAATTTCTATTAAGACTATCCCATCAGTTGATTAGTGACCATAGATCCCACTGTTTTATTTCTTTGTTAACAGTTCATTACAACTCCAAAATGTGGGCAAGAGTGTGATGGTCTCGTTCATAATCATACAGATGCTCGAATGTACCATATTACAGTAAAATCAAGCATTTCAGTGATAGGTGTGACAGACTAATAAATCGAAAGACTTCAGGCATGCTGCATTTTTTGGGAAAATGATTTAGCCCATACAACTGATATTTTGAAACACAGTCCATATTTATGTCAAAATTTCCATAGAAACTACCAGTACTATGAAATTGTACCTGTAAATTTATCAGCTGTGCATAAGTGTGTACAGTTATTTTCCGCAATGAAAAATAAAAATGCAATTTCGTGTTCTACTTACTCTTACAGGAAATCCATCCTCGCTGGCAGTGGAACTTATTTTCTCTGCATACTGTGGATATCGAGTAGCTAGCATATCCATAAATGCCTCCTTACTCCTTTCTGTCTCCTGAAAAGGAGAAATGAATTATATATATACATTATCAACATCTGGCATTGACATCCAATCAATTTATTCCTTTATGATGCATGATTGGCAATTAAATCGGAGTAAAGTAAGTAAGCAAGAAATGAAGCCTGCACATCATATAATCACTTAAGCATAAAGGTCTAAAAGATTTTAATGCCAACAATGCGTCTGCTGCCTCCGACAACTATAACACTGGTGGTATAGCATAAGCTCTTGACAGCACATAGTTCCAATGCATTGCCACCAACACCAAGAAGTACGACACAGGGGAGATAGCATAAACTCTTGACAGCACATAGTGCCAATTCATTGCCACTGACACCAAGAAGTACGACACAGGGGAGATAGCATAAACTCTTGACAGCACATAGTTCCAATGCATTGCCACCGACACCAAGAAGTACGACACAGGGGAGATAGCATAAACTCTTGACAGCACATAGTTCCAATGCATTGCCACCAACACCAAGAAGTACGACACAGGGGAGATAGCATAAACTCTTGACTGCATTTAATGCCAACATCGCTGCTACTGCTTCTGACAACTAGAACACAAGGTATAGCATAAGCTCTCTGGGACTTAGTGCAGTTAAACTAAAATCACGCAATATCTTACAAACATTGTTTCATGTGTACATCTTCATTGTTAGCTAGGTCAAATTGCTATGTATCTCAACTGCAGCAAAGTAAATAAATGAAATGTGTGAAAAATTCAATGTGAAATTCAAAATATTTTTGTTTTAAATAAATCTGAATTATTATGATCCTCTTCTATACCTTCATCTAGTCGCCACTGTCAATATTATCGTCATTATTATTACCACCAAAACGATGACATCAATAAAGTCAATGCCGCTGTTGCTGCTGCAGGTGGTAGGTGTAAGGGTGATAGAGACTGGGTTGTATTTGTTGTTGCTGTTGCTGATGATGATAATGATGTTGGAGAGGAGAACAAAAAAGAGGATGACAATGATCATGATGCAGTAATGAGAAGGATGAGTTGGAGAAGGAGGATGGTGATGATGGTAGTAATAGTAATGATGTCAATACTGATGATGAAAAAAATTAAAAAAACAAACAAAAGCAGCCTAGCAATCCATAATGGACTAACAGCAAATCAATTGTTCCTGAAGCAATTGTATTTCAAACATAATCTGGTTCTATAACTCACTACTTTATATAAATATTACTCACTGCTGTATCTATATAAAAATCATCTGCATGACCATATAGAAGACAGACACTTATGTGCAAAAATTATCTCAAATGCAAATAGTTTTCTAAACAAAATATGTTCATCGTAAGTAATGAAAATATGATGTAAATCTTGGAGAAAACAATATAACAAGCTAATTCTCTCCATCTTATTTTCTTGCTTTTTATCTACATATCTCATTCTTTATTTGTGCTTTCCATTCTAAGTAGTATCTTCATTTACTTGCATAATGAGAAAAAAGAAGAAAAAAAAAAGAAATCACCACAGTTTGCTCATAAATTATAGTAGTAGTGACTTCACATGTGTATAAATCTCCCACAATGGTCTTATAACAACTGACACTGACTTAATTTTTTTCTCCAGGGAGATGACTCTATGTTACTACCAAACAAGTCCAGCATTAATTTAATTCCACATTATCAATAAATCAATATATATATCTTACCACTATTAAGTATGGATTTCATAAATAAAGACACTGTTAAGTACGGATTTCACAATAAAGATACTGTTAAGTATGGAATTTCATAATAAAGACACTGTTTAGTATGGATTTCACAATAAAGACAGTGTTAAGTATGGATTTCATAATAAAGACACAGCAATCTCAGTTTTACTGACCAGTTCATAAATTTGCCTGGCCATAAGTTTATGCATCAGGGGAAGTAACTTAGTCCCCCACAGTGACCCCTAGGGAGGTGGTAATTTATGCTGCTGCTTCCAATATCTAAGCACATGCAACACTGTGGCAGTAAGCTGATCAATACAGCATAGACCATCTGGCATGAAGAGTGGATGCCTGAAGGACTATCAATTTTATTAATGGTAGTAGGTTAAAAATGTGTAGATCATGGAAAGCTGGTGGTAGTGTTTTTAAATGAATCCCAATTTAAGTATGATTACAGTATTTCACCCATGATAAGACCCAGGAGCAGCCTATGGAATTAGTCATGGGGAAGCAGCCTAATAAATTTGTCTAAAGGTAGGCTGTCGGATTATCATAGGATATAGATATCTTTAGTAAATATTTGCCCAAGCTTTGTGAAAAGGGAGGGTAAGCTAATTATCAACAATGGACTTATTGATGGATAAATACGGTACATTACTAAGCTATCAAATCCTGTAACTCTGAATTTATGAAGCAATATAACCAGTGTTATGTTTCAATAAAATTGGGTACTTATTCAAGAATTCTGAATGAAGGTTGCATAAGAGACATACAACATGATCTTCTTACAAACTGAGCCTCCACCATTAAACATACATGTACTCTCTTTATACTGTAATACTCAAGGACCCACATACAATTACTTCAAAACACTGATTACCGGTAATGATGATTAATTTACTTTTCATTCATGGATATCAATAAATTTATCTAAGGATCAGAGAAACCATAATCAATGCATTTCAGGAATTTCTTCATTAATCACAAGTTTTAAATTTATAAAACTGAGTTTATGAAATTAAAATCACTTAACATACTGAAAAAATGAAGTACAGGAATAGTAATTAATTTTTAGTTCATCAGTATGTACAGTATAAAACCTCTCTTGTAAGACAATTAAATTTTCAAATAAATGTTGTAAAGCTCTCAAGACAGGTGGTCTCTGGGCTCATAACGTTATGTAACCAAACTGGTTTAAGCTTTATCAATCTTAAATAACAGGTGCCTGTCTCCAAAATAACTGGTCTCTCACGTCAGCTTTTACTGTATTGCTTTAGTCTCAGATATAAACACACACACAAAGTATTAACAAGCAGAATAACATATGCAATATAAATGTACAGTCCTCCCTCATTATAACACTGACTGTGGGATGCATAGAGCAGGGGTCCCCAACCTTTTTGTGCCTACGGGCACATATGTGAGTTTATGAGAGTGTGGCGGGCACCAACCAATTAACTTGACCCATTTTTGTATTTATTATTATTCATTATAACCTCGTCCGCGGGCACACAAAAAACCTTGGCGGGTGCCGCATTGGGGACCACTGGCATAGAGTATACTGCCTTATCTTGAAGTACATAGTAATACACTACTACATAATGAATAGGAACCATCACCATATCCACCTTTCTAAGGAATGGTATTATAATCAAGGGAATTATAGTGAGGGAGTCCTGTAATGGATACATAAATTCATCCGATATTGGAGGTGATCACAGTGACATTGATACCACGTGACTAAATGAGGCATCTAATTCAGTGCAAACTTAAACAAAATGTGTACCATATTTATCTGACGATAAGCCCATCCCCATTCTTACAAAATTTTGGCCAATAGTTACCACGGATACCCCTTACTTTTTGAAAACTTTATATGGTTAATTCTCTTGTCTTATCATGGGAGAAATACAGTAATACCGCTTGAATGAAACAGACATCTCATTCAGTGTAAACTTAAACCAGACAAGGTCAAAACACATATATAATTTGTAGTACTCAAGCACAAAATTACAGTAAGAGAATCAGTCTACCAGATGTTTTCAGGTATACATCAAGATTGTCCTTCAGTTTTACACACAAATGTTTGATCACATACTGAACTACAATAAGGTAGGCTCTAGTGACGGACTGGTAAAAAAATTCAGATCTACCCTTAGATCAGGCGGCCAAAACATCATGGCAGCCCTCCACTAGTATGTAAAAACTAGTGGTCCATCTGCCCTTGGACAGATTGCCAGATGAGATAATCTGCCAATTATAAGTTCATTCTTTTCCTGATCACTTTTGCTTTGGTGCAAGTAGTCCACAATATGATGGCACAGTACTGAGATAAGGAAGAGTTTAGTAGATGAAAACGAGTGCTCTCCTAACTAACACGAAATATCCATGAGCATACTAAATATTGGCATTTCCAATGCTGTGTATTTCAGCTGAGTAGCTAACAAATTTGTGCACAAGACAGTAAATCGTGTATCCAGATAAGATGGTAAATCATGTGGTTACATGAGATGGTAAATCATGGCTACAAACGATGGTAAATCATGTGGTTACATAAAATACCATAATGTCTGTAATTATATATACACTCTTATTTCTCATAAACCACCAATTCATACATATAATAATAATTAATTTTTGTTTGTACTGAGAACTCGTTTCTAATTAAAAAATTTACAAATTTAAGGTACTTAAGAAATTAATTATTAATATTATTACATTTGTTACTTATAAATATTTGTACTGGCCTCCCCCCCCCCCCAAGTTTGATAAAAGTGTACAAAAAATGAAGCAATACTGTAATTGGATAAAGCTGAGTACCATCTATACTTACATATATGTCAGATGTAACAGTATAGACCCAGATCTACTTTCACATAATGAACCAGCATATCTGGGTCTATGCAGCTTGCTATGCCTTATCAGTAAAACAAACAACATAGACTCTTATGCAATGGTATATCAGGGACTATGTTGTTACCTGACTTGTATGCAAGTATATATAGTAAGTATTAATATGAAATTTCATTAAGACTAGATATGCGAGATTATACAAATTACTTTTCTCCAGAAGACAAAAACATTGCCATTATTTTGTACTTGAATACAATAAGAATTCTGCTGAAAGACTCACCTGCTCCACTAAAGCAACTTCCAAATACCCAGCACAGTCAATGGAGCATGAAAAGTAGGTTGCTGTGACCTCCTTTGCCTATGATAAGCAGTAAATACCCTCCCGTGATGAATAAACCCTTCAAGTTTCTTGACTGTACATGCAACAGTCTCAGAGGAACTGAGTAAAATGCAAAAAAACTTAACCTTGATACATATGTCAACAACAAAAACAACAACACCAGCAAAGTGACACCTATGTCTTTCCTAACCTTTGCAGGCAAGACAAAAACACATGAACACAAATAATAAATATGGACTAGGCACTTTCACAAAACATATTATGATTTTCTAAAATCTCATGATTACCTTAAACATTTCATATAAATCAATATCTGGATGCTCCATGAATTTTGGTTGCTTCAGAATTCCCCGAACTGGTCGACTATCACTGTATAGGAATTCTGCTATAGGTCGCCTCTCAAAATACCTCCGTTGTAGATCTCTCTCATACTGACGTTGACTGCAACTATCATGTAATTGACTACTCTCCTGGGAAGAAGGGGAACTTGATTCTAGTCTGGTTCCTACTCTATAGACTGGCTCTTGCACTTTTCTAAATTCACTAGTCCTTGGATTTGTCCTTGTCAATTTTGTTTGGCTGTTGGGACAGGCTCTAGCACCTTGTTTTGGGGGGATTAGTCTTGCTGGCTTTTTTGGACCAGTATGCTGTACTGGAAAACATAATCTTGATGGAGTCTCTCGGCTAGTACTGGCTTTTGGAGAGGAGTGCAAAAATGATCCCCGTTCTTGAAAGGTGCTAGGTTTGGGAGAATATAACCTTGAAGTATTTGCATGGCTAGTACTAGGTTGAGTACTAGGTTGAGGAAGATACAATTTTGACTGTCCTTGTTGACTGGTTCTTTTCCTTGGCAAAAGCGATCTAGGTCTACCTTGACCCTGACCTAATCTGCGTGTTTCATGAATATTTGATAACCTAGACTGATCATATGCCCTTGAATCTTCTATTAAGTCATCGTCAGTGATTTTAGATGCCTTCTTTGGTATTTGTGAAGGAATACTAGAGCCTTTCAATTCAAACTGGTTCCTAGGACTTGTGCTTTGTTGCTCCTGTGTTGTAGACTCATAACTTTTTGCATGCCGTACTAATTCCTGTTGCTGTTCCAATGGATCTAGTTCAAAGTACCGCGCTTGTCTCTTTATCTTAGTTTGACCATTACGACTTCTACGTTGATTTCTTTGAGATGAAAGGTCTCTAAATCCAATTTCATCACCTTCACCATTGTAGTCAAATCCAATGTAACTACTCTTTAACCTTGTTTGTTCATGGGAATCACATGAATTATTTCCCCTTGTGGGTAAATCTTCAGGCCTATCTGTTCTTCCTCCAATGCAGCCGAAAATGGCTTCCTTCATCTTACAAAAAACACATCCTCGAAACATGTAAACTGTTTAGAAGAATGCACAACCCTTCAAAACTTTTCCTGAGAATTTCATTTGTGAACTTTTGAGGATTGTAAATGATTTATATAATTAATCATTAAATTCTTGGTTAGACATGTGAAAATAGTTCTATTGAATTGTTTAGCATTGTCCTTCAATTTTTGAGTAATAATTCTATATGAAAAGTCCTCCCAGTATGAAGTTCTGAACACCACAGAATCCTGAATTTTCTTTAAAAATTCCCCTTAATATTCACTGTACAAAGAAATACACTTCCACTTCAATATGATGGAGACTGTAAAACTGACACAACAACTTAAATGACAAGTTCAATTTGTATCCAGAATCATACTTTTTGAATTTGCACATAATCCTATTGTGTACAAAAAGAAAGAGTAAAAAAATCAGTCTGCTAGAAAGCAAAAGAGAAATCTTGCCAAAATTTGGAAGTTGTACTGGCAAGTTCCAATATTCCAATCTGGTTTCCATCTAAATTATCAAATCCCATATCTGATGCACAGTTCAGTATTCTGCAATATACAGAATCTGCAGCAGCCAGACTGATAACGTGCAATAACAAAGCTGCAATGACCAACTATATGCTAACTTGACTGAAAAATGAACAGTTTTGAAGACACAGCCTATATGAATGTTTGCTTAATTTCACACCTTGTGTTTATTCTTTTGTACACACATGCCTCAGCCAATTGTAACTCTTATGTAAATACTGTGCACCAATCATGTATACTATCCTTGGTAAATATAAAGTAAATAATCTATTTGTTATTGATATTACTTCAGAATCAATATAC
Source organism: Margaritifera margaritifera (assembly GCA_029931535.1). Lineage (NCBI taxonomy): Eukaryota > Metazoa > Mollusca > Bivalvia > Unionida > Margaritiferidae > Margaritifera > Margaritifera margaritifera. Next base: position 850,490 of record JAQPZY010001164.1, read on the forward strand.
TGTCAATATATATCTGGATATAATTACACTGTATTTGAAGGTAATGCACCTGGACAGTGCTCCCATTTATTTAAATTATGGTCCAGATTGTAAGAGTCTATGAAATTTAATGGGTAAAGATAAAGTTTTTTGTGTAATATCTCTTTCATGAGAATGTATTCCTCTTAAATAGTACAAGATTCCAACAGTGTAAGCTGTCGGACTAGAAACTAAGTCAATATGCTTCATGCACCATGACTATACACCAAAAACTTATATAAAAAACTGTTAAAAAACATTTTAGGAAATGCAACTTACACTTTCAGTGTTAAATATTTACAAATAAATAAAACAAAACGATAATTGTTTGCATTGAGGAAAAATGGATGTAATGGAATGTTCTGACAGACTGACTGGTGTAAAATTATTGCACTTTTTCCCAAATATTCTCAAGTGGATGAAAATAAATCAATTTGTGATGCCTTTCAAGGAACAACAATACTATGTGAATATGGTTTGGAAATAATTCTCCAAATTCCAATATGAATCAGGAACAAACATGGTCAATACTGTACACAACTTCCGTAGATAAAGTCAACTTTGAAACGCTACATATTGTATCTAGAAATTAAGTTCCAAATGCCTCTTCAAGTTACATATTCATATAATGCCACTATACTTAAGTCTGTTAACAGTAAACTTCCAACCATGTTCACTGCCTTTCACCTGTCTAATACAAACATACAGTAATCCCTGAACTCTGGCATGATTAACGGCAACAGAATCAAAGGATTTTCCTCTAGATTGCAGGCCACTAGACATTTGACACAGACATTTATTTGTCTTCACAAGAACCCAGAATTGTACAAACACTGTCACAGATCAAGTGGAATTTGTCTGGTTAAGATACTAAAGTTTGTTCATCATTCAGTTAAGCTGATATCTGGCACAGCTGTAGAGGTGGTTTGATGAACAACAGGATGGTGATGAAGCTAAGCATTGAGACATACTGTTAAGGATCCAACTTGTAAAAAAACTACATTATGCTTGATTGAAATGTGGCTGCACTCACTGGGATAGGGTACACTGAAAATGAAGAAATAAATGGGAATTTCGCTACATATACCCATAATGCTATATTTTCTAGTTTGTTGTTGACAATTTGCAGTTAATGATTAATTAACATGGGTCCCCTCTAATAAGGCCACCCCTTCTGTTATGAAAATATAGTCTAACAAATATGTATGTGTAGGGTTTAATGGCACATCAACACAATACTGACTATGTAGTAGTGCTGAGTAAAGGTTATTCAATAAAAATGGTAAAGATAAAATGTTGCTACAAAAAAGTGACTTCTGGTGAGAAGGTCAAATAGCAAGACTGTGCAGCCTTGGTTCTGGATATTGTGGACTCTTATCAAAGGGTGTCCTAAAAAGCCGAGTCCATGTATTTCCACAGTTTACATTTTGAATGAAAAGTTTGCTTCCATTTCATAAACTTTAGAGTAACTCCATAAAGTCTCAAGAACCATGAAAGCATTAGATCCAAGGATCCTTGTAAAAAAAAAATCATAAAATTTGTGAAGCTGAGCCCAAAGCACATGTATCTTTTATTATTCAAATCTATGAATTACTAGTAAAAACATTCGTAATACAACCTGTAATATTGCAAATTTACTGGTATTCTAGGATTGTACCATTTTTGTTTAATTCTGTTTAATAACACAACTAATAATGGCCTGCCCATGGAGACAATATGCTCCCCCCTACCCTCCTGCATTATCCAGAAATATTAGTACCATCAAAAATGTCATTTTTTGCAATACCACTACAATTGATACCTAAAAAAAAAGAGTACAGTGAACAACACATTATATGTCTGTCCCATATTTAATAATCCTCTGTGCAGATAACTGAAATTTTGTGCTGAAATGTTTTTTCTTCTTTCAGTCAAAGTGATGCTGACCTTTGACCTTTTGACCACCAAATTAATAGGCTTCTTCCTTACCTCAAATCCAATCCACAAAGTTTGGTCCTGGTCTGTAATATAGTTCATACAGCTCTGGGGATTTTATTTTCAAGGCCTTGTAAAGGAGTCTTCAAAGACATCCAAAAGTTTTCAAGGAGTACTTTGTCTTACAGAAATTGAACCTTCTCTGTATGTTATTTTGTTAACTGTCATTGATGTGCATCATTTGATTAAGCACAACTGTTTCTGTTTTATTTCTCTATTCATTATTTTTTAAAAATATACCAAAAAAATATCTTAATTTAAAAAGTAATATATTTTATTCAGTTTAACTTTTTGTATTCCCTCAGCTCAATTCAAGAGTTTTGGGCAAAAGTCAAGGAATTTTTCAAAAAATTTAGGATTTTAAAGGATAAAGCCAACTTTTTAGATTCATTTGAGTTTTCAAGGCCACCCATCAAATTCAAGGATTTTTCAAGGTTGTCCAAATTATGTGTAATGTAGAACTAATGCTATTATGTAGAAACCATTTTTCTTCTTTCAGTCACAGTGATTTGACTTTTGACCTTAAAATTAATAGATTTTATGCCCCAAGTGCAAGTCATCTACAAAGTTTTGTCTAGGTAGGTGATGTATAACTAATGTTACAGTGTGAAAACAATTTTTAATTTTTCAGCCAGTGACCTTGACTGTTGACCCAAAATTGACAAGTTTCTTCCTTAACTCAAGTGCAAGCCATCCAAGTAGTTTAGTAACTGTAGATGGTGAACTCAAGTTTTTGTGCAAAAACAGTTTTTCTTCCAGTCACAGTGACCTTGACCTCAAAGCTTTTGACCGCAATATCAATAGGGTTCTTTCTTACCCCAAGTGCAAATCACCCACAAAGTTTGGTTGCTGTAATTGGTGGACAACTCAAGTTAGTATGCAAAATGAATTTAATAACATACAGATAGCCTGATGGATAAACAGACATCATTATAGCATGATACGCTCTGCCTTATGGTGGGCATAAAAAATAGACGCATCACAGTATTCCATAATTGTTATATAAATATGGTTCCTCACCCAAAACAGCTAAGCCTAGGGTAACACTACAAATATTTTTTGTCCTGAAACCATGAAAAACCTCAAAATGTGTGACAGCAGGCAAGTGGCCTATAATACAATGATGTCTTTGCTGACATACTCATCCAAAGATCCAGCCTGGTTTCACAGGTAAGACAACAGACTCTTTTGGGATGTTGTCATTGGTTGCCACATTAGATTATTAGTGATACTCCACATGGGTAAATTATTGAACAATGAGACTTAAATCTGTCTGCTAATTAAACTCACTGCAAAGGGCCTGATATCAATTGAATTTTTTCAAAACAAAAGATGCACTTTGAGCACTATAGTATAGGGATAAAGCAAAAAGTTAAAGGCTTATATCTGTCAAATCTCGTGAAAATGAGAGAGAGAGAGAGAGAGAGAGAGAGAGAGAGAGAGAGAGAGAGAGAGTCATCTAAAGAAAAATCTGACCTTCCATCTTGTTATCACTATATTAATCCTCATTCAATTTTAAGCTATTTTACCAATTTTCAAAGCTGTGTGGCTAACCATATAATGAAGATATAGGTGGAAATTTAATTATCACTGGGCCATGCCATGCTGGCTCTATACAGGTGCTCCAAGAAAAACTGAATTAACTCCCTTTTTCTCACCTGGTGATGTCCAACTGGCACATCTTGCTTGTGATAATGGTCGGGATGTTCATGTTTTTATACGACTCTACATTCCTCAGATTACTTCTATATTTTTTTATACATACAAAATTTTTGCACATTATATTTATTAAGCTAGATAATAATGAGAACAAAAATGCATTCATAAGAATTCTACATTTTTAAAAGTGGTAAATCGATTCTTCACACAAGATCCACTTTTCTCAATCAAAATCTTGTAAATGTCGGCAATTAAAAAAAAAATTGAGAAATATATTAGGTACATTTATATATGAAAAATATACAAATACTTGTAATGCTGCATTTTTTAAATTTGTTTTATTAGTGATCTATACAATCTAAGATACTGAATCACATTTCACAAACAGATTAAGTAAGGACTGAATGTGCCATTTTAAATGGTTATGCCATCTGACATGGTTACATTGTCTCATTATGTATTTGTAAGAGACTTAGTTTTTCAATGATTGTAACAATCATCACTTTGATGAAATTTGTGGTTAACAGTTGCTTAATTTTTACATCATGTATGTTATTTCATAAAACCTGGTGTCTGATAATCTGCAACTTTAAATGCAGCAAGCCCAGTTACACACACTGGAAGTACCAAGTATACACACATGATCTATCTCTCTCTCATACACACACACACACATGATGATCAAGTTGAGTTTAACATACCTGACATCAACTCTATCTCTCTCTCTCTCTCTCTCATACATGATGAGTGGGTTGAGTTTATTAGACCTGACAGCAGCTCGATCTCTCTCTCACACACATATGATCATTGATTTGAGTTCAACAGACCTGACAGCAGCTCCTTTTATCTCTCTCTCTCAGACACACACACACACACACACATGATAGGGTTGAGTTCAATAGACCTGAGAGCAGCTCTCTTTATCTCTCTCACACATACATGATGATCAGGCTGAGTTCAATAGACCTGACAGCAGCTTTCTCTCTCTCTCTCTCTCAAACACACACAAATGATGATTGGGTTTAGTTAAACAGACCTGCTCTCTCCATCTCTCTCTCACACAGACACATGATGATTGCACTGAGTTCAACAGACCTGACAGCAGCTCTCTCTCTCTCACACAAACACACACACACTCATGATGATCGGGTTGAGTTCAACAGACCTGACAGCAGCTCTATCTCACACACATTCAAACACACACACACGATGATCTGGTTGAGTTCAACAGACATGATAGCAGCTCTCTCTATCTGTCACACACACACACACACACATGATGATTGGGTTGAGTTCAATAGACCTGACAGCACTAACATGTCAATAGCTGGAAATGCCAGTTAGACATCACAAATGCAGTGCCCTATATGGCAAACGTCTTGTATTGGAAAAAAGAAACTAAAGGCCAAATTCTCCTAAACTGGTGGGCTGATTGTTCTCATATTTAACACATGTAATCAATAAAATGAACTAGTAAATATTATACCTTTGTTAAGATTTCCCCTTCAACTTTAATGTTATAGGTACATGCCAGGCTGAAGGGGTCTTGGGGGCTGTGATTAGCATGCCAGACTCATGAACAAATCTTACCAATGGATCAGCCCAGGATGGCTACAGTGGTGTGTTCCTGGGCAATGCACTTTATGCCAATGACTCGGCTCTGAATAACCTTTATGTGTTGCTGTACAAGAGAATATCAAACCAAACTGAACCCAAACAAAACATGTTGCACTGACCTATACATTTTACAAGTTTCCACACCCACCATGAAAACAATTACAATGTATAAGAATGTATGACAATCATGTTTACATAACCTTTTTGCAATGGAGAATACTCACACATGTACAGTGAACTAGTACAACTTAAACATTATTATGAATACCAGCTTTTTATTTGCTTTTCTCTCTCTTGCAGGCTTTCTGTTGGACTATATACCATATATACTCGCATATAAGCTGGGTCCAAATGCAAACAACATAGACCCTGATCTGCCATCGCATATTACACAGGCAGATCAGGGTCTATGTTGCTTGTTCAACTGATTAGTACTTACAAACTGCTTAGACCCAGATATGTGATGGCAGATCTGGGTCTATGCAGTTTGCAGTTGGTATTGGTTTGTATGCGAATATATATGGTACATGTATCTGAAAGCAGGCTGTGGTTATTTACCATATATACCTGCAAAGGAGAGGGCCAATTAAGACCTTCATGACCAGCTTGGATTACATCATTGCTTTTATCAATATTAGGAAATCTCTCTTGTATACATGGAGTCTACATGTTACTGGAGTGAAAGTAAATTAATATTTGCATAACCATCTTGTGCATAGTCAATAAAAGAGGTAATTGAGAAATAGGAAGATCTATATATTATCTGTTACAGCTTAACCATAGATTATATAGACCCTAAGAGGAACAATTTTATAAAATATGCATTCCATATTTGTTTCACTGGTAAAATGACCAGTCTCTGTGCCAATATATGAGAAAGCCAACTGAGAACAAAGTCAAAGATCATAACCACCAAGATTTTGGGGTGTTATACAAATAATCTCTTTGATGGAAGCAGATTTCCCCCTACACAGGAATTAATGTTTAGCTATGTTGACAAGAGCACTGCAAACAGAACATGATATTCACATCTCATGACCTTTTTCCTACTAATAACCGTGACCTTTGACCTTGGAACTTGACTATTGTACGATAAAACATGGACCTAAGTAATGTTTCATCTAAATATCTGTAGAGGTTACAAAGTGATAGCCTGGAAAAGGTAACAGAGGATATGATTGTAAATACATGAGATACCATCATTTCAAGATACATAAAAGGCTAAACTTTCATTAAAATATCTTCATTACTTTAAAACTCATACCCATACATTGATAGAAGTCAGATTTATTTTCTCCCTTGCCATGACCTTGACCCTGAGGCATGATATGTGACTAATATTTGACACACTGTCTATTTATGATATATAATTGGTTAAAGTTTATGAAAAATATACTCAGTGGTTCAAAATGTATATTCCAGTCAAAGATACCAGTCCCAGTTACATTTTCCCTTGCTGTGACCTTCACTTTGAAGCAGGGTTTGTGGCTATGATATGTGACATACCATCTATTCTATACAAAGTATATAATTGGCATACGTTTCATTAAAATATCTTTATTGGCTTAAAATTTATGCTCCAGACAAGGATACAAGTAACAGAACTACATTTTCTATTGCAGCGACATTGACCTTGGAGCAGGAGGCCTCTGTCTAGTCACAATATATAAATAGATAAATTTTCATGAAAATCCTTCAAACTGTTACAAAATTATGGACCGGACAAGCAAATGTTAACAGATGGAAAGACAACATCATAACATGATACGTCCAACTTATGATAGGCATATACAAACTGAATTTGACCTTAACCAAATTACTAAATTTTCTGAGATAACAAAATCAAATGAAGCTAGAGCAACAGCAATGGCTTGCCTCACAAATTTTTAATCACATATTCCTAAACACAGACATATACACCTGTACATATCCCCACCACTCCGGGAGTGTCCCAGGGGTTATAATGCAAATTTCATCAAATATATCATGCATCTTCCTGCTATGATTGCATACATAAAGTCTGGTTAGAAAATAATTGAAAATGTCATTGTAATTTCAAGTTTTGTATATTTGACCTCTGACCCCCTGCCAGGAAGTCCAAGCATGGAAGCCAAGGATGAACATGTCTCTCACAGATGGTTACCACAGGATCTACATAACTACAAAGATTCATGAAATTCCACCCACTGGTTTAGGAGAAATAATAATGGACAGGAACTAAGTATCACAAGTATTCTTATTCTTTTCTAAAAAAGCATGGGGGCAGCATGGGGATAATCACAATCCAAGGAAATCACATTCAATATACAAAAATTATTCAAAAAGAGAAAATGTACATCATAATTGTTATATGACTAAAAGTTTGTTACACATGAATTTATGAAAAATTTAAAATTTAAAAAAATATTTTAACAGAATCGAAATATTATCTTAACATAAAATCCTCCTAAATTCTTAATCATCTTCATACATAAAATCTTATTAAAAAACAAACCCATAAAACTCTAGATGCTTGGCAATTTACTGTGAACATTAAATATTTAGAACAAAGACATGAAACCAAGCTGCAAATTGCATGTAGAGATATCTTTCCAAAAGACAAGTCACCAGAACAGGACCAGAATTTCAATCAATACTGTACCAAAAAAAACCCCAACAACATAATTTTCCTTTTGTCTTGTCTCCGAATTCCTGTGTTACTACATCATTCCAATATTGATACATTCCTCAGCTTGCTAACAAGGCCTTTGTGATCATTGACCAATGATAAACCATCTCATCCTGCCGCTATTTAACATCCAGATCACTGCTCCAATGAAAAATGTCATACATTCTTTCAGAATCTTTGAGCAACATGAAGGTGGTAGATAATTTGAAATCTACACATTTTCAGTGAAATTGTGTTCCTGATATTGCACATTAACAGCTCCAGCTAGCCCCTTGCAGGAAAATTAGCAGCCGATCAGACTGCAATAAAGATGCTGAACTATTCCATTGGACTGCCAATACACAAGTGTCTAATGCCTTTGGCAAGTTGACAGTTAACAATTACAGTAAGACTTCTACTGACAATTTAGAATTGTACAGTAAGACTTCTGTTGTCTATTTAGAACTAGAGTAAGATTTCTGCTGAATATTTAGAACTACAGTTTAATTTCAGCTGACAATTTAGAACCACAAAAAGACTTGTGCTGTCTATTTAGAACTAGAGTAAGATTTCTGCTGCATATTTAGAACTACAGTTTAATTTCTGCTGACAATTTAGAACTACAAAAAGACTTCTGCTGTCAATTTAGAATCACAGTAAGACTTCTACTGTCAATTTAGCATTACAGTAAGACTTCTGCTGTAAATATGGTGTTTTAGTGGGCAGAACAGATCTGTAACAATTTTGGCCAATTTTTTCAGGTACAGGCACATCTTTTGATTTCATGTCCTAGAGCAGCCTTTTGTATATACAAATACACAAATTCTGTTATCCCGATCCCCCCTCCAACCCCCCCCCCCCAAACTGCTAACAGAAATGCCTTCCTGACATTATTACATGCAGTGATGCCAATTTCTTTTTAATCCTAATTTAAAATTTTTAACAATGTATTTGTCTTTCAAAGACTCTTGATTACAATAATGATAAAGATTGAGCAACTAAGTCCAGAAAATTACATACAACTAATTATGGTCGTTTATCTTCAGTTTCAGACATAAATCTTTGTAAATATACCATCATCTTTAGAGATCTAGTTAACCATGCTTAGATTGGCAAGTGAACATTTTTTTATTGATTTTTCTGAGAAAAAGACAAATGTGCTCAAGGTCAGTTAAATCTACAAGAGGGCTACCAATCGAAAAAAATGCACTAAGGCAGCACTAAAAATTTTTGTATGATTGTCTCTCAGCCTCTTGCATTTAGTGAATCCACAAAATGTTTAGCTTCAAAGAGTGACAATGATTCAGAATATCTGAACAAAAATTAAAGTATACAGTATCGACAGACTTTAGATTGACTATACATTGTGAAAATCCTATCAAATTTAAAGGGATTTTCATGCCAAAACAAGTCGGAGTACTGTGAATGTTACATTATATGCCTGCCCTATGTTTAATAGTCCTTTATGTAGATAACTTAAATTTTTGTGCATAAACCATTTTTCTTTTTTCAGTCACAGTGACTTTGTCCTTTCACCTTTTGATCACCAAATCGAGATGCTTCTACTTTACCTCAAATGCAATCCATCCACAAAGTTCGGTACTGTAGACGGTGGTTGGTTGGTTGTTATGGGGTTAACGACATTTTTCAGTGCATGATAGGCTATACATGGCGGCCAGTATATCTGGTGGAGGAAGAACCCGAGAAAACCCTGGGAAGAACCACTGACCCACGGGAAGCTACTGGCAAGCTTTCACACATGCCCACGTTGGCCGAGCCCGAGACTCGAACCCTCGCAGATAGAGGTGAAATGTCAGTGATCTGTAAAGGCAAGCGCCTTAGACCACTCGGACACCCGGGGCCCCCTGTAGACAGTGGAAAACTCGAGTTATTTTGTGGAAACCATTTTTCTTCTTTCAGTCACGGTGACCTTGCCCTTAGATCTTTTGACCCTAAGATCAACAGGCTTCTTCCATACCTTAAGTACAAACCATCCACAAAGTTTGGTAACTGCAGATAGTGGAGAACTCCATATACTGAGCAGGAACCTTTTTTCTTCTTTCAGACACAGCGACCTTGACCTTGAGCTTTTGACCCCAAAATCGATAAGGTTTTTCCTTACCCCATGGTGGAAAACTTGAGTTACTGTGCAGGAATAAAATTAGTAAAAGACAGGTGGATGAATGGACATTAAGACTGATAGACAAATGGACATTTGTAACGTAATACCTGCCTTATGGAAGACATATAAAACAGCAACTGAAACTGACCAAACCAGGTGCAATGGCCAAATCCTTCATTCTAATTGAAGGATTATATAACGAAGGATATATTTAATACCACTAGTTGTCAAGAATAATCAGTGCCTTCAAATCCTCACATGTCCAAAATGTTCCTCCTTGAACTATCTTGTGAAAAGCTAAAAAACTCTTCTCTCAATTAAGTCGTAATAACTGTCTTTGAACAGGGTACACTAAAATCTAGCTGCACTATGAATTAATACAAGTTTTGGTAAATCCTCATCTCAGAACATAAAAGCAGCTTTCTGCTTCACAATTGTCTCCTTTCCAGCTATATAAAAAAATGATCCAATCTTACACTGAATTTTATGTTTTTGTTTGTGAATGATTAAAAATCCAATCACACTTGGTCTGCTGATCTGTCATGCCTGGCCATATGTTGCAGTCTGAAGTCTCAATAGGTTGGCCAAAGCAGTAATTATCTATGGAGAAACTTAATTTACAGAGGGAGTCAAATTTCCACACAATATATCTGAGCAGTGAATGTAACTGTATAAATCTGCCATAGGAGATGTACCCTAATTACAAGGAATGGCAGTAGCTAGCTTGGTAAAGCATCCGACTCATAATCCAAGAATTGTTGGTTTGACACCACCCCAGGTCAGCAGGGTTGGCTATCTCCTTGGGAAAGGCACTTGGCTCCCATTTCCCCAGCATGATATAGCCAATAATGTGTTGAAAGTGCCATTAAAAATCAACAAACCAACCCTAATTATCCATGTACAAAAAGCGCTCAACTGCTAGCTAAAATGTCATCAGATCAGGGTCTACGCTGTTTGTGTTAAATCACAGCTAAAACAAACAGCAAAGACTCCACCTACCTGAGTGAACAAAAATGCAGTAAAATATCTGCCCTTGTTTGATGTACTGTGTATTTTAGTACATAGTGTAGCAAAATTTAACCAAGTTAAGAATTGGGTTAATCTTAATAGCCTCATTTGACCTTTGCACTTGCATTCAGCAGTTCAACTTTTTACAAGCAGATGAACTTTGATGTTTTCAAATAAATTTTAGTGTTGAATTGGTTTGGAAGTTGGGCTGAAGTTCTGAATGATTTCAAAGTCTCATTTTAAGATATGGTATAGAATTATGAATTATCCATACACCAGTCTATATTTCTGCCATTTCAGTGCTTATTCAACACTAAAAGTTATGTTGACAAATTCAAAGTTCATCAAGAAGGGAAATTTGAGAGACCTTTGATTAAATACCCTGCACAGTCATAAAGGACTAATTATTTCTTAAAGGTTGGTTATATTTGTTTATTAAATTGTATATATGCACTGCACTTATATAGGTCAAAACTGTATGCAATGGCAGATTTAATATGTATTGTTTAATACACCAGCAGACCACAGCATTATGGCAGATTTAACATACACAGTTTGCACCATCATATCACAGTATAATGGCAGATCTAGTCTATGCACTGCCAGTACAAAACAGATCAGAATTGGCTTCCATTCTAGTTGTTACTTTAACCATAACAGACTCTGATATACTAGCACATTATATCCGATAGCAGTTTGCCATGCTACATATATAGTTCGCTATGCTTATACACAGTTGACCATGCTATATACACAGTTGACCTTGCTATATACACAGTTGGCCATGCTATATATACAGTTGGCAATGCTATATATACAGTTGGCCATGCTATATACACAACTGGCCATGCTATATATACAGTTGGCCATGCTATATACACAACTGGCCATGCTATATATACAGTTGGCCATGCTATATACACAACTGGCCATGCTATATATACAGTTGGCCATGCTATATACACAACTGGCCATGCTATATATACAGTTGGCCTTGCTATATACACAGTTGGCCATGCTATATACACAGTTGGCCATGCTATATACACAATAAAATACTGTAAATAGTACAATTGTCCCTCACTATAAATCTCCACAGTATCCCACTGTTCTTCTTATAACACAAATAAAGTCATGGATCCCCACTTAACTGGTCAAATTGTTTTGTTTGCCACATGCCACATATTTATTTTCACTTTAATTTAAGGCTACCATACCTCCTCTTTTTACTGGACATGTCCTCCTTTTCTGTCCTTAAATCTCCTCTTTGACTCATATATATATATATATATATATATATATATATATATATATATATATATATATATATATATATATATATAAAAATAAGAGTGTCTTCTTTTTTGAAAGTTCAAATATGGTCCCTACTTTATTTTAGTTCTTGGCTCATGAGAACCAATTCAATTATAATATGATTTCACAAGATTAAAACTCCATTTTTTAATGCACTATCAGGCTACAGCATTCTTATAGCATCTCTCAATATAACACTCCCTCACTTATAATGCACTATCATGAAACAGCCTTTTAGGAACATCCCACAGTATAATGTTCACTCACTTTTAATGCACTATCAAGACACAGCCTTCTTGAAACATCCCTCAGTATAATGTTCCTTCACTTTTTATGCACTATCAAGACACAGCCGTCTTGAAACATCCCTCAGTATAATGTTCCTTCACTTTTTATGCACTATCAAGACACAGCCGTCTCGAAACAGCCCTTAGTATAATGTTCCTTCACTTTTAGTGCACTATCAAGACATAGCCTTCTCAAAACATCCCTCAGTATAATCTTCCTTCACTTTTAATGCACTATCAAGACACAGCCTTCTCGAAACATCCCTCAGTATAATGTTCCTTCACTTTTTATGCACTATCAAGACACAGCCGTCTCGAAACAGCCCTTAGTATAATCTTCCTTCACTTTTAATGCACTATCAATACACAGCCTTCTCGAAACATCCTTCAGTATAACGTTCTTTCACTTTTAATGCAGGTCACTTTTATGAAATCCAGGAACAGCATTATAAAGAGGGAGCACTGTGCAAGTTATTTATACCACTGCCGTTATTACTAAGAAATGTGTCAAAGTAAGTGTACAACACCATCCAGTCAGCAATTGGCAACCATGATGACCTCTTAACAATAATGAAGAAGATAAATCTCCACTGGTTTGGTCATGTTACATGATCATCATGAATGGCCAATGGCAAAACAAAACAAGGACACCATTTGCAAGAACTGGTTTTGGAAATATCACAGAATGGGTAGGCATGATGCTTCAAGTCTATCTACACTTTCTCTTTAGAACAGAAACTTTAAACATGCTACAGTATATATATATATATATATATATATATATATATATATATATATATATATATATATATATATATATATATATATATACTACTTACTTACCACTGGTGCTTATGATATCGATACTCTCTTTTATTTCCATTGCTACATGTACTTCCGATTTCTGTGTGAACACCGTGATTCCTCACTACAACACTGTTCAAGGGAGTTGTGAACGTGTACCATGTGATTAATAGGGTTACCATATAATGGGGTACATTATACATAATACACTGACCCCACACTATAATGCTGTTCAGAGGAGCCATAAAAGAGTACACTGTTATAAACAAGGTTACCTTATAGTAAGGTAGGTTCATTAGCAAGACTACATTCATCCCCAACATGTGATTCGTGGCCAAAACTGTTACCGTATTTACTCGCGTATAAACCAATACCAACTGCAAACTGCATAGACCCAGATCTGCCGCTGCATAATGGGTCTATGTTGTTTGCATTTGGATCCTGCTTATACACGAGTATATACGGTAATTGTGAGGGACTGCACTATGCTGAGGTGTTGCATAATGAGGGAAAAGTGTAGTTTTATAATCTACTCTATGATGAATCTGAAAATTCAATGTAAACTTAAGTACATGACAATGTGAATATACAGCACACAAGGCACTGCATGGCCTCTGCAAAATAGTTTGTTTTTTCCAGTGAAGAGGATCTTATCATGAAGCCTTTGTATGCTATTAATAATGACTTTCTGGCATACTGAAAATTTCATCTTGATTTCTTTTGAAAATGTAAACACACTATTTAAGCACAACAGGATAGACCACTGCTGCTATTACTGATACAAAATTAGGGACTCTTCAAATCTGGTACATCTGTGTTATTATTAGCCTTTCCAAGAATATTACAATTTCATCTCTTCAACACTCAGCTGTTGGAAAAGATGCTCCTGAGGTAAGGAAGCCTTTGACACAACCATCTTATTTACCACATACTATGATGGATAATAATCAGTTTACTGACATATTTTAATTTATATGGAACCTGAATCTACATGAAAAGCTTAGCTTATTAAGAAGAAGCAAACAGTTAAACAGTTCAAGGACAAGCTCTTATTACCAGAAAAGTATTAGCAATAAAAGATCACATTCTCTTTGTCCTTGAAATCTTATCAGAGAAGATGCAAAGATTCTATAGTCAAAACTGTCTTCAAAGACTGCCCCTTTTGCTAACAATAAGATCTCAAAATACAGGTGATCTCAAAATTTTAGACCATCAATTATTTAACAAGAGTCCCTCAAAGGGTCTGATGCTCTACTGGCTGAAAGATAAACTTCCAGGCAATCAAGATAAAACCATTTCTTTCTTTTAACTACTGAATTTTGATTGCAATTCTTGAGCAATAACAAGATTTTCAAATTAGCTGCTATGGATGTCAGATTTGCACCATTTTCATTTAGGACCAATACGAGATCATAAGAAGTTTTCTAGTGGAAACCTCATGTTGGTTTTCAAGATAGCAAATATTGTGGCCATACTGAATGTCTGAGCAGCACCAGTTTCATTTAGGCATAACTAGACATCATAAGAAATCATTCAGTAAAAACTCCATGTTGATATGACCATCTAATCAGGAGGAGTAGCAATAACAAGATTTTCAAGCTGGCCACTGCGGTGGCCATATTGCATGTGCAAGCAGCACACTTTTCATAGACCCAACTACACATTATTAAAAGTCTTATGGTGAAAAATCCATGGCATTATAACTTTTTATTCAGGAGAAGTGATAACACGATTTTCAAAGATGGCTGTTGTGGTGGCTATATTGGATGTCTGAGCAGCACTATTTTCATGTCAATCCTCCAGGTAGTTTAGGAGGAGTAGTAATAACAAACTTGTGCTAACGGAAGGACAGATGATGGATGATGGAAGGACAATGGATGACAGACCATCCCATAAGCTTTTCTGGTCTATGACAAGTAGAGGAAACAAATTGATTCAACTGAGAATCTGGTCTTAAATGACTATATTGGTCTCCCAAATAGTTTAGTTTTGAAGTCATGTTACATTGTATTTATACTGCCAACACTTTTGATATGAAATATGCTTTTAGCCTTCCTTTTCTTAGGTTTTAATTTTAACATTCATTTTAAGTAAAATATACACATGGTTCATACAGTACCAGAGAGCTGTTTTTCAAGGACTTTTTCAAGGAGTTTTCAAGGACTTCCAAAAGTTTTCAAGGAATATTTTTTATTCCACCCAATTTTATCCCACTTTATTTATTTTAGAAAACTACGAAAATAAAAAAAAAACTGAATTTAAAAAGTGAGACACTTCATTCGGTTCTAAACATTTGTATTCCCTCAGATAAATTCAATGAGTTTGGGGAAACATTCAAGGGTTTTTTAAAACAAATTAAAGGACTTTTCAAAGATAAAACCAACCTTTTCAAAATTCAAGGACTTTTCAAGGCAGCCCCTTAAATTCAAGGATTTTTCAAGGTTGTATGGACAATGTAAACAGCAATTTCTAACAAAGGCTTTGGGAAATGCCGTCTCTCATCCTTTACAGAATTATGGCCTTGCATAAAAATTTGAACACTGACACTCACAATGACTGGGTATATAATTTTCAATAGTTCCTATGTTGACCAATAGGCCCTCATTGGGATGGTTAAATATGGAAAAAGCAGAGGAAATTATTGACATTCCATGGATAATCCCAATACCCTGGTATATGTTGAAACCTGGGATCAAACCTAAGACCATGCAGTGCAAGGTTACTGCACTATGCTGCTCAACAATTATGAATAATTTGTTTGGTGTAAAACAGCTCCAAATATCAGACCATTCAGGATGCTAATGTGGGTGTCTGACAGTTTGGTTCATATGGTAGAATACTGGAACAATCTAATCAAATCTGCACTGGGTCTGGTGGTTTAAAATTCCTGGTGCATTTTGTGTGTAAAATTACTTACCATAAAGACACATATCTTTGTGGAATAACACCAGCATATAAAAATGTTGTGCATGGGGAAAATTACTGCAATAATTTGCTATTCTCATGATCTCCACAAATTAAATCAATTTCAATTCTGGGACTATGAAATTACAATCTGACTTGCCCTTAGTATGATGTAGATAAGTCATCCAGTGTATGTTTGTTTTTTTATAATGGTGTTTGAGATCTCTGATATATGGGGTATACAGTAATATATATTTTGCATCAGTTAGGGGACTGATTGATTTGGTAAATAGACTTTTAGGCTGATAAGTGAGATGTGATGCTGAATTAAACCCAACGAATTCCATAAAACTGGCTAATGGAAACCATCACATAAGGAACCAAATTCACTGGGACTTTCCATTTGAGCACAAAGAAATTTAAACAAAGCCTCAACTAAGGTTTGTCATCAGCATTTCTCATAGAAAATGCTCATGCCAGTTAAGGTGAATTAAATAAAATGTTGACATTGATGATAGAAGACCCCAAACCACATAAAACCCCAACACTAAAGGGGTTAAACCCCATCAGTACCATGGTATTTGGTAGCTAATGTGATCAGGGAATTTTGTTGCCCAGATATGCATACTATGGCATAAAGAAGGTATCAACATGTTAACAGTGTATCAAGAGTTTACAAGTGCATGCTGATTTACACCTATTAATGTCTGGTCTGTCTGGTGCACTTTTAACCTGACTGAAATGGGGATTGAATTTCTCCCTTTCCATGCCAAAGTCAAAACAGTATGAAACTAGAGCAATTAATGATAGTTGCATCCCAAATTGCCCCACTAACTGCAACATGCTTTGGTAAGACTTTAAACAGAGGAACTTGTCTTGTTTTCCATGCAAGGGCTGAAATCCTCCAAATGATGATATGGAATGCTGGAAATCTAAATCATTGAAGACAGGGCTCAACAAACTTTTGGTTGGCTACTTGTCCCACAGAGCAAATAGGACAAGTGACTTGAAACTTGTATATGTCCTGCATCAATTTTACTGATCCTACACTGTACACAATACTGAAGTTGCCTAAAATGCCACTTGCCCAATCGGACAGGCATCTTGCAAGGTCTCATCAATATAAAGCTGCATGCCAAATGTTCTATAAATCCAACAATCCTTAGTAAAGTCATGCTGCAGAAACCAAAGTCAGCAGGGAAGGCAATCAGGGCTCATAGCTCTTCCAAGTGATAATGTGTAATGATAAAAATTAAATTCATTTCAAGGTCTCAACAGTACAAAACCACATTCCAAATTTGGTTTAAATACAACATAACTTAGTAAAGTTATGCTGTAGAAACCAAAGTTAGAATGGTGGAAAATTGGGGGCCTTACCTCCTCTATATAATGTTTTGAGTATGTATGTATGTATGTATGTATGTATGTATGTATGTATGTATGTATGTATTGTATGCATGTATGTATGTATGTATGTATGTATGTATGTATGTATGTATGTATGTATGTATGTATGTATGTATGTATGTATTTGCTTTATCAGCACATCAGCACAATCCTGGCTCTATAGAGCTGATTAAAGGTTAAGTTCAAGAAATATCAAAGTCAAGATAAAAAATTGCAAAAATATTTTAGGAACAAAATTTGTTATACAAAAACCTCATTCTTTTAAAAAGTCTAAGATTTTCTATGGTGGCACATCATCAAATAGCTTCTTGAGTTCACATAAAAAATGTACAAAATTGTCACCTGAAAACTTTGCTTACTCCATCAAACAATATTTTTTTTTTACTATTACATACCACTAATATAAAAAATAAGCAAAAATAGGGCTCAAGTGGGCTTGAGCTCACTCATATTGCTGACATCTACATCATGCAGAACAGCTGAACAGAAAATATGGGTTAGTATAATGATTTAGGACATTTAAAGGTTTTCAATCTTTTACTAATCACATTGAATGGCAGATCAGCATTTGTGCAAAATTGAAAGGTCTTCACGCTAGAATGCTTCCTGTAAAATTTGATCAAGTTCTGTTGATTGGGTTTTGTCAAGAAGTCATTAAAGATTTTCTGTTTTTAATACAATGCGACCTGTCTATATATACCACCCATCCTGCCAAGAAAAAGTGGTTTTTCAAGACAGAGGCAGTGTTGCACCTTAAGCAAGCCCAGGGGGATCTTCCCACCCCAAACTACCAGTGTCCACCTATATCCCTATATTTAGATCATTATAAGGGGACAGCATAAAATGTTGTCTTCCAGAAGATGGTCTTTTAAGACAGATTTTACTGTAACAGTAAGAAAATTTAAAAGCAGATCATTTGTTCAAAAATACAGGGCCTTCATTGGTCAATTCTGTTCTGTGATTTTTGAGAAAAAGTCGTTTAAAGTTTTTTATTATTAGAATGACAGCCATTATTTGTTGACAGATCAGCATAGTTTGTACAATCCTTCAATGGCATTTATTCCATGATGCTTTCTATCAAATTTGGCAAAATTCTCTTCAGCAGTTTTTCTTACATGAAGTTGTTCCAATGTTTTTCTGTTTTTAGATGTTTTGATGGTGGATCCAACCATATTTGATGGCAGATTAGCATAATCTGTACAAACTTTAAAGGCCTTTATGGTGGAATGTCTACTGTTAAAAATGGTAAAATTCTGTTGAGTGCTTTTTTTCTTTTCAAAACTGTTTAAAGGTTTTTCTTGCTGCGTGTGAAGAACACCTTTAGTTCATCCATGCAATAATTAGGATAATCCAAAGAGTTTCATGGTCTGATGGTCATCTATTCATTCACCTGTTGTTCCTTAGTTTTATGTTCCAACTTTAATATTTGTTTATCTTTTGTTGGCTTTAACAAATATATGTAATATCTGAACATTTTACACACTAATGAAAATGATTACAACTTTTGAATTTCTGTATTTTGGTCTGTTCATTTCTTATTTGAAAATCAGGTGCAAATCTGTTATCAGAATATATGGCAAGAAAGGCAGACAGGGTTTTTCAAGATCCTAACCAATTATTGCACAGAAATACCCCCCCCCCCCCCCATAACAACCTGTCAGATTTATGCCAACATTGCATCTTTTACACCCCTTCCTCATTATTCCCCCTACAAGCTGGTTTATATCTTGTTTTCCACTACAAACCTGGAAAACAATGGTAACTGTCTTAGATAAGATCAGACTCCATGAGCCTCAAGTTTTGGCCTAGTTAAGAGTTGAACTCCTTTGTTCCAACATTCCAGTATGTTACGGGTTGTTTCACAATTCAGCAATTTATATTTTTTTATTAATCCTTTTGTACAGCTTCATGTTTTACCCTTTTGCTTCTTAATATTGACTGAACAGTATGTGTATAAGATTAAAGTGACTTGTTAGACATTGGTATTGATCATTTAGATTTGCTTGAAGATTTTATGCTGCTTTTTCTTAATTAGTATTTTTATTTTCATTGCTGTCATAATGGACTCCACTGTCCAGTTCTTATACAAAGTGCTACACCAGACCCTAGCTTAGCCTTGTTCACAGTTCATAAATACATATGGTTTCAGCTGTCTTGTAGGACTTGAAGTATTAATTATATGGAAAAATGGGAACCAGTCTAGAAATGGGTGAACATAAAATCTAGTATATATATATATATGAGTTTGGACGGCCATGATTGGTTGATAAAGAAAAGTAAAAATATTTTTAAAAGAAATCTTTGAGAGCTTATCCTACCTGTGACTGAGAAAAATTGAGAAATTAGCACCCGATTTATTTAGGTGTGGAATTGAAAACATATTACAAACACATGTAGATTAAAAAACAGCCATGACTCATATTTTTTTCTCCATACAGAAGCTTGCATCAAGGTTGGGTCTATTCTAAGAAATGTATATTTGATTATAAGTATGTAAAGTTATTGAATTTGTAATAGGACTAAACTTACTGTGCAGAAATGATTCTTCAATATATAGGAAACAGCTGATGATGGTTTGGTGTGGTTTTATGGGTTTAACGCCATTTTTCAGCACATGATAGGTTATACATGGCGGCCAGTGGCCAGTATATCAGGTGGAGGAAGAACCTGGGAAAATCCCGGGAAGAACCAGCGACCCATGGAAAGCTACTGGCAAGCTTTCTCACATAACCACATTGGCCAATCCCAAGACTCGAACCCATGCGGACAGAGGTGAGATGGCAGTGATCGGTAAAGGTGAGCGCCTTAGACCACTCGACCACCCGGGGCCCCGGAAACAGCTGATGAATTAATGCTCATGATAATAGAAATATATTCTACTACGTATCAAACATCTTCGTCAACTGTCCCCTTCACAGCATCCGCTTCCTGCAAACCAATTGAAGACAACGGTCTTAAAAAAATTTGGATCATCTGCCATGGATTCACAACATTCTTTAAATGATGAAATCACCTCAAAATTGTAGGATATAACAGAGAATTGCATTCATAAACTTTATTCAAGTCAGCCTTGATATCAGTCAGAGATTACTCTTAAGAGCGCTAGAATGTTATAGTATACTCTTTGCTCAGTAGCAGAATTATTCTTCTCTGATATTTTGATGTCACTGTCATTCACCTATGTTATGTATACATATATCTGCAGGTGTTCAGAATGCAGTACATGCAGATGCAGCTCATTTTATAGAATGTTATTTTGTCTCTTTATTAGCATAAAATTCATTGACAGTTTCAAAGAAACAAAAAAGTTAAAACAAAATATTCAGAACTATTCAAATACCCCTTTTATGTGTGTACTGAACAGCATTGCAAAGGACCATGTGGCATGACACCTGCAAAGTACTGTTTTGTTCTCGGCTGCATGTTACGAGTTAAAAATTACCATAGTAATATGACAAATACAAGTTGCATATTTCATCTGGTTAAAATGTTAAGCTAGAGATTGTGGTGAAACATAAGTGACTTGTGTTACATATAGGAAAATTCAAAATATAGCTTCTTTGAAAAGGGAACTACCTTCAGATAGTCTCACTGCCCATGTACCTGTATACCCCACACAAATACAGACTGCAATATTACTGACCTATGAAAACATCTGTTATGTCTCTATTTCACCTTTGATAACTGACTACAAACACCCAAGATGTATAATCTTCAGGATGAAAGGATACTTTGATAAGGGGTACTGAAATGCCATGTATGGTTCATAGACAATGTTAAAATGCCATGCATGGTTCATAGATAATGTTAAAATTAAAGATAAAGTTGAATTCTTCTTGACTAGATGTTTTAAGATCAAATTCCTAAATTACACACATGACTGAATATATCATTATGACATGCAAAAGACAAAAATATAAATCCAGTTCAATAGTAGCTGGAAACATACTTAAATAGCCATCTGGAGGGGGAAAATAAAAATGAAAGCAGGTAATTTCATGTAATATTTTGAAGATATTTTCCTTGCCAAGCTAACTGTTGAATCAAAATCTGCCACAATTTCTGGAGAGACGATTTTTCCTAATTCTACAGATTGAAGCAAAGTTTACAGAACAATTTTAAAATGTTGCCCTCTTATTTAATCATGTGCATATAACTGGAAATAAGTACTACCGGCTAACATGGTCTGCATATAACTGGAAACAAGTATTACTTACATGGCCTGCATAAATAAAAATCATTCTTCGAATAATAAACCCTACTGAATTTTCCTAAATCGCCTGGTTTTGTATCCACTCGTTGTAGATAAACACAGTTAGATATGAATTCCAAGAGGAAAGAATTTATAAAATGTTCACAAATAAATCACAGCTCACAATATACCCTATATCAGGGGTCCGCAACCTTTTTGTGCCTAAGGGCTCATTTGTGAGTTTATGAGAGAGTGGCGGGCACCAACCAATTAACTTGACCCATTTTAAAAATTATTATTATTCATTATAACCTCTTTCGCGAGCACACAAAAAACCTTGGCGGGTGCCATGGCGCCCGTGGGCACCACATTGGGGACCACTGCCCTATATACTTGCTTATAAGTTGGGTCCAACTGAAAACAATATAAACACTGATCTGCTGTCGCATAATGCGCTGGCAGATCAGGTCTATGTTGTTTGTTCTACTGATTAGTCCTAACAAACTGCATATACCCAGATCTGTTGGCACATTATGTGATGGCAGATCTGGGTCTGTGCAGTTTGCAGTTGGCTCTGACTTGCATAAGCAAGTACTGTATAAATGGTAACTGAGTCAAACAAGAAAATCCTGCATGTCATCTTCATGATAATAAAAGATCTAAAAATGTCTTCTTCTAAATGTCCCCCCACCCCACCCAGCAAAAAAATCAAATTCTAAAAGGATGCAAACCAAGCAAGTTGATAAACAACATTTTCTCTATGTGCACTGCACAGTGCTTTGGAGTCTGGAATTACCAAACCCACCTAAATGATGATATGTGTATAGGTGGTCATATGGCACTTGTATGATATTTGCAGGAACCAATTACTAATTACTTTAATTGTTTATAAACTGCTCCTGAATACTGGAAGCATAATCCATTTGTAACCATTAAAAAAGCAAATGAATTTGATGGTAGTGAAATACTGCAAAATGAGCTTAAACAACAATGGACAACACTGCACTTAGGTCTAGGACTTCACATGACCCCTTAGGTGATTAATCACTTTAAACAGGCCAAATTGTGTTTGCTGCAGCAATCTGAAGATCTGGATTTATTTATGAATATATTTAAAGTGCTATCTATTAACGGTAGTTCATAACAAAAGCTTAACAAATGGACATACATTTTTTTTGACTGCCTGACCTGGCCTCCAACTCCTTGTCCTTGTATACTTGAAGTCTGTATGCATGTAAAATGGTATCTCAATCGTGTATTGGCCAGCCATTATGCATGCATATTTTAACACAGCGTGTAATTGAAGAGCAGAATCCATTCATGTAAACTGATTTCTTTGCATTTCCTTTTTAAACGGGGGGGGGGGGGGGTGAGTATCTTGAGTGTATATTGATCACCCGTACAGAAAAATCTCACCAATTCACATGAGCTGCTCATAAGCTTCACGTGAGAACCGTGTTAGAAACGTATGCAAATTGGGTAGATTTTGCAAGCTCATGTGTGCAGTTTGTTAGATCTTGTGAGCCATTGAAAAACTAACCAAATTTTCTCATGTGCAGATTTTGCTCATGTGAGAATTTGAATGTTCACATGAGAATGTATGACTTAGAAAATATTCGTTCCCCTTACATCTATGTTTGAAAATAAGGCAGAGTTCTAATTTCTCACGTGATAAATTTGGACTTCGATTCTGATCAGACACATTTTAGATTTGATCTAAGTTGGTTTTTCTCATGTGAGCTAGAGACCCATCCCATTCTTCCAGCATTCTATAAAGAATTATGCTTCAAGAATTTTGCTTTCAAAAACCAAATCAAATAATAAAATAAAATCACACAAGATTAAATGTGGTTTTCCGCGACTGAAATCGGTATCGAGAAAATAACGCTGGTTATTTCCCTTGTTTACAGTCTGAAGACTGGTTTACTGATAGCATAATATACACATGTTTTGAAGACACTTCAACACACAACTACCATGGTAGTCTCGCTTTCAAACAAGCGCCATTTTTAAATTTCATTGCAAGCAATACCAATATATGTGCAGCAACTGATCATAGAAACCAGGAGATAATTTAAAATCATGCATTATCATGATGGTGAGTAAAATCAAGACCGTATTGCATTTTGCCTGTTTACGGGTAGAGCAGTTACGCTGCCGCTTTCTCAGCTTTGCCCCCACGATTTAATACGTCAAATAAGATGACCTTGTAATCTTGCTCCTAACAATCATTGAGATGATAATTTTTCAGATCATTATTATTTACTGCTGCGCCTTCCAAACTGCAGTTCACGATGCATTAATATTGTCAGTTATCGAGAATAGTGTGACGAAATTAGTATCCTTGATCTACCATGGTTCGTGTCCTCAACGTTAATTTTACCGTTTATATTATAATATTGTGAGAAACTATTGAAATCGCAAAAAGAAAGTGTTCAACTATATCTGCTTAATTTATTCATAAACTCTCCAAATTCTTTGCAAGCTGCCATTTTCCGAGCGTGTCTAAATGTGTCTATTTCCGGAAGTTCTCTGTGGTTCGTGCCCCTGAAATAAAGGCCACGTGACGTAAGATTGGAATGTGACAATTAGGTCAAAGTTTACTCTAGAAATATATCGTGTATGATGTCCCTGTATTATTCATATTTGCATATGCAATACAAATCATTTCTTTCAAACGCATATCGACTGCAATAAAATACTTATAAATAATGATGGCAAAAATATGAAAGAAAAAAATATGCATTTTTTTTTTTCAAGCTGTCTGATAAAATTATCATATTTGAAGGTATTTATACACAACAAAACACAGATTCAGTTAAGTTTTTATTTATAATTATAATGTTTGCCTAGGGGGACTGTCTGCTGCTACTGATGAAACTGTTTTGGTTCATTCTGTCAGTGAGTGATTCAGTGGTTACTGAATGGCACAACGTGGTTGTACAGAGGTCACAGCTGGGCTGTGAAACTCCCCGACAGAATGTTATGGATAACCCTTGAGTAAAGTTTCTTCAGCGGAAACTGAAGGAGCCCAGCGGCAACTGGGCTGTCCAACGAAGGTTGGGATGACAGCGGCAACTGTGTGGACTTCACTCAATGGGTTTAGTTTGAATACGCCATATAGCGCTGACATTAGATTCTTGGGTGAATAAACGGAATGGAATGAAGTAAATGCTCTTTATTTAGGGTAAGTAACATACAGCAGCACAGACTTTCCCATGTCCATTGAACACTGCAGGCGTTGAGGCGGGGATGGCGGCGGTTCGACAGAAATATGCGTGCTGTCGCTCTCCACTCCAAACAAGAACAATTGAACAAAGACGCTGCACGTGACAGCTGGGAATGCTTTGATTGGCTGGTGAGTGATGTATTAATACAGCTCATGCATATTAATGCGGACTATTTGCAGGAATGGTAGTGAATAGGTCGCCTATTGCTGTGTATAAACTATGCCTAAGCAATCGCATAAGCAACCATTTATACACAACAAAACACAGATTCAGTTAAGTTTTTATTTATAATTATAATGTTTGCCTAGGGGGACTGTCTGCTGCTACTGATGAAACTGTTTTGGTTCATTCTGTCAGTGAGTTATTCAGTGGTTACTGAATGGCACAATGTGGTTGTACAGAGGTCACAGCTGGGCTGTGAAACTCCCCGACAGAATGTTATGGATAACCCTTGAGTAAAGTTTCTTCAGCGGAAACTGAAGGAGCCCAGCGGCAACTGGGATGTCCAACGAAGGTTGGGATGACAGCGGCAACTGTGTGGACTTCACTCAATGGGTTTAGTTTGAATACGCCATATAGCGCTGACATTAGATTCTTGGGTGAATAAACGGAATGGAATGAAGTAAATGCCCAACGAGAACATATGTGCAACCACTGTAAAGTTTTAAAAGATTTTTTTGTTTATGCTTTTTCATAACAAAGATTTTGTTCCCTTAGGCCAAAAATAAAAAAAAAATATGTTTCCGGTCCCAATATGTTGCTGACCCTAGCACTCCCCCCCCACCCCCCTCCAATTTTTTTTTTTTTTTTATTATAAAAAAAAAAATCACATTGCCAAAATTGATTTGTGCATCTAACTGAGCCGGTTTTGACCAGTACTTTGAAGCCCTTGAAATTTTATTTGCTTTATATATAACGCTTTAAAAAAAAAAAAAAAAAAAAAATTATTATAAAAAAAAATCACATTGCTGAAATTGATTTGTGCATCTAATTGAGCCGGTTTAGCCCAGTACTTTGAAGGGCTATAAATATTATTTTATTTATATATAATGTTTAAAGAAAAAAAAAAATTTATTATAAATAAAATCACATTGCCGAAATTGATTTTGCATCTAACTGAGCCAGTTATGCCTGGTACTTTGAAGCACTTTATTGTACTTTGAAGCACTTTAAATATTATTTGATTTATATATAATGTTTTTTTTTTTTTAAAAAAAAAAGTACCTGCCTACCCTAATTTTAAAACCAGTGCAATAGGAAATACACATTTTTTTTTTTTGGTCTTATATTAAAATATTACAATGAAAAATTGCATACTACCGTATATAGTTTTTCATTGGATTTATTTTTTCTAACATGATATAAAAAGTGCATGTTATAATGACCCGATTTTTACATTGCCTTTGCCATCTAAAAAATCTGTTTTCAGTTTCTTGCTAATCAAAAGGTAAAGAAAACCAACACGTGAACAGTAGCCCTGGCTTGAATGGCTAACACTCACTCCAGGGCCACAAAGTGTATGGCATGAGTAAAATTTGCCATTTTCATTGTATTTTTTCTATTTGATTTGTATTAGGTATTCAAATATGTCTTAATCAGTACTTACTGTCACTGTCAACAAATGCTAGTGACCCAGCTGATTACGTCAGGATCTCAAAACAAGCGTGTGAGGTCATGAGAAACATGGCGCACAAATCAAGGATAAACACGAAATTAGAACAGTTGACGCTAAATTACATGCAAGCTTGTTAATCTAATTTCTGTTTTTGTTAGGGACTGTTTTTCTTCTAGCATATAAAATTCTACAATTGTCTTCATGCAGTGAAGTTTGAACTGTAACTGAGGCAAGTTCAGAAGTCATATACATGTAGGTATGCTTCTAATTTTTAAACTTTTAATTTTTCAAAGAATACAGCAGTGGATCTATTTCAAAGGTTTTAAGGTGTAAAGTGAGTAATTTCATCTTGCTTTTTTTTGTTTTTTATTTAAAGATGTAAAGTACCAAACGTTTGACAGATATGATGTTGCAGCTTTCAAACTGGATGATCATGAATAACACTTACAGATGTTTTTAAGACTTATGAAGTGATTTTCGAATGTTGAATTAAAAAAAAAAAAAATGCCTTTGCCAAATAGGTAAATAGTCAGATTTGTTGTCCAGGTTACATAGTACATGTTGCTGCATGTAATCTATTTCAGTGGATGACACTTGAATCATACAAGAAGCAGAGAAGGATTTAGGATTTTATTCTGAGAGGATTTGTTTAGAAGAGGTGGTTCAGTTTAATTCAAATGGCTAACATTCTTATTTTTCACCTAATAGTGTACGATTTTAACAGATGGGGAGGGGGAACCTTTAACCACCTGACAACATCCCCCCTCCCCAAAATGGATTTCTATATGGAAGTGAAGTAAAAACTGTAAACCCTACATAAAAAAGTGAAGATTTCCTACATATTCAAGAAAGTGGCCGTGAGAGATTCTTTTGACTGAAGAGCTTGCCTTTCTGTGTACCACATATTCGAGAAAGCGGCTGTGAGAGATTCCTTAGACTGAAGAACTTGCCTTTCTGTGTATCAGCCTGAATTTTCTGGAATCTTTCCTTAATAATACATTGGATATGATCTAGATCATACATCCACTGTCGCCTTAATTTGCTCCACGTGCATCAATTTTGCAAGGAACGCAGTATGCTTAATTTAAAAAAGACAACGTAACAACTAATGAAATATATTTTGTGTACAGAGTGTTTTACAAAAGAAATTGAACAGAATATCAGTACATCATGGTACTCTATTGAGAGGTTTCATTTTAACAAACTTTTAAAAGTTATGATGGAAACTACTGATATATTGCACAAGTGAACAAAATAATGTTTAACTTTTGATAAATACAGTTTTAAGCAATTATGATAAATATTGTTTCAAACAATTATGAATTTGTATTTATTCCTTCCCACGTCGTTTCCTTTGATTTATTCAGATTTTAGGGGTCCCCACTGAAATTGTATGATTAACAGCAAACAAGCAGGAGTATGTGTAATGAGTTCTAGAAAGTTTGCATATATGTAAAACAAGATACATGGCTCAAAATTAGGATTTTTTTCACAAAAATCACCAAAATAATATTTTCATTGATCCTGTCTAAATTTCACTGATCTTGCTAAAATCAAACAGAAGCCAGTTCAGTTTCTAATTCAACATTTATTATTCATTAACATTAACTCAAAACAATAACTGTATTTCACCAACAACACAGTCTCTCCTGTGTCACACTTTAGCCATTAGTGTCCATTTTCCCAGCATTTCTGGTACTTTCTTAGTCTCTTATGTTCATCATATATATGATTACGCTCCCTTGTCATCTAATTTTTGCCATTTCGGTGGCAGCTGCACACCTTGCAAATACTTCTACATGTTTACAATTGTCAGTGCATAATGCACTGAATGTTTATCAACAACAATATAAATATTAAAACATTGTTTGGTATAATTTTGGATTATTCATTGAGTCAATAAAAGCAACCTTTTCTGATTGGTCAATGCTAGCCTGAGACCCTATACCTTTTGTTATCATCAGTAATGAAATCAGTGCTTGGATGTAGTGCACCTGGCTGGTTTCATGTGCATGAAGACCATTGCTTTCACAATAATCACATTAATTTGCTTGATGAGTGAACAAGTGTTTTACACTTGCCCATTTGTGCTGCGATCATTTATTGTTACAGAATGCATGTGATATAATAATTACAATAATTGAAAATCATTATTATCACATATTTATATATGGGTTGTCTTTTTTCTCATGTGAGAAACCTCACAAAAACATGCATAATTGAACTTGAATATGCTCAGTTTCTAGATTTTAATATCACTTTGAAAATCTCTTTATTGCTGCTAAATAAGTTTTATTATAGGAACTTGGTTCTTTTTCATTCTTGTCAGAAATATTTATCAAATACAAATCAAATCCTAGTCATTTTTTTTTCCTATTGCTCACGTGAGCAAGCTCTTGCTTACATTAACCATTCCTGCTCATGTGATTTTCACATGAGCAGACTTGCTCATGTGAGGAAATGCTTACTCACGTGAGCAAAATCTTGCTCATGAGATTTTCAGATTTTGTTAGATTCTATTGCCCATGTGAGTTCTACCTAATTTGCATGTTAAAATGCACATGAGACTAACATGAGTTAGATCTCACGTGAGAATCTTATGTGCAAAAGGTTAGCAAAATTTGGTGTGGGGACCAGTCATTATGCATGTATATTTTAACACTGCATGAAATTGCAGAGTAAAATCTATTTATATAAACTGATTTCTCTGCATTTAATATTTAAAAATAGAAATTATAAATTAGGTGGGTGGGGGGCAAGTGTTGGGGTATGTATTTCAACATAGAAACATGATTTTTGTGACTAGTTACAAAAAAACCCAAAACTTATATAAGTTTGTTATGTATGTCTAATTGTTGAAGTTAATTGTTATATCATTGTTAATAGTCTGTAAAAAAGCTCCTACAAGCTAATGTTTCTTATTATGTAAATGCAATTCCAACTCAAAATAAAATTTGTCTATATCTATGCATGTAGTCAGTAACACACCTGTGGGTGCCATTTGTAAGTTGGTAATGAAATTTTACAAAGGGCAAGAATTCATGAAGGCATATTGTTTGATTATTGGTTTGGTTTTGTTGGGTTAAAACCATTTTGCAGCTGATAGGATATACATGGCGGCTAGTATATTTGGTTGAGGAAGAACCTGGGAAGACTCTGGGAAGAACCACCGACCCAAGGGAAGCTACTGGCAAGCTTTTTCACATACCTATGTTGGTCGAGCCAAAACTTGAACCCTTCATGTACAGAGGTGTGATGTGTGAGTGATCTGTAAAGGTGTGCACCTTAAACCACTCTGCTGCCTGGTGCCTGCATGTTTGATTAAATAGTCATCTTGTCTCAAGGGTATCATCAAAACATCAGCACATGTCAGAAACCGAATGTATCACATGTTAGTCAGGAGGTATTTCACATGAGTTCATAGACCATTGCTCAAAATGTCTAAAACTACACCTGACCTACGCCGTTATTTATAGTGGCATGTGAGTACATGTCTTCATGCAGCTTTGTCACAATAAAAAATGTAGCTATGTATGTCCCATTCTGCTTAATTTTGTAGGGAAAATAAATTATCTGAGTTCTATCTAATACAACTTACCGGTAATAGAATTTTCATATTGGGAAATGTATACTTTTTCTTTTACTGAAAAGTACAAGCCACAACTTGGGTTATGGAAAACACGAGTTCCACAAATAGCATATGAAGCATACGATATGCCCATCTCATGACCTTTTTGGGGCCCTGGGTGGCTGAGTGATCTAAGGCACTTGTCTTAACAGATCATTCACACATCTCACCTCTGTCTGTGTGAGTTCAAGTTTGGGATCGACTGATGTGGGTATGTGAGAAAGCTTGCCAGTAGCTTCCTGTGGGTTGATCTTCCTGGGGTCTTCCTGGCTGCCATGTATAACCCTATCATATGCCAAAAAATGGCCTTAAACCTCACAAAACACAAACATGGCCTTTTCCCTATAAAGGACCTTGACCTCTGAGCTAGGGACTTAACTACTGTAGGATAAGATTTTAACTTGGGTTCTATCAAATTATTTGCATTAATGGGTGTCAACCTAGATATGGAAACAGGCCAATGACTTACATTATGCCTTCTTGTGTGGGACCTTGACATTGAGGCAGAGGGGGTGGGGGGTGGTATAACTGTGAATACATGAGACACTGTCAAGACAGCATATATAAAAGACTAAAGTTTCATTTAAATGTCTTCACTTGTTCAGAAGTTATACAAATACATGAATAGAGGTAAATGATTTATAGTTTCCCTTTCTGTACCAGCCCCCCACCCCCTTTGCAGATTTGGGATGTAGAATAGGTCTGGAGGTGACTCACGGAGACAGGCACTGCTGAAGCTCAGTGGTTAGCATGCCAGACTTGCAACTGAAAGGGTGCAGGTTCGACTCCTACCATCAAATCTGCCCAGGTTGGCTACCATGGTGTCTTTGGGCAAGGCACTTTATTCCGACTGCTTCGGCACTAAATAACCTACAAGTGTTGCTGTGCTGTAAAACACCAAACATCAAATTGAATGTCCCTGATCTCCCCTTGACCTTGAGGCAGGAAGCATGGCTATGGTATGTGACACAGTCTAGTGATGATATACAATTAGTTCAAGTTTCATTCAAATATATCTTCATTAGTTAATAAGTTATACACATCATCTAGTCATGACAGTTACTTGGGCATGGTTTAATTAAAACATCTTAAGTGGTTCAAAAGATATACCCAGGACAAGAATACAAGTCCCATAATTACATTTTCCCTTGCTGTGCTAGAAACCTTGTGGCAGCAGGAGTTGCCATGGTATGCTGCACATCATCTTGTCATGATATATACTTAGGCAAAGTTTCATTAAAATATCTTCAGTGGTTCGAAATGTACAATCTGGACAATAATATAGGTATTTTCTTTTGCCCTAAATTTAAGTTGGAGGCAGGGGACATGGCTATGGTACAAGACCCACCATCTAGTCACAATATATATCTGGACAAAGTTTTACGAAAACCTTTCCAACCTGTTACAAAGTTATGGGCTGGACAATGTTTGTTTGTTTGTTGGTTGGCTTTAATGATAATTGTAACACTTGTTTGGCTATACATGTATCATGCCGTGAAAATGGGAGCTACTGGTAAATATCTTTCCCCAAGGATACACGAAGACAGATGACCCAGGCTGGTCCAGGCGGGTATTGAACCCACAATCCTTGGATTACGAGTCAGGCACTCTACCAACTGAGCAACCACAGCTCCAGCAAATATTAACAGACATTAGATGGATGGACAACACCACAACATAATAAAAAGTATTGATATGGAAAAAAAGTATGGACATATCTAGTGAAAATGTTGGTAGTTTTCTGTTAAACTGTTGATATTGATCTTTATATCTTAGTTTAACATTTAAAAGGTCTATATGGAGGCTGAGTATTTTTATTACACATGGAAAGGAGATGTACTATATGGGTACACATGGTATCCAACACCTGGGCCAATGTTAATCTGGTTTAAGGCCCCTTGACCAAAGACCAGGGAAACTTGTGAGGCATGTGTTAATTAGATACTCTAATAGAAACATTTGTAGAAATTGTTCCAGACAATTAAAAAGGACTGGGAAGAATCAACAACAGAAACCCTTCACTAATTGGATTCCAACCTTGGCTGGGATGTAAATTGATTTTCACCCCTTCTGAGATCTTCAGAAATCCCTGGGTAAAAGCAACAAAACCCAGTTCATGCTTTCAATATTTGAGCATGGGGTCGAATTAAATTTCTAGCCCATTAAAATAAACATCAAATAGAAACTTCCTGTGTATGTCTAGATGTTGCACTTGTATAGTTTTTATGTTATTTTTCCTTGCTACCACTGCAAATGATCCAAGTGTTAATTTGATAACCACCTGGGTATATCAACAAAACCCCTGTATGGTCAAAAGGGTATATTTTGAATGTATCCCTAATTCATCACCCAAAGGTTGTTTGAGGGAGTCTGTTCTGTGCCCTATCTTGTTTGTGTCTGAGCTTACAGGCAGGGATATCTGTAACAAAGTTAAACCTGCTATGCTGCATTTGGTTGCAACAACCATTGCAAAGTAACGTTTTATTTTCCAGATCCTGAACTCAATCTGTCTGCAATAAGAATGTACTGTCTAAGACCCACAAGGTGGACACAAAAAAAGCAAAAGCCAAGTCGCAAATTGTAAAACTTTGTCAAAATATATTTTGAATTCAGTTTTTGAAGAAGAAAAATGAAAACTTTTTCTTTCTCTGAAATTTAGCAAGCAATGCTGAAAATAAATTTTGTTCCATTCAAATCTTGCTTACAAAACCCATATTAGTAAAGATATTCTGGGAACATTTTTTTGTCAGTACTATAGGCTGGGAAATGCAATTCTCATGCTGCAAGTACAACACTGTATTATTGACAAGAACAAATTAACAACTATATGCCGTATATACTCACTGATAAATCAAGTCCATCTGCAAAGAACACAGAACCTGATCTGCCATCCCATAATGCACCAGCAGATCATGGTCTATGTTGTTTGTTCTACTGATTACTCC
This sequence comes from Margaritifera margaritifera, assembly GCA_029931535.1. NCBI lineage: Eukaryota > Metazoa > Mollusca > Bivalvia > Unionida > Margaritiferidae > Margaritifera > Margaritifera margaritifera. Next base: position 883,861 of record JAQPZY010001164.1, read on the forward strand.
AAACAAAACTTACACAGACCCAGATCTGCCAGCGAATTAGGCAACAGCAGATCTGGGTCTGTGCAGTTTGCAGTTGGCCTCAACTTATAAGCGAGTATAGTGCACAATCAATTGATAATAATGACATGTTTGACTTAAATGGGTTATGATGATAACATATTGAAACTCATGTTGTGACCAAACATTTAGTGCACAATCAATTGATAATATAAAGCAAGAGAAATGCACCCAGGAGATTTAGCAGCACAGATTGCTTTATTGTGATATCAGCTGGTAGAGTGCTGGACTCATAATCCAAGGGTCATGGGTTTGATACCTGCCCAGGCCAGCTGTGTGTCCTTGGGAAAGGCACTTAACTCTCATTTTCTCAGCATGATATAGTCAATACTGTGTTAAAGTGGCATTAAAACCATCACCCCCCAACCTCCCATCAACAACAAGGAAATAGATTGTTTAACAGTAGACTGGTGGTTAAAGTCATAATAAAAGCTAAGTTCTTTCACAAATTGGGTTTATACTTTGACAGACTGAATACCTTGACTCAAAGACTGAATAATTACTGGATCCACCTGGATCAATCTTTCAATATACCATACATACTCACATACAAGTCGGGTCTAACCGCAAACAACACAGGCCCTGATCAGTTATCACAAAATATGCCAGCAGATCAGGATCTATGTTGTTTGTTCTACTGATTAGTCATAACTGCATTGACCTGGATCTACTGGTACAATATGCATTGACAGATACGGGTCTATGCAGTTTCCAGTTGTATTCTACCTATAAACAATTATATATGGTAACCTTACAGTTCAAGTGTCATATCATGTGAGATATTCCAGGCATAACTCTCAATGAAAAGTGTAAAAACTTTAATCAAACCAGCTGTTATTCAATACCATACAAAGGAAGGTTTTTCAATAATCCTTTTGCGATGAGTAACCTTACCATCCAGTCAAGACAGAAAAATCACTTTAGCTACTTTAAGCAGGTTGACCACACAGATTTTGAAGAAAAAAATCTTTACTTTTATCCAGAGTCAAGTATTTAATGAAAATCACTAAGAAAATCAGTTGGAATAGCATCAAAAATCAAGTTACAATTCATTTTCACTGTATTTTGCTGTTATTTTCATTTTCATGGTATTTTTGCTGTTATTGATCTCTCCAGCTTGCAATATTTTTAAATAAGACATTTTCAGAAGCAAAACAGTAGATCATGCAGGATTTCAAAAAATATTGTCAGTTTAACATTTGCATCTATTTGTCCATTTATCCACAACTCTGATGGAAAATCCATATACAACTCTCCTTCATTGTAATGCCATTCATTATAACACAATTCCAGATATAATGCAGTACTGGAGAAAAAATAATATTGCTAGTGGCGATACCACTTTTATCGCCACAGTGGCAATATTACTTTTGGAAATAATGTATTTTTCCATTTGTGAAGTATATGAGCCCTTTTGTGTTTTTATCCACACCTGTATTTCCATATTTAGGCTTATTTAATTTCTTCTTCTTTTTCTTCTTTCTCTCCCTCACTTTCTCTCTCCCCATCAGGTTGAATAAGTCTTAAAATGGGTCAAGGCTGTTGACACTCTAATATACATTCATTAATCAATGAGAAGGTCCCATAAAGAATGATTAACAACGAATCCCATACAACAAAAGTAGGCTTCAAGTATTAATTTGTTTATAATTAGTTTTCCACATGAATCATCCAAAATTGTCTGTGACTGAACTTTACATGACCTGTTGATATTTGGTGATACCCATACAGTATCATATAGGTATACCTGTTACACTCAACAACAAATTGTACACATTTGTAAACAAAAAAACTAGATGACATGTATTAATAAAATTATTTAGGTAGCAATTTTAACTGTCGTTACAATCACAATCATGTCTGAAAATGATGGAGAAATCAGGCATTGTTTAGTGTCGACTGCAAACACAAATTAGGTGACAATCAAAATTTAGGTGCAGCATCTGTTACCAAAATAGACTGCAAGCTTGCAAACACACAAAAATTCACACATGAATGCAGAAATAAACAAAAATTGAAACCAAAATCCTTACAAGTAAATTCACAATCATCAAAATGTGTTGTTTAATGATGTTATGCTCTTAAGTCTGTTGAACCTTTCTGTCATGTTTCTACAGTACCCCCACCCAAGCAATGTTCACTGTATCAATCTGTGCAAGAAATGTGTTAACGAAAATAAAAAATCTCTTCATTTTCATATGAAAACAGGCATTAATTTGACAAAATACACAAACTAAAGAATTATATGTACAATCAAAAAATTTGTAAAAAGTTGCCATCCTATAATTACTGTAACGTTGGGCAACTTCTTTTTATTGATGTGTTAATGCAGCTGTTAATCGCACTGACACAGAATGGAGAAACAAATCCATGCAAATCGAAGGTTTTTGCCTTAAAAATATATCATACAAAGAAGGTCTACATTTTTTTAGTAGATATAAGAAAATATTTCTCTCATGAATTGGAAACATTTTGTATTGTCATTCATGGCTTTGCCACTCATGACAATTGAATGTTTCTACTTCACTCGTATACTATTTCTTTACATATGCTCAAAAAACATAGATATCCTCTATTTATTTCCTTTCTAAAACATTATTATTTGACAAAAATAAATCCAGAAAAACCATGAAACAAAAAATATTTATAATTTACATAAACTAAAATTTATTAATGCCTTTATGACTGACATTTTGTTGATTTGCCACCAACACACACGCAATTACTGAATATTCAATCATTCTCGCTATAACATGGTTCAGTACAAAAAACAGTCAGCAGTTATGTGCACCAATAACCACATGAATACTATAAAAAAGGAATAAAATTTGTTTGCTTTTGTCTTACTTGCAAACCTTGCTATGGTAAACCCCCCCCCCCCCCCCCCCCCACTGAACTTTGTAAAGTTTTGAATTAGAGTTTTTGTAAATTATACAAGGGGTATTTACAAAGTTCTGAATATTAGTGTGCTGTACAACAAAGTTCTTTATTAGTGAACAGTACATCACATCATTCCCTCATATTTCCCATGAACCTCTAGACACTTTCTCAGTCTGAATATCCAATTATTAAATGCCAATTTTTTATTCACTTTTTGGTATGTTGTTCATGCACTAAAAACTTCATTTCTAACTGCATGGCAGCTTTCAAAACATTAGCCCCTAAGCTAATCTTTGATAATGAGATTCATGCACTTGGAGCTAAATCTGAGCTGTATGGAGTATGTAGCAAAGTTTGGATGATGTGCTCCTTTAGAAGTGTCACGATGGTGGATTTATGTGCCAGTGAATTGCCATGTAGTAGATGGATACCTTGAGTACTGGTGCACAGATGGGTGGTTCAGTGGTTTTCCCCAACATTTGGCAACACTCTGGAGGCATCAAAATGACCAGAGTGACATTCACAGAGTCAGATACAGGTACCCGGATGATGGGGTCTTTGCATAGAAAATGGATGCATATAAAACTTTCTTGACAGTTGAACTACATCAAATGATTTGTGGTCTCTGCTCATTTTCTCCAATTCAAACTTTATTGTTTTCTCTGGAGAGGGTTGAAAACCATATATCCATGTTTCATCACCTGTGACAATCTCATTCAAACAACTCTAGTATCAGTGTACAGTGATAACTAAAATATCTCCCACTATGTATTGAGCATCTTCATCAATTGCCCTCTTCACAGCAGCCATTTCCCACTCACCAATCAAAGACAACGGTTTTCCAGACTGTGGGTCATCTTCCATGGATTTGCAACCATCTTTAAAATGATGAAACCACCTCAAAATTGTTGGATATGACAGAGAATTACATCCCTGAACTTTATCCAGGTTGGCCTTAATATTAGTTGGAGAGTACCCAAGAGTGCCTGAATTTTACAGTATGCTCTTTGCTCAGTAGCAGAACAGTTCTCCTTCTCCAACATGTTTACGTCCCTGTCATTTACCTATGTTACATCACATGCTTATATCTGCGGGTGTCCAATGTGCTGCATGTGCTGCAGCAGACCATTTTATACAACGTTATTTTTTCTATCGATCAGCATTAAATTTATTGACACGTTCAAAGAAACAAAAGTTATAACAAAATATTCAGAACTTTTTATATACCGTATATATACTCGCGTATAACCCCATACCAACTGCAAACGGCATAGAACCAGATCTGCTGTCACATAATGCGCCGGCAGATCTGGGTCTATGCAGTTTGCAAGGACTAATCAGTAAAACAATCAACATAGACCCTGATCTGCCAGTGCATTATGCGATGGCAGATCAGGGTCTATGTTGTTTGCATTTGGACTCGGCTTATACGCAAGTATATATACGGTAACACTTGTATGTCTGAAATCATGTTTTAAGGATTATACACATATTACTTTTATCTGTTATCTTATGAACATTTTACCGAATGTTTACCTCTCCACGTTTAATAATTTATTTTATTGTACTTGATTAAATATTTATTTGGAAGGCTTTATCCTCCTAATTTGTGTGCAATGTAATTTTAATTTTTGGAACATAACCTTTTCTTGACACTACACTGCCACTTTTGTGGTTAAGGTGCTGTAAATCACTACATACACACAAACATACATCATATGTTCAATTATGAGAAATGTAAGATAAAACTTAAAAACAGAATCTTAATCCATCAAACCTGGAAAAATGGTACCTATGTCTTGTCATGCAATGCTATTGAGGCAAGACAAAAATATGTCAAAGGATATGTACCTTTCTTGTACATCTACCTAAAATAACGGTAAATATGGAATTATTATGATTTATGGATTCATTTAAATGCTGAAAACAATAAAATATATGCAACTATTTGCATGTTTAGAGCATGCAAAAATATTCAGTTGTCCCTTGCTACATAAAAAAAAAATTACCTTTGATGAAATTATGATCAGAATTATCTTCCAATGAAAAGACAAAAAACTCGATTAAGAAAACAAAAAATGTGGATATGAAACAGTTCATTTTAGCAATGGAGTACTTTTATAGACAACACTTACTATGATGAAGTAGAGGAAGTGGACTTCTGCAACACAACATTTCTCCTGCCAGTATTCCCATGATGATACTAAACTGCAACAAAGTTACAGAACAGTTTTGTGTTTTCAGGACCCCACCCAGTCTGGGAAGGTATGATTCAAACACCTCCACAATAGTCCTTTGTAACAGATTTCCCTAGCTTCCAATTCCAATGCTTTGTAACACTGTTGGTGCCCAGATACAGATTTACCATACTAGCCCATATATAAACATGGTTCCATTTTTACCATTATTTTGACATATAAGATTATTAGCAACTTCAATATTTTCTTCCAGCAAAAACATTCTCAGCCTTTAGGGGCCAAAAATAGTTCCCAATCTCACAGTAAAATGTATACCAGTCCCAAAGTAAAAAATTTCAAAATCATGCCGAATTCCCAATTTCAGCAATTTACTCCTTAAAATTGTACTCCAAACTTATCAAAATCTTTCCCCAAACGATGATCCCATGTCCCATTATGCATCTCTCAAGAAAAAGCTCCTGTTCTCTTTCTTAACTTTGGTGTTTAAAAATAAGATTGACTCAAAATGTGTACTTGTGCAAGAGCAAAAAAGATAAATTGCTATATGCAACACATGCCCCATTTTGAAAATAACTACAACAACTTCAATACAAGTCCACTTAACCAATGTCCAGGCTTGGCTAACTGATTTTATGATTATATTAAATCGCCAATGTTCATAACTGACAACACAGTGCTACTGAACCGCAAACACACTAATTGGAATACTGACAACACACTGAACTGGAAATACACTAATTGGAAACTGACAATACACTGGCAATGATTGTTTCAACTGTAAGATTGCTAATAACTACATTACAATGATTCTTATATACAGTGATGTTACAAAGATATTAGGTACCGAAAATAGCATTTAATGTAATTGTGGAGTAATAACATTGATGTCTGGGCCTCAAACTTTCACTCCATAAATGAAATGCAAGAGAGAGAGAGAGAGAGAGGGGAAAGACAAAGCAGTATTAATAAGTTTTTCAGGTGCTTCTTAACTGAGCATGATACCAGTGTTGAAATGGAGGCACATTTTTGATATCATCCTTAATAATTTTAGATCAGGCAAATGTCCATATTATTAAAGTGTAATTTTCTTTTTTTAATTTCCAAGACTTTTACAAGTTCTTTCAGCTTCTACATAGATTCTGTCTGTGCAAAGACACAATTTAATTTTTTTTCTGGCAGGCCAAATTATCTTGTGCTTACCTGGTGCAAGACTGTTGATTAAGGCAGCTTTTACCTGTACCCTGTTTTAGAGACATTTACCTAAAAAAAAAATGCCAAGAAGTTCCCAGTTTTAATTGTTCAGAAAGTTTGTTCTACATCTAATTTCAATCAAGTAGTACACATGTTGTATACTGGGCTATCTAGTGTCAAAATAACTTTATTTTCTCTAATGTTAACATTGCCATCTATAGAAAATGAATTGTAAGGAATTAGTACATTATTTAGCTGTATTGTGGCTCTATTTTAGTAATGACAAAACTTGGCAAAAGCAGCCAATAAATGGTCCTCAAAAACAAAGTTCTCCATTTTTATGGTCACTTTGAAAATTAATACATAAATTTGAGCCTTATCATCCAGTATTAAAAGCATCTTTATATTCATAAGCCCTATCATCCAGGTATAAAAGCATCTTTATATCCATAAGCCCTATCATCCAGTATTAAAAGCATCTTTATATCCATAAGCCCTATCATCCAGTATTAAAAGCATCTTTATATCCATAAGCCTTATCATCCAGTATTAAAAGCATCTTTATATCCATAAGCCCTATCATCCAGTATTAAAAGCATCTTTATATCCATAAGCCCTATCATCCAGTATTAAAAGCATCTTTATATTCATAAGCCCTATCATCCAGTATTAAAAGCATCTTTATATTCATAAGCCCTATCATCCAGTATTAAAAGCATCTTTATATTCATAAGCCCTATCATCCAGTATTAAAAGCATCTTTATATTCATAAGCCCTATCATCCAGTATTAAAAGCATCTTTATATCCATAAGCCCTATCATCCAGTATTAAAAGCATCTTTATATCCATAAGCCCTATCATCCAGTATTAAAAGCATCTTTATATCCATAAGCCCTATCATCCAGTATTAAAAGCATCTTTATATTCATAAGCCCTATCATCCAGTATTAAAAGCATCTTTATATTCATAAGCCCTATCATCCAGGTATAAAAGCATCTTTATATCCATAATCCCTATCATCCAGTATTAAAAGCATCTTTATATTCATAAGCCCTATCATCCAGTATTAAAAGCATCTTTATATTCATAAGCCCTATCATCCAGGTATAAAAGCATCTTTATATCCATAAGCCCTATCATCCAGGTATAAAAGCATCTTTATATCCATAAGCCCTATCATCCAGGTATAAAAGCATCTTTATATCCATAAGCCCTATCATCCAGGTATAAAAGCATCTTTATATTCATAAGCCCTATCATCCAGGTATAAAAGCATCTTTATATTCATAAGCCCTATCATCCAGGTATAAAAGCATCTTTATATTCATAAGCCCTATCATCCAGTATTAAAAGCATCTTTATATTCATAAGCCCTATCATCCAGGTATAAAAGCATCTTTATATCCATAAGCCCTATCATCCAGGTATAAAAGCATCTTTATATCCATAAGCCCTATCATCCAGGTATAAAAGCATCTTTATATCCATAAGCCCTATCATCCAGGTATAAAAGCATCTTTATATCCATAAGCCCTATCATCCAGGTATAAAAGCATCTTTATATCCATAAGCCTTATCATCCAGGTATAAAAGCATCTTTATATTCATAAGCCCTATCATCCAGGTATAAAAGCATCTTTATATCCATAAGCCCTATCATCCAGGTATAAAAGCATCTTTATATCCATAAGCCCTATCATCCAGGTATAAAAGCATCTTTATATTCATAAGCCCTATCATCCAGGTATAAAAGCATCTTTATATCCATAAGCCCTATCATCCAGGTATAAAAGCATCTTTATATCCATAAGCCCTATCATCCAGGTATAAAAGCATCTTTATATTCATAAGCCCTATCATCCAGGTATAAAAGCATCTTTATATCCATAAGCCCTATCATCCAGGTATAAAAGCATCTTTATATCCATAAGCCCTATCATCCAGGTATAAAAGCATCTTTATATTCATAAGCCCTATCATCCAGGTATAAAAGCATCTTTATATCCATAAGCCCTATCATCCAGGTATAAAAACATCTTTATATCCATAAGCCCTATCATCCAGGTATAAAAGCATCTTTATATCCATAAGCCCTATCATCCAGGTATAAAAGCATCTTTATATCCATAAGCCTTATCATCCAGGTATAAAAGCATCTTTATATCCATAAGCCCTATCATCCAGGTATAAAAGCATCTTTATATCCATAAGCCCTATCATCCAGGTATAAAAGCATCTTTATATCCATAAGCCCTATCATCCAGGTATAAAAGCATCTTTATATCCATAAGCCTTATCATCCAGGTATAAA